>JAOWBL010000019.1:13799508-13809579 GCA_028564865.1 Zenarchopterus dispar | reverse complement strand
CACTTGTATCATGGTGTGAAGAAGCAGGGAAACATCTAAAACCTGCAGGACTCTGGCCCTCGAGGACCAGGATTGGTTACCCCTGGTATAGGGATTGTTTTCAGACCCTGCATCTTTCTAGACGTGGTTCTGATCCATTAGGCTATATCCGTTCTGGTTACAAAGTCACTACTGACACAACGTCCAAAAAGAGTACTGCTGGATTTAAAACGAGGGCTGGTGGAGCTCAGATCAGGCACCACCGGGACCCTCAACAAGCCAACGTCCAGCCCACAGCTTTGAGGTCCCCACAGCTGAGTTTTTGAGCTAACTTGTGTTAGATTACATTTATTCTGATAAAACCTGTTTATCCATCCTTGTGTATGAAGTCGCTACTGCAACGACATCTGAAACGAGTACTGATGGGACTGAAACAAAGACTAGTGGAGCGCTGATCAAGCACCACCAGAACACACAAACAACCTGACGCTGGATTTAGGGTGTCATTAGAGCTTGGTTCTGGCAGACTTATGGAGTGTGTCCGGGCTGGAGGTCCAGGGCGGGTGGTCCATGAGGTCGAGGCTGATCATGAGCAAGGTCAGCTGTTGCCTCCAGCACTAAGCTTCATCCTCAGATCCTTCTGGCCCAACCCAGGGCTGGTCCTGGTGGTCTGTTAGTACAATTAAAAGCACAACAAATATAATCTTTGAAATAATATGAAAGATGCAGCCTATGACAGACTGTTAATCTAACATGAGTAAAGGAGTTTCCCAGAACCTTTCCAACATGGTAAACTCCCAGCAGTCACTATCTGGCAGATTGTGCGCATGCAGCACTAGCCGACATTTGGAGTCATATTCTTGCTAATAGATGTCTGCGCTGTAGTCACTCTGTTCTTTCACTTGTACTTGACATATGTTTTAAAACCGCTCCTGTGTAACTGTCCTCTGATTCTGGTCATGCAGCACATTTGACTCAGAAGTCAGTTCAAGCTTGGAACAAACGGAGAAGACCAAAACACTGTGGCCGGAAAACTTCAAAAATGAGTTGAAATTGCCTATAAATCAGTTTAAAGCAAAGAGAAACAAGACGTTTGGGTAATAATTCACAGTCGGGTTGGTGACATAATCCCACAAAGGCTTTTTTGCTCTTATTGTCTTATTAATTGCTGTTTGTTTTCTGATCATTTTCCTGTTGAATTTCTTGTATTATTTAAAAATTGTCATTTGATGTCAAAATCTGAAAGATCAAAAACACAAATGTGGGTTTATTAGCATATTAAAGAATCTGGAATGAACCCTTTTTTTCAAAATTTTCTTTAAAAAATGTAGAATCAAGAAAACTCATAATATTAATAATAATAATATTCCTTGAAGTGGTATTTTTGTAACAATAATACTAATACAAATAGTCCCTCTGTGGATTCTTTTTTTTTTTTTTTAACATAATAGCTCCCAGGAAGAAGAAATAAATAAAAATGATTTGCTAAGAGACTCAACGACAGCACAGACAACGGTAGCTCCTCAGACAGAAACTTGTTGCAGATAAGAATAACCAGCAGGCCACAGAGGACTGAACAAAAACACGAATCTGTGGATTAAAACCTGCTTCACTTCAGACGAGCACGACTGGATTGCTTTGTTTTTTTTCCCAGGGGACAGAATCCCTTCACCGAGTGGAGCAGAGCGCTTTTGGTAAACAAAATCAAAGCTTTCCACCAACTGGTTCTAGATCTGAGAAGCAGATCAACCAGTGAACCACAAACCATCAATCACAGCTAATCCAACAATAAACCTGTTTCTGCCACCCTTTGATGTAAGTCAACATTACTCATAGAGCAGCGTTAGCGTAATGCAACGCTAATAATCTCATTTACAATGGGGCAATGAGCCAAATCTCAAACTTTACACAGAAGCTTGTTGCCACATAATTAAAGAAATAATGCTATGATTTGATGTGTGTGTGACACATTAAAATAATGGTACACTAGAATGAGCAAACTAGAGATAAAATACAACCAAGCTAATATCACTGGAGAGAAATTACATGGTGCTCAACATAAAACACTCTTTTTAAACTTGCTCTGCTGCATAAATAATCATTTCTAAGAAGACAATTTATGAGGATTAGATGATGATTATCTTCTCATATGTGAGCAGGCATTAAAAGAGGAAATTGCTGGGACTCAGGAGCTCAGGGGTGATGATATTTTACACTTGCAGAGCAGGTGCTGCAGGGACCTGCTTCAGCACTTCTGTGAGGTAATACAATATACTTTCATATTCTAACTTTCAGAAATATAGTCCATGATGTAAAAGTTTTGGACTGGTGTTTAGCAACCACATCGCTTGTCTCCTGGCAACAGGTTGACAAGTGTGATTGGTTGGCCTCTCAACCTATTAAAAAGCATGCATGCGTAGGACATAATGATGCTTCCACCCATCCGCATGTAATCTAAGTGAGGGGTTAAAGTGTCCTTTGTCACTGGATACACTTTAAAAATAACACACACTGTCGATGTATCGGGACGCTTGAATGAAAGTGGATATTTCAGAGACATTTCTTCGAGTCCCAGATAAGCAGATGGATATAGTTCATCCTTAACATACCGAAGCCATCAAACAATTACATGTTCAACATGCTGTGGATCGCTTTAGTCTCAATGTCAGGAAGGAAAAAAAAAAAAGAGAGAAAACTGTGGGCTACAAAACTGGGACATCTACTGAAGCTGAATTAAGTTTCTAATTTTTAAAAGAAAACAAACAAAAAAAGAGTTTCTGGTCATGTGGGAGGACATGGTGCAGGCTTTGCTTTTGTTTGTGCTGAATTCATTGTTATTATCAAAAATCCCACTCAGTTAAACTTTCTAACCGTCGGCACTCAGCAGTGACCTTGTTTTACAGAAGTTGTTCATCCCTCCGTTACTGACATGAGCTCAGCCCAAGCGAATAACCGTGTAATCCTTCTCGCTAATTGATAGGCTCACAGAATCCACACCGCTATGACCACATGTGAAAACTGACCCGGGAGCAGGAGGTAGTGGGATGAGAGTGTTTTCAGTGTCAGGTAGACCAGGTTCCAACAACATAACGTCACATACCAGTCTCTGTCAGTGAGAAGGTTTGGGATTGTGCATCTGTTAAGGTGTCATTTCATGGCTGTGGAAACTTGTGTGAAATAGTCATGGTAGTGCTCTGAAGGCCCGTTCCGCTCTTCTCGTCTTACTCTTAGTATAGCCGTGCAAGATGTGTCTCTCTGCTGCCAAATCATGCCAGTCTCCACAGCAGGTGATGTACCGTAGCGGGTTCAGGATACAGGTGCTGTGGAAAGAGAGCAGGTCTGCACGTCTGGTAAGTTCATAAACCAAATCTGTTCACGCACGCGTTCAGAATCCACCTCCAGCTACACATCACATAACGAAAGTGGCATCTGAGTCACTTGGCTGACGGTCTGAGTGACACCTGGTTCAGCACCGGCACAAACACCTCCAGATGGCTTTCAGCCCTTCTTGTTCAGTGAGCTCACAACTGTTGGCCAGAGTGTCACAAGTACAGTGAGAAAGCGGCCTCTGCCATCTTCAGTCGTCTCCATTTTGTCCGTTTTACTGCGCCATACACTTGACAGGGTAACATTACCTGCATGAATAAATATAATATTGGTGATATCGTCCAGATCCCCACTTCAGTCCCTGTGGACACGTTTACCTTTAGTGGAGGGAAATGGTGCAAAATACTGTAATGATACACTTCCAAGGGTGAACACTAATAGCCCTTATAACACTCTGATTTCTTCTCAGAAAACAAAACAAAACAACAAACAGTATTTCATCAGATGAATTTCTACTTCCAGATTTAGTTGAAAAAAATTCAGTGTGGATTAATGAGCTTTGTTGAACCTCTGAACTTTAATCTGAGCTTTTGTGCCACATCAAGTAAAATTAAATTGGACATTGAATTCATGTATGATTAGGGGTGTTCGTCTTGATTGACAGCTGGTATAGCCAATGGCTGTTTTCACTTTTGCTACTGAAAGTGTACTGACTTCTGAGCTGTGAATAAAGACTTAACAGACCACAGTTATCCATGTTTCAAAGATGTTTTGCTGTTAATTTTACAAACTTTCTGCTGTGACTGAGCATTGACTAAACACGGCAGCAATTTCTGATTTTTAATCAAAATTTGAAATGGGAGGGCTTGTTGCAGATGTTGGTGGGCAGCTCCACAGCTTCTCAGGTGTGGGTCGGGGGAAGGAACCAGGAGGTAGTGGATCGTTTCAGGATCACAGCCCGGGACAACCAGATAACATCACGGTCAGTTGCTATTTTAAGCCTCTGACAAGACTCAAAAATATCATTTAACTAAAGTGATAGTGTGGATGAGGTAACAATAACTTTGTGTGCGTACAGAAAGTATATAAAAAAGCACTTACCTGGTGATGATGCTGGAGGTGACTGTACTTACCCGTCATCATCTTCAGAGTCTTTAGTTTGTTCCAGTCAACTACAGAATCTCATACGACTGTCAAACAACCCAGAATGGGGAGAGTAGGAACTCTCCTGCTTTGATGGAAATGTCATCAGTGTGGAAGCACTGGTCCATTTTTATGGAAACAGTGGAAATGAACTCTAGCGCTTCAGTGAAATGACATATTTGAGTCTTACAATAGATTATTATGACTTCAACTGGTTACCCTCTAAACTAACAAAAACAGTTATTATGCTGCACATATTCTCAAAACAGATTAGATTTACATCATTTTGGTCCCTAATGAAAGGATATATTCATTATTATTAAATTATTAAACAGACCTTGGGTTGATTTCCTTGAATTTTTCCTTGAACGGCTTTTAGTTAAAACTCACAAATCCAAGTAAATGTTACAGAAAAATATGTTTTCATTTTGTGGGCTATAACAATAATATCCTTGAATATATGATTCCACGTGGAGCCTGCGGTTGTATTCAAAGTGTAAATTTGCTTTTCTTATCAGTTATCTTATCAGTTTCTTATCAGTTGTGTAACTATGGTGACATGTAAAGTAGTGTGTGTTTAACTAAAAAGACTGCAAAAGTCTACATTCGTTCAGCTCTGAGGCTTCAGGTAGATCCTTTTTAAAAATGATTACAAAAAAATATTAGATCCTAAAATGGAAATCCACAAAATTAAAATTAAGTTCAGTTTTAAAATATTTTAATAGTCTCTGAGGGGGAATTAATTAACTGTTAGAGCATCCTGTTTTTCTTTATGTCATGTAGAACTTTGCTTCATAATGAATCACTTGATCACAAAGTCTGAGATCATTTCTATCATTGCAAAATATGTATCCTCTATTCACCGTAATTACACAACATGTGACTAAACTGTATCCCATATTTGATGAGATGACTGAGGGAGCGTTGCATTCTGAAACATTTGAACATAAGCTGTTGTGCAAGAATGACACCTCCTATATATGATGCAATTTGTTCTTTTTTTCTTTTTCTTTCTTTTTAAGAAAAAAACAATTTCAATCTGCAACAAGCACCAAAAAGTAAAAAAAAAGAAAGGCTATTATTTGTGAGATTATTTTCATTTTGCAAAACTCACGTCCAAAGAAGGCAAGAAGGAATCTGGAATAAATACATTTGCTAATATTAATAAAAAAGAACATTTAAATTTAATGTTACCTGCCAAAGTGAATTATTGCAGGAAATGTGAATTATTCTATGAAAATACATTTGTACTTTATTGTTTGTATTTAAAGACTGAGGGCCAGACAACAAGGAAATGGAAACCATCATGTTTTGCCAGTATTGCACAAATAAGTATGACAAATCTGGATTTAGACGGTTGAGGAGGAGCGGTGAGCATGTGATGTGTATTTGTACACTGTTGATGTTTTTGTGTTTCCTTTTCCTTGGGCATAACAGGTCTGAGAAACAAATCAGGTCTTAAGACTCACACATCGAGCTGGCTGAGGAGGTTGCAGGACAGGTTTGTTGAACCTCAGAGACTTCTGGATCCCGTTTGCTTTGCAGCCAGCCCCTCCTCTCACTCAACTCCTACCTGATAGACGTACTGCTGCACACACCACAAACGACTGGAAATTTGTGTAATCCTGAATATCTCAGCGTCTCATGCAGCAAGAGTTGACGAAAACTCAACCTGATGACAAACCTCTGAACTTTCCCTCTGAAGCAAACACGTCCTACTGAAGGTTAGTACACACAACTGCATGTCCAGGTGCTGTTTGACATACTGCCAGACTCATTGTTGGCTTCTAGCATTATTCTTAGTCACAAAGAGGAGAAAAAGTAAAAGAGTGGAAAATGAGAGAAACATGTCATCGGTCGGCTTTTCCATGTAATCTGCAACTGCCAGCGTGCTCATAGTCAAGCCCAACCCACCCAACATGGCTGAATGACTGAGCTCAGCAACACACACACACAGACACATGCACGCATGTGCACAGAGAGAGAGAGAGACAGGAGCAGTAACATCCTCGGGTGACCTGACCTGTACCGATACACTGAAAAAACAAAAAAAAAAGTTTTAAAAAAAATTTAAAAAAAGATTTAAAAAAAGAAAAAAATTAATCCGAGTTGTAAATGAAGACACACACACACACACACACACACACACACACATATATATACACTTCAGGGTCTACGTCACAATGACGTAGCGCAAGTAGCTGGAGGCAAAACAGAGGAAGTCTGTATAAAAATATATGTATATTTACAGTTGTTTAGTAGATTATATAAAAGTTATATAAAAGTTTTTCTTTGGGTGCCAGAGTGGTAGAACTATCCCTAGTGGCTCTAAATGAAAATACTATTACATGCGAGTTGCAACTCCCCAGCAGAAAAGAAAACAACTTTGGTTCGAGTCAGTACGGGGATAAGACTGGAGGAAGCAGGTTATCTGCAGCAGACATTGTCTACTCATGTTTACTCACAAGAAAAGGTCAATAGACGACATATCTGCAAAAACACAATGTACCTATGCTGTTATTCACGTGAGGTTGTTTTTGAACTGAAGACCCAGAGAATGCTTTATTTGTCCTGACGGACAAAACTGTGAACTAAAAAGAGCATGCACTTTCTGTTTCACTTGAGTGTAAGTCAGCTTCACAGGTATCCAAGATTAAAGAGGTGAAGCAGTTCCTGTGCTTGGCTGGAGATCAACTGAGGCTGTGATAAATGATATTTCACAAGAACACAAGTACAGAGAAGGAAATAGATTGAAGTGAAACAGGCCTTGTGGCGGTTTATACGTTTATTTATTTTCTTGTGCAGACCTTACTTAAAAAGTTAATGAATAAATAAGAAATTTGTCTTTGCACGTCAAACTCTTGACTCTTGTGAAATGCTGTAATATAACCACTGAGGAGACAGAAGGAAAACCCAGTGTGCAGCCACACGTATTTTGCTAAAAGGTGTTTTTCCCCGCTTTTTTTTCTTTTCTTTTTTCTTTTTTTTTTTTTTTTTTACAGTGAAGTGGAGGCTGGGAAACAGATTAATGAAGGGGTGAACTCGGACAGATAGTTCAAGTGCCAAACGTGCTGTAAGGTGAGCCGACGAAGCTGCCATAGATTGCTGCACTGACAAGCTCACACACACACACACACGCACACACGCACACACACATGTAGACAGAGAGAAACATCATCACACCTTTTTCTGCTTCTGTCAGTATCAGTCACAGAGTCACTGCACAGAGAAAGCTTGTCCATCAACACGCAGGGCCTTTCAAAACACCATGCTACCCAACATATCAAAACAATTTTAAAAGCAGCTGCCTAAGTTTCAGCAATGACAGGAAGCACAGAAATGTAGCTTAAGTCATTTGGGGGCTTGGTTCAAATCATGTTGAAGTGACCGGAGAGAGTCGGCGCTGTATACACAGTCAGCCGCCGGACAGCTGTGTTGATAGCACCTTGTGTCTGATGGCAGACTCGGCGCTGCTGGAATGTAAACCTGGTCCACATACTGCCATTACTGTCAGCTTTACCTGCAGAAACGCCCTCTGATGCATTTACTTAGGTAACCCGCAGTTTCAATGCAGTTCAAGGACACAGCAGGTCTGGACAGCAGTGTTTACTTCACACCTAATGCTATTTAAGTTTTAATCAAACTAAGATTGTAATTCAAATGTCTTTTTTAGAATTTCACAAACCTGCTCGTTTCTGGCTTTTATGTGATAGATGGATGACTTAGAGGTTGAAAAGAAATAAACCTCGTCCCAGTCCCGTTCTGGTAGTGCGTTTAAATCAGACTAGATGAAATCTGTTACTTTGATGTGCATCCTTACCTTGACACCTTGGCTTTTGTTGTGAATTGGTTCTATACAAATAAACTGGCTTGAACTGATTTTTAAAAAGCTAAGTAAACCAAAGATGCTGCAGTGCAGGACATGAAAGACTGTCCAGAAGTAAGGCAATAAATACAATCCAATAGACTTAAAAACCTGCGAAAGAGGTTAAAAAAATGTAAAACAAAAAAAAAAACCCAAAACAAAACAAAACAAACAAACAAACAAACAAACAAACAAACACAAACCCAACAGGAATGAGGAAGGGATGTCAACTGACAAAGATAAGAGGTATAATACACTGAAAGAAGTATTCACAGTTGAGCAACAGGTGCTGACAGAGACCATTAGAAACGATGGCAAAAGCAATGTTACCAGGATTCAACTGAATACATGACACACACACACACACACAAAAAAACCCAAAACAAAATAGAAAGTAAATCTGACTAAGGAACACATGGAAACCTGATATCAAAATAAAACTGATGAAGTCAATTCCAGAGAACAGGGATGCCAGTAAGGAGGGAAAATCAGGAAGAATGGAGCTCAAAATACACAAAACTAAGTAATGACTGATTTGGCTGGAGAAACCATGTACAACCACAGACCCTTCCCATTTTTTGAAACTGTATGCTGCACCACTAGAGTACTTATTTCAGACACAATATGCTGCATTCAAATTCAAAAACACTTTAATCCTCCTGGAAGGGAAATGAATTGTTGCAGTAGTCATGATTTAAGTCCCTTGAAGGAGTTATGGGAGAAGTTTATTGCTGTGGGGGTGGGGGTGGGGGGTGCTACTGGAGAAGCTTCCAGAATCTGCAGCATCCATTATTTTCTGTTTCCCATAATGCTACAGGGTTCAATCCAGTCATGGCGATCTCTTTAAAAATTGCAAAAAGCAGAAAAGTTCATTGTCTAAGAGCGAACTAAAGTTACTCTTACACTGCGATGCTGTATGTGTGACCAAGAGGCTTCAGCACTCGGCCCAGGTAGCTAGCTGCCAGTTTGAAACCAGAACAGGTTCAAATGCTACTGGCATTTGTAGATGGAATATTTCCACACAAATACAGTTAAATTATATATTTTCAGCCAAATATTTCTGTAAAACTTGGTATTTCATAAAGCAAAACCTAGCTCACCAGGAACTTCAACTGGGATCTGGAGAAAGTGGAAGCTGCATCGTCACCAGAAATTAAGATGTAGTTAATTTAACACTGCAGGAGTTGGAAAAGACGTCACACCCAAAATATACACTAACAGCTGATGAAATGTACTTTTAATCTAAACAGTGTTACTGACACATCAACACGGGCAGATTTGCTGTTTATATGCAAACACGTCTTGATTTATTTATCCATAATTTTAAGTAATATTTCAATACAAATGGACAGTCCAAAAAATGTGCTTTCTGGTCTCCACCTCCACTCTTGTTCATCATTTTGAAAGAAATGTTAGATACCTCCACGTGAAGTTATAAGAACAGAAAGAGCAGAGTTTCTAATGATAATTTCTATCGTTTCCACTGATGTTAGTGGCGATAAGGGAAGATCCTCCCGTCTTATAAGATTGGCTTTGATTTTTCCCATAGGTTTCCTGTAAAATCACACCCAACATCATACCGATCCCTGGACAGGTAAATCCTTGATCGGTACATGGAAGTTGAATCTATCTCTGTCAACATCATTACCTCAGATCACACTCCTTGTTTGGTATCTTGAAAGTTTCTGTGTTCCTTTAGGTTCTGAATTAACTGAGGGACAGATGAGGCTGGGTCACTTATATATATATATACACAC
>JAOWBL010000019.1:13771541-13795022 GCA_028564865.1 Zenarchopterus dispar | reverse complement strand
AGATAGATAGATAGATAGATAGATAGATAGATAGATAGATAGATAGATAGATAGATAGATAGATAGATAGATATTTGATTTACATAAACAGAAATCACATAGCTCATTGTGGTCTTGTTTTGTTTTATTTATGTTGCTAAGCTTTCAGTATTTACAGAGAACCCTGGAGGGTTGAGGCTGTCTCTGTGCCAGCTTCCTCTTTCTACATAGAAAAGGTTACAGCAGCACCAAGGTATTCTTACACTTCGGTTTTGTTGGCAAACTTTGAATAGAGCTCCATATAAATCAGTGTTTCATGATTTAAAAAATGTTTAATATAAATGTTGGTAGCTGCCAAGTCTTTTTGTTTTCATGACATCCATATTTATTTTGCAGTTTCTTTAATATACAAACAGTAAATAGTGAAACCTGGCTCTCTTAAACCTAAACTGAACAGTGTCCTAATATCACTGCAAACATCTGGATGGCACCTTTTGAGTTAGTGTTTGGTTCTGAGGGAGGTCACACTAGATACCGACTGGTGATTGTAGAGTTATTTTCCTCTGAACATTATGTGGTTTTATTTTGTGCATGTAATCTTTACATGTTTCTTTGTGCAGCCGATGCTGATTATTAAAAAAAAGCCAGTAATTGTACAAACTGACTTATCAGTCTTCTCCTTATATTATTGCTGCATTTTATATATATCAGTGAAGACAATGAAAAATATCTGTGGATGGTAATATAAACTTTGATAATACCACAGAACAAGGGGTGCCAAAGACTTTTGTGTGTCTCTATGTAGAAAAAAAAAAGAAACACTTAACATTTAAATGAGCCAGGACAGTGCTATTTGCGTTGGCATACTTGCAGATTTCCTAAACAAAGAGAAGTTAGAAAGTTTTTGTCTTCTCGAAAAGGTCGGTCTGCTCCAGTGAGCTGATCAGAGATTTCTCACTATTTTGCATCACCCTTGCTTAAAAAAAAAAAAAAAAAACCTTTGGGAATTTTTTAATAAAGAAGACATAAAAGTGACTTTCCCCATCATTATTAGGTCAGATGTGTCTGTATTGGTGAAAAACATTAGTTCCTCCATCAGTCAGTCAGACCTGACTAACATGAAAGTGTCACAGTGCCACCAGCAGGACTGGGAACAAAGGACAAAGTCTTTGCTCAGTGAAATCCTTCTCAGATGATCCAGCGAGCAGTGGGAGCACCATGTCAGTCCAGCTGTGATGGTCCTCAGCAAATCACAGGACCCCCCCTCTCTACGTGCCTCCAGGTCTTTGAGATTATGGCTGTCGGGGCTCTGGCCATGTGAGCCTTCACCACAGAATTCTGGCTTGAGCTTTCTGTTGCAAAAACATTTACTGTGAGTGTAAAGTACATGCAGGGGGTGGCCAGTGCACGTCTGGTGAAGGTTAGCAACAGCAGACATCTGGTGAAACTGTAGCCCACAGCTGTTGCCTGCCTGACATCTCCTCGTTTCAAATTTATCTCCCTCCACTGGGACATCTGCGAACGACATGCCAGCGATGTCAGAAGCATATCTGCAAACTGTGAGGAGGCTGCTGGGGACACAGTGGGCGACAGCAGAAGCCCACAGGCTGCTGTTCCTGTTGCTGGTGAGGAGGTGGGCCGGGGGGAGCGGGAGGGGGAGCAGGGGCACTCACAGTGTCAAACCATCGCATTCCTCCCTCCTGTGCCGGAGGTCAGGCCGGGGGACAGTCAAAGGAGGGCTGTCTTTAACCACTGTTCAGGCTGACATCTTAACCTCGCTCATAAACTGCTCCACTTGCTGAGGAAACGGGCCCTTGAGGCAGAAATGGCCCCCAGCTCGGACCAGTGTGGTTAACATTCTTAGAGGATAATAACACTATTTTGACATATGGCTCATGTGTGGTATGTTTTCACACTCGTACACTGAAGCCGTCTCAAATTCACTTTAGACTGACTGAGAAATGCCAAAAATGGAGCCTGAAGTCCTAAAAAGGTGGATTTTCATCATTTTAAAGAGGCAAAACCACGCAACTACACACACAAATGTTATCACTGTAGCTGTGAATGGTTGTTTGGAGATATTTTAACCATTAACTTTAAAAAAGTTTTATACATATATATATATATATATATATATATATATATATATATATATATATATATATGAAAAATGTCCAAAAATCCCTTCCTCATGTTAACAGATATTCTGTATAAGTTATGGAAAGATTAACAGATATCTGAAAAAAAAAGTTACTAGTATTCCTTCCAAAAATAGAACAAACACTTAATTCTTTCACAAGACTAGATTTCACAGAATAGACAAAAATAAAATAAAATATTCAGGAAATATCAGAGTTTTTCTTCTCCATTAACTGTAGGTTTAGCTTACATGCGCATTGGTGTTTTAAAAGGTAAAAAAATCTTCAAAATATGAAATGAGTAATCATATGGAATAGTCTATGTCCATATAATTACTCATTTATATATATTTTTAATAATAATAACAACAACAATGACAGTCATTTCCCACACGTCATGTCTTCAGTTGGGGGTGTAAGTCTATCAGCTGTTTGAGGAAACTTGGAATCTTTCATTTAAAAAAATCGGGCAAAATCAAATCTGGCCGAGTTCAAAAGTGTTTTCTCTTATTGGCAAGAGGATAAATGTTAGATGCTTGAATGAAAACGTAGCGTCATGGAATTCAAGATGAATTAAAGTTAATGATAAACTAGTCTTAATCACAACTTAGTCAGCACAGATCACTGTGTTTTCCACTGTGGCAATAAAATCTCACCATGGGCATCAGATTGCAGACAGCTATGATGTGCATGCATATGAGGTCTTGAATGTGGGTTGAGCGTGTGTTATGCGTACGTGTCTGAGGCGCGGGCCGATCCCTGTGCAGACTCTGCTCTTTCTCCAAAACACTGCAGCCTTTCCAGGAGCTTGTCATCAGTGCTTAGTCTCACAACTGCTGAGCGTCTGCTCCGTGTCTGATGGGGGACATCCTAAAACAAGAGGCTGGATGACTGACATGGCAATGCACACATATTCTCATATTCAGTCTGAAAAGCAAAAGATGGCAGGTAGTCGTCCCTGAGCAGCGGCTGTCTAACGCTGAACACATGCCGGTGTGCTGATTTTCATAAGCTGCATGTACGGACTGGAACTGCAGCTCAGTCAGCACACTTTCACTTGTGGTACCGTAACCGCGCCGAGGCACTCCGGTTTGGTTTGTTTAAGTAATTTCAACGCAACAAACAGCCTCTGTAAACCATTTGCTTCATCTGGGTTGGCAGTTGTGTTTAATACACTGTTTGCCACATGTTTTCTCTGTTTTCAGTGATCAGCGATCATAAATAAGCCCGTGAAAATCCTCGGATATGCTGACAACTAATGTTTATTTCATGACTAAGAAAAATATCTCGAGGCGTTAACATTCCTTTGCACAGCTAAAGGAGTGTCAAACTGGTCAACCGGGGTCACCCACTGGTGACAAAAATACAACTGTTGCCACTTTAAGGAGCTGAATTAGAAACAGGACTCCCATATCTGACCTTTTAATGTGAAATTTAATGCAAGAAGAAGCAAGACTTTACACACTTCCTGCAAGAAATCAAACTCGAACATTGGCACATTACAAATCTTCTTAATTGCATTTAAAGCTAGTTGGCCGGCCCAGTATGTTACACTTTTACCTTGAGTTGATGAGCGCAGGGCTTTTCTGGTTGATCTCACACACCAAAACAACTGATCAACCTTTGGTTTGGCAGCAAGTCGACCAGACTGCAAACGGAGAATAAATCAGACGGTCACCCACATCTCCATGTATCACGTACATGATATTTCCTTTTTTTAAATGTGCTTAAGTCTGGGATATAGGCCATGGATCGTGCACAAACCATGTAGTCGCTTTGCTTGTTTACATGTTTGTTTGCTTGTTTACAGCTGCAACCATCTTATCTGAGTGTCAGTCTGACGATGAGAAGTTCGGCCTGGTTCCATTTCCGTTGGATTAAGAAGTTCACATGCAGTTACGATTTCACTTGGACTCATGCATAGCTTCATTTTTTCTGATGTCATGGAAACGCACCGACTGACGTCAGACATGACAGCCATTTGGACCTGATGTCGGCTGCGTTTGACAGTTACGGCCGAGCTAGTGGAGGTCCAAATGTGCAGCAAGGAAGAGTGTAGATGTGGGCTACATTTAGGGCAAATGTTGGTTGGTATTTGGGACTCCCGCTCCATGGAGGACTTGGTTATGTAAAATACACCAGTTTCGAAAAATAAAGACAATCGGTCAGTTCTAAGCAAAGTGATAATGAAAGACATAAAAAGCAAAATCAGTCTAATGGGCTCGATGTGTGTTGTTAAAAGCTTACGATGCTTTTCTGACACTTAAATCAAATCAAATAGCTCCGTTTCAGTCCTGTTCTGGACTCAGATCACTCGCGTATTGAACAGAGAGAACGTTGTGCCTTTCCTCTCTGATAGATGGGGAAACGCAGGGCCCAAAGTAAAGCAAAAACAACCTAAAATCCTTGCTGACTGCGTAAAAGTGGCGGGTCTGAGAGTCAGATAAAGGTTGAGCTTTTGTTTTTTCAAAACAAGAATCCTGGGTGTGTTCTGGGCTGTAACATTCTGCGTGGTTGGAAGGGTTCGTGGATTTGACAGGTATCCAAGAGTCCCGTGGCCCTGAGTCCAGCAAACAAACTCCAGACACAACAGTGACAGCTGGGGGAGGGATAAATAAAAACACTGTCGCTAGCTCCATTACGAGACAGCCGTCCAGACAACAGCTCGCTAGCCTCCGCGCTGAAATGCATCCACATGCAGCGCAGGACATGCGTGAGCAAACACACGCATGCCTTTTCCTCACACATTTACTCGTTCACACTTACTGCATTCACTGCTGCGAGGGCAACAGATGGAAAAACAAGAGAGGTGAGGAGAGGGGGAAAGCGGAGCAGAAATGCTGTTGGACTTGGCCCGTTAGCAACCGGCATTCCTCTGACAGGTGGAACATGTTTACCAAACAAACAAGCCACCCAGATGCCAGAAAAATGAAAATGGTGACTTGAGGTGGCATGACCTGTGAAAAGAAGCCCGGTATCCAGGCTGGCACATCTACGGGAGCTTTGAAGGTATTTCAGAGAGATGAGAAGACTGCGTGCCACACCGGGGTTTGCAGGAGTGTCTCGCAAAATCAATCTTATGTTACTCGCCCCAAGCATCCCAGGCAGCTCTGGTTGTTAGCCGGGGCCATCTGGGGTCACAGGCTCTGATGGGCAGTTTTTAAGCCCCTCACTTTACCGATTAGATTCCACTTCAGGGCACAGGGAAACTCATCTCACATCACAATCAAGCTAAATAACCACTTGGACCTGTCGAGTCAGACACGAAGACTTCCGCTGGGAGCTGCGGCGGCCTTGACCTCCCAACAAAACCACTTACACCCAAACATTTCTCCAACGGTGATCGTGTTAAGCAGCTAATTTGTTTGTTGTTTATTCAATGCTGTTTCCATGCAGGTCAAGTTTCCTGAGACTCCAGATTCAGATTAAACAGCCCACCAAAAAAGAAGAGGGGCCATGCTTAAGATATTTACCAAAATTCACCACATTTAGGTCCTGCCAAAGCCAACACACACCTGTGTGGCGTCTATTCTTCATCAGAAGTGCTCAAATGTGTCAGCCAATAACCCCCCAAAAATAGTGTGATTACTTTGATCTTCTGCTGGTTGAAAATAATTGGAGTGAAGCACAAGTCATATTATCTAGCCCGAGGCTACATCTTACCTTTCCAGAAAGGAATGCAGTTCTTAGAATTGAAAGTCATTTATCTTGCGAGTTCATGCTGACAAAGTATTGATGTGGACTTACTGTGAGGAGCAGCGAACGGAGCTTCAGCAGCAACACTTAGAAAAAAAGGTCCGAAATCCCTTTAAAATGAGCAGCTGTTTAATTTGTGGATCATTAAATTCATGTCAAGAAACGTACAGAACTGATTTCACACTCACCAGGAAACACTTGTTGAGTGTGATAACTCAGCTACATCTATTGAATCCTGTTCCTTGAAACCTGATGACCTGTTGATTTCGTCTCAACCATCTAAGCAAGTTCTGACTCGGGATTGTGCTTGAATCATGATTATTGACATCCATATTTACTTTGAAAGTACTTTAAATTGCACAGACTAACATGAATAGAGGAAAGGACACCCAAAAGACTAAAATCTGTTGCATGAAATTGCAATTTAACAAAAAAAAAAAAAAAAAAGAATTGTGGCCAAGATTCATAGGTAGGAACATCACAATATAATTATTTGGTTAAAATGAATTGCCAAAGGCTCAAAAGGTGGATGTGATGTCATACCAATGGATATAAGCAGGGATACTCTAGAAATGAATTGAAATTTGACCATCAAACATCAGAAAACCCACTAAATGATATAGTTAAACTCCTAAAGTTCCAGACACATGGGAGCGAACGCCTCTTAATTTACTGATGCATCAATAAATCAAACTTGGAAAGAGACAGAGAGGATTATTGATAAGGATGGTGAAACTGTACGTTAAAGCAACACCACAAGTTGGTTTTGACCTCGGGGAAGACCCAGGACACGCTGGAAGGACTATGTCTCTCAGCTGGCCTGGGAACACCTCGGGATCCCACCTAGGTGAGCTGAAGGAAGTGGCTGGGGAGAAGGAAGTCTGGGTTTTCCTGCTGAGGGTACTGACACACAACCAGACCTCGAATAAGCAGAAGAAGATGGATGGACGGACGGACGGATGGATGGATGGATGGACGGATGGAGCATCTTGACAGAACATTATACTACAGATATGTAGTATAGTAGTATTTCTGTCGGTCTATTAGAAGCAGCCCCCTGCCATAGCCTAAATACGGGTTTAAAAAACACACAAAAAGAGTGGAAGATAAAATCCATGTGTTCCTGTGTGAAAGTAATGATTTAGATTTACCTGCACACAGGAGCAGGTTAAAACTGGAGAACAACTGAAAGAGTTGGAACTTTAGGACCCTAGATGTTCACAAGATAGTCTAAAATAAATGGTTCAGCTATTTTTTTAATGGAAAAAAAGACATTTTTAAAGGTACATGGCATCACTTACTACATCACAAGTCACCTGCCAGTCGAGTTGCTCCATAAACAGATACGACCACGAGTATGATCTGTATCAGAGCGCAACGTATGATTTGATTTGATGAACGTGGTTATTCCCCACATGAGTTATCATGGTGCTCCTTCAGAAAGTCTTCTGTTCCAGATGTTATACATAATCAATAGTCATTTTTATCAAATAAAGAAATGTTTTTTTTCCTAAACAAATATTGGCGCTCTTTTGCTTATTCACTTCAAGTCAAGTAAAAACATTAAACGTAACCCATTTCAGTCCAATTTGTTGTCATACAGTTACATAATCCAGTTTATTCCAACTGAGTCTAAATTAAACGTTTATATAATGTGAGTTCTTCAAAAACAGCCCAGTTCCTGGACCCAACAGACAGGATCGGATCTTCCCTTCAGAGCCACCTGATCATTGGTTTATTGTTCACTCCCATTCATTGAGAAGTAACCTACTATGTGAAGGTCCATTTTTTTCAGGACAGGAGGATTAACAGGAACTTTCCAAACTCGATGTAAACAGGTTCCGGTTACAGAGAAGCAGTTTCTGAGGTGCTGGGACTTCTCGACGTCATGTAGGGGTTTACCAGCAGGTTAGAGTTTAAAACTCGGCTGCTTCACTTTGTATTTACTTTAATTCTTGTGGTGTTTTTTCCTGGAGTTCAGCTTTGGTGTGTCTGCTGAGTTGTGTCTTTAGTTATTCTGTTTTACTTGATAACACTGGAGTCAGTTTGTGGTAGTGTTTGTTTTGTTTTTTTTACCTTGTGGTGATCTGGAGTTGTTTGTAGAGCTTTTAAGCCCTATCTTAGTAGCAAGTCCAGAAGTCACAGATACCTTGAGAGCTAATCAGATTTTTTCTTCTTCTTCTTTTTTACCTTCAGGGTTGATCACACTGATGTCTAATGGAAAAAGGAGCAAAGTGAATCACTCCAGCACCACACCCTCCCGTCTCCTGCTTGCACATCTGCACTCATGCCGGCTCATATTCACACTACACGCTGCTGTTAAAAAGCAAATCGCCGTACTCTGAACACCAGCCAGCTGAGGTGATTCATATTATGAAAGTAAAGAAGACAAACGAAAAGGGGAGATTTGGTTTAAATGTGACACCATGAAAACTGCATGACAATAACAAATAATCATCCAATTATGAAGTCCATTATCATATCTTCTTTCTTTACTTGCTGCAAAGATAAAGTCAAATCTACAATAAAATAGTCACAAGCATACATGTCGGCATGGTTACAAAACAAAACACATTTGAACAGTCTCCACATTCAACTTTTCCAGCACCGGGTGACTCAAATGCAAAAAAAGGAGCCGATTAAGTTTATGAGCACTTGTTTACCTGACACTAAATCCGGTTTTCGGAGCACTTTTTACAATTTACGGAGAAATATGAATGAGGCCGGAGCTCCAGGCCAGAGCTGCTCTTGATCAAGGATGAGAGACATGTGCTCATTCTGGGAGGAAACGCGTTAACCCCTTCAGAGCCTCAGGTCCTGATACATGATCCCAAAGGTGCTGAACTCAGCCATATAATTTACCTTGCAGAATTACAGCTGCATGTATTCCTGAGCCACTCACTACTTAACCTTGTCTCCCAAAATAAATGATGCCGGACTGTTTTTTTTTTTTTCTGGCCTCATCTCATATTATAATCCTTTCTTCACTTATATACTAGTATACATTATAGTCTTTATTACAGCAGCAAAATCGGTTTAATGTATGTGCATTTATCAACTAGCTCTCCGAGAAGTCACTGTTGCTGGCAGAGTCGTGAATTCCCTTTAGGGATTTAAAATGCCAAAGCGACATGTGACAAAATTAAAGAAATGATGGTAATCTGTTTCCTTTAAAGTCTGTTCACACCAAACACACATAATTGCCAGAAAATTAAAAACTAGTCAAACCACGAGTGGCTCTGTGTAACTTGGGATGTTCAACAAGGAGAGTTACACCTCTTTGTAGGAGCAGCTATTTTGACTGTGTCCAGTATGGATTCAAATGCTGAAATTTTAATGGACAACACGGCTGCACGCAGTTGGAGCATGAAGCAAAAAAAAAAAAAAAAGTTTAGTGGGGACAGTCTGAAGCTAAGAGTTATATTTGTTCATCTTCTTAGTTTTGTTTATATACACTGTAGCTGTATAACACAATCTTTTTAAAACAAACTTTTAAAAAAGCATTTACCACTGTAATTCAATGATATTGAGAATATAGATCGATTGGCTTTGATTTTGTGAATAGATGAGACTCTCTCTCTCTCCTTTCTGCAGGTGAGGTGAAGTATGCAGCATTTTCTTTTTTTATTACTAAATTCTGCAGATTGTCTGTAATTCCAGTACCTGCACCCTCTCCTTCCTCAGTGATGTGTGTGTACGTTTCAGTGCACTTTTTCACATTAATGCTGCCATCACAGACGTGTGAATGTGCACTGATACAAGCCTCTACCACCACCAGCTCTGACTTTCGGAGTTGCTGCTGGTAACAGTCTGCTCGGTCCTTTTTGATGTCGGTTCGGCGCAAAAGTTGACCCTTTCATTCAAAAGGAAGGAAGGAAGAAGGAAAGAAAAAAGAAAGAAAAGAAAAAAGAAAGAGGAAAGAAAGAAAGCAGATCTGGAGTACTGGCTATTTTGAACCTACTCTGCGATGGTCCACGGGATGTTGATGGCACTTTTGGAGGCTCATTTTAAGATGGTGAAGTAGCTTTAAAGGTTAATCAAAGTTCATGGAAAGAAGCTCTGCAACAGAGTAACATATTTCAAGCTGTTTTAATTGCATAAAATCATACAGCTGGTCTCTGGAGAAGTTTAAGTGCTCTAAACAGTTTTAAAACGGGGTAGAAGAAACCAGGATTTGTTTTGTGTGGTCTATTATGTTGAATATGCAAAGCAAACAAACTAGAGATTTATTTCTGGTTTTTGTTGCAGGGTTTTGTACAGGCTCCTACTGTTTCTGTTACAGGTGCATGTGACATAAAAAACATGGTTACAGAAAAATTTAAGTGCAATTTCACAACTGTATACACTGTAAAAATACACAGCCAGAAGAAAAAAAACCCAACAAAAACTAAGCCAACAAATATGCATCTATGCTCCAGTGACTCTGCAAGGGGCTTGAATGGCATGGGAATGAGCTTTCCACAGAGATACAGGGGGAGGGAGAAAAGACTCGCGTTGCGAAAGAGTTGAATTACCATTTTTCTGAAGAACAAATACAACGTTGCTGGGGAGTGGGGGGAGATCCATCATCCAGTGAAGAGTGGTGTTGAAATGTGGATATTTGCTAGTGCTCAGACACCATGCTGGTAAAGAATAGTGGGAGCTTCCACACGGCTGTTAAAACCTCAGCTGAAACCTCCTGTACAATAAAAATAAATCTATACAATGTAGAGTGTTTCTTAACCTGCTGTAAACAAACTCCCAGGGAATGATTGAAAACACAGAAATGAGTCAGGCGAACATGTCATCCCCGGTGCTGAGCGGGTTAAAAACCAATGTTTCCTCGGGCCATGGAGTAGCCCAGTTTATTCTGGTTTCCCAGGAAGGACATGGCGCCCACATATGCCTCGATGTGGATTGGTTGCTCAAGAATCAGGACGCCGTTGGCTTTACCAGGAACTGGCTTCATGGCATGGGACTTTTCTGCTGCACTCTTGAGCTGCTCACAGAACTTCTCCATCTGCAGACACGTTAGACCACAAAATACAATGGTTTCAGTGTTTATACCTCTTTGTTGTTTGCACTTCTGTCTTATTGAAGACCCGACAATACTGAACTTCTATTTTATGCAGAAATCACAATGTGCTTTTGCCTGGCGTTAACTTCCCCTTAAGGGTGAGAGATGATGGAGACAGACAAATGTGAATTACACACGAGGACTATTTGACCAACCAGAAATGTTTACTCTTGGACGTTCCTGTTGAACACAAAAGTACTGACTCCCTATGCGGGTCATTTTCAAGGGTGAAATGATACAACCAGAACCCTGTTTTAGTTTTCCTCTGACTTCCCCCGGCGGCATATGAACATACATGTTGATTGTGAACGGACAGCAGAGACGACTGTGAGCGTGGACGGTGGAACGTCTCTCTGTGGACCTGTGATGGAGTGATGACGTTGTCAGGCAGCATCTTGCCTGATGCCAGGGGGATAGGGTCCCCTCCACCCCTCAACCCCCAGATGATCATCTGACATTAGCTAATACTTTTATATGTGTGTACCACTTGATATTCATAAGGGTTGCTATGCAACCAAGTTGAACTCAGCTGAGATTAACTAACACAATTCTGTCTCTTAAAAAATTGGAAAACCAGAACATTTATAGGGGTAAGATTTCATCGGTTACCTCCAGATTCTGCTCTTGATTTGACGTATGATGTGGTATGACATAATAAAAATGATCTGATCAAAGTGGGTGTTAGTATTCAAGTAAATACAACACCAGATGAACAAGATATGTTTTTTCCCCCACCAGGGTAATTATCTTTGGTTTTATAACTTTTATTTGTATAAAAATGGCATGGTGAAAACGTTGAATGTTGTTCAAGGATCCAGGTGTGATTCAGTTCTCAGTAAAATGATTGATTAGACAGAAAAGCTACCTGATATCTTATTTCAGTTAGTAATGTCTCTACAATGACTCATTTAACCATCCCATAAATCTCAGTATGGCACACGCCTCCACCTAGATTACAAAAAGGAAGTTAGAAAACACAACCTTTAAAGCGGTTGCAAATATTTATTTACTGTCTCTGTCAAAAGGAGCACCACACATCTGTTTCTCTTATTGAGCTGTTTAAAGACGTCTAACCTGCTACTTTGTGCCAGATTTTCTTGCACTGAGGTCAGTGGATTATTCTCAGAAGAAACATTGTCCTGTTATGGTAAAAGTGCACCAGAACAGATTCCTTTTGTTGCGTAAAAAAAAAAAAAAAAAGAAATCGCCACTGTTGGAGGATGTTTATACATGAGATTAAATAAGAAAAAAAAAAACAGTGATAATTTAAAAAAAGAATATGTAGCTGATTATTCTGTCTTGCTAAAATACAACTAAAAAAAATTAAGGCGCTATAATTATTTGCATTTTCTTCCCTTCATATCATAATTTTTTCAGTTCTGTAAAAACCTAGCAAACATGTGATTCCATATTTTTGGTCAGGAAGTGTGCCGTTATTATATTGAACTGTGGTACAAAACAAAAGCAATAATGAAGTCAGTGATGGGTGAACGTACGTCACAGAGGGAAGCAAAGCTGTCACTGAAGCTCCTGACCGGGTGGTGGATGAAGGTGACGAAGGGGAAGTCAGTGGCAAAGGGGTTCCATCTGGAGGTGAAGGAGGGTTCCCTCAGCCGATCCCAGAAGACACGCACGCCCTCCCCATCTCTCCTGAAAACACACACACAATCAAACATGTATCAGTGACATCAGAATTATCTGACAAATCTTTCAAATGTGTGATGTCACACAGGGACTGTGTTATTCTCTGTGGGGGTCTATGTCGCCTGCAATAGTAACTCTGGTGAGTAAGTAAGGATTAAGTCATGCTACATGTTGTGGTGCCCAATCCTTCAGAAGAAGTGTTTCCCACTCCTAAGCAACACCTTCTGAAGACGACCCAGTTGGTGAAAGTGCCAGAATCAACTGTCATGACAACGGGAAGACTCTTGCTTTAGTAACTGGAGCTACATGTTGTTAGTGACTGGATTTCCACCTGTCTGGGCAAGGAAAGAAAATATAGCAGCGTATTGATTATGACATCATGATTTCAGGATGGTGCAGTGAGGGATCAGATAAATCCTTGAATGAAAGACATTGTTCATCATTTCTGGTATTGCCTGATTTTCCAACAGCGTTGGGAAGTGATCTCTGAAATGCATCCATGGGAAAATGGAAATGGTGTTCCTTTTGGCTGAGACAGCACAAGTAAGAGTGAGGAGAGGTCCCTGCTCATCAGAGCCAACTGAAGCGGCCTGCTTATCCACCTGGCAACCTTGTTTGGCATCTGCACGGTGGTGACAACCGGCTCATCTATGTTCCATATTTCAGATGGAAGAAACATGCACTTTGTCATCACTGTGTCGGGCTCCAACTTTGTGTTTGTTGAAGGCTGTTGACCAGCTAGTGTTTGTGGCCTCTGGTTGTCTTATTTCAAGAATACTATGAACCAGTCAGGAGTCAGATTTTTTAAGTGAAGTGAGTTCATAGACAAAGTTTTTTACTTCCTGTCAGCCAACTTGGCCAGATAGCCAGCTTCCTCTCCAGCTCTGCCTGCATCTAGCTCCCTCTCACCATCAACCTCATCCTGTCTGATCTTTCTGCAGTATTTGCTGAGGCTGCTGAATGCTATATTATAGTTTTGAGGTGTGTTTGGTTTAACAAGCCCTTTATTGAACATTTCAAGACTAAAGAATTACAAAACAATTATGTCAAAACAAAACAAATCAACAAAACAGGACAAAAAACCCTTCAAAACTGAAACAAAAGGCCATCATCTACACCCCCAACACAACACAAGACCACTTGAGATGAGTTGAGATGAGATGAGACTCCTCCTCTGGTTCTTCACCTGTCTCGCTGCCTCTTGCACAATCTCAGCCTGCGTCATCCCTTGGTTTTTTTTCTTTAATACCAGATAACCACATTAATCATCTACTCTCCTACTAAACACTGAAAAAGGTTAAAAATCTTTTCAAATGCAACTTCACATTGAGTGATAATAAAAAGAACATAAAGTGTCATGTGTATAAAATACATAAAGTAATTAACTTTTCTAAATAATACATGTTGTCTCCCTGTCAATACTAATAGATTATTATTAAGAAATAAACTTTTGGACTGGAGTCATCACAGGATACACAGTTTTCCATCAGGAGATGTTTTTGCTCTCTTTAAAACCACTGGACTTGTCTCAAAGGGTCATATTATGGCCTTTTCCACAAGTTACTATTATTTTCTGAGATTTTAATATGATTTTTGTGACTGTTTTTGGCCAAAATACCAAAGAGATGTGTTAAAACAGCTCAGTTTTCTACAATGCTTTTATAGGTCTGTTCATAGCAGCCAGTTTCAAGCAGTGAAATTAGTCACTCAACTCTTATTTGCACTAGTTTTCTCTTTTTAAAATCAGCATTACAGCTTTTTACTACCACCTTCAAAAGTACAGTGGATGCAGCTTGGTATAAAGTTGGACTGAGATTAAACAAATGGGGGAACAAAGTATCTAAAAATGGTTATACCTTGCTTAAAATGTCTGTAATTCCTTAATGGTAAATGCACTTTGATCACATCTTGGTTGTTTTATGTCAAATCTACTGTGGTGGTGTATGAAGGCAAAATCATAAAATCTCTGTCATCATTCTATATTACACATAGCAGTTTTTGTTTTATATCACTTTATATTGCTTCTGTAAGGAAACAACCAGACCTGTTGGCTCGATGGAGACGATGTTGGAATAATTTTAAAACAAAATCACTAATCTGTCTTCAGCGTGAATACTGAATGTAGTGCAATCGCATGTTTACCACGCTTAGAGGACCTCTATAGTGTGATGGTCATATGATCTTCCTTCTGCTCCTCTTGCTTTAGTTTAGTTTTAAAGTAAATGCAGTAGTTTTTAGTGAAGATGCCCCCAGGTCATATCTCTTCTCAGTCTAATGAAACCTCAGAGGAATGAGTGCAAACAGACCTCCAAACGCTTGAAGTGATGCTGGTGCTGATCAACATACCATGAAGATGTTATCCTGTACGTCCATCAGATATGACGAAGGGCTCTGATTAATTGTAGAAAATATGGAAGTTGAATACAGTTTAAAAAGTAAAGAGTTACAAGAACTTTGAAACACTATCCTCTACATCTCAGCTAAAAATAAAACAAACACTAGCTTTCTGTAGTCATTAAAGGAAACCTAAACAAAGATGTACAAATACGTACTTTAACCTGAGAAAATTTAGCGTCAACTATATAAAAGTACCAGTTTCAGGTGTAGTTTCTGCTATTCAACTCCTCTTTTACTGTTTTTCTGTGACAGAGTAAATTCATCCCATAAAGACCATTTAATTATATTAAATAATGAGAAAATTAGTTGTTTAGTAAAGTATCAAAATTGATAAACATTAACTTTTTAGTTTTGCTTTATTTTTAGAAAAAGGTAAGCAGGGCAAGGCAAGGAAAGTTACTTGTATAGCAACAAGACAAGGAGCAACAGCTTGCTGAGACAGTTTAGGTATAATCAAAGTCAATAATACAAAGAAGAAGTCCAGCTTTGTAAAAATGCCTAAAAAAAGAATTGCATCATATTAATTTTAAATCATGATTAGTCAACTTTGTCAACTGGGTTTCTGGGGATATTTCTGGACTTGTGTTGCCTCTAAAACTAATCTTGCTACAACTTTAATTGTACAATGTATTTAACATGAGGTGAGGTAATGTGAGGTTTGATATGAGTTTACATCTAGCAAATAAAAATAATGCAGAACTGGAGTAAATCTAATTTTTAGGTCATACCATCAACAAAACCTGAATTGTTTTAAAAATAAACTCTATTCCTGAGAATATTTTAAAAGGGCAATCTTGTACATGATAGAGGTTAACAAGATACAGTGATCTCCCTTGTAATCACAACTTAGATTCTAAAATTAATGTAAAAATATTTGCTTAAATTGGAAGCTGCTACTCTGGATAAGGTGAGTACATTTTTTGTGCTATCTTAATAAAACCAATATTAATGTCGTTATTTTAGGTCATTATTTTAGGATTTTAGGTTAGCATTTCCTAATATCATGATTCATGTGTTCTGCAGTTTCCAGATAGTGGTGCTTTGGCACTTCAGCATCTTTGTATGATGTTTCTGAGTACAGGAAGGAAGGTGAACTCTTGTGCTGGCAACTTAAAGTTATATACAGGGAGTTGAAACTGAAATCAGCTTAAAACTGTGAATTTCTTAGTGTTTCACTCGACGTTGGAGTAAAAACAGGGCAAGAAATCCTGTATGCTTCAGTGTGTATGGAGGTCTGTCCTTGCAACAGACAGAGAGGATGATGCAACAAAGGATGTACATGAAAATACTGAGAGCAAGTAAGAGTGGAGAGAAGAAAGTGTAACTAAGAGAAGATGATTTGTCAGAGGATCCAACGTCATGGAAATATTTTTCATTATAGTCACTGTTCTGATTATTTATCCCAACTTTTCAGGGGCGTAACACAAAGGTATTTTGACTTAAAGCTCATAATGTATCATTTGAGTGATGGAGGTGTGGCAAAAGCAGTTGTGTGTGATTTGGTTTTCACAGAGCCCAGAGTTCCTGGCAGCACTCCTGAATACCTGCACACCAACCTCTGAATCAGAAACACTTGAGATGATTCAGAGAATCAGAAACAAGTTCTTAGGCTTTTGGGCCACAAGAGCGATATGAGCCATTCATTTCCTTCACACCATTAATATACAAAATGAATTTCGCAACCACGCAAAGTATACACAGCAATCTCTACCCACTTACACACTGTGGATGTGTCAGCACACATAAACATGAATTCATATAGTCTTAAGCCATGTGACATAAAGACTTTCCTCAAACTACATGTATGTGAGTGTACAACAGCTGTAACCAATGATGGTTGAGTTTGTCATCGCAACTTTTGCAACATGCAGTGATGCAATTGGACAAAACTTTAACTACAATGCAAAGTCGCCGTTGGTTTTCATGGGGGAAAAGTTAGCAAAGAAGAGTAAGTGATTTCCCAACAACGTTTTGATTCTCTTAATGACCTGTCACACTGATGTGCTTCTTTTACCGCATCTTGTGCAACAGCACACTTCCTGCCAACAAAAATTGAACACCTGAGGCTAAACAATAGCAGTGTAGCTGCAGATATGTCACGGTCCCAGGGAGGGGCTGCACCGTAATGCAATCATCATGCCCTGTTTACACAAGTACGTTGAGAATGACAACGCCGCTGGTGAACACTTTGTGCCCCCTCCAGAAAAATAATGTTGAGCAGGGAGAATAAGAGGAAGGAGGGACAAAAACCTGAGTAGAATAAAACCTACTACAGAAGCGGTGCCCAGCCTTAAAGACCGATTATACCTCAGCAAAAGCAGTCAAGGATGGTGGAGTTACATTTGTACACATTGCCCTTTGTAAGAGTACAGAGCTATTGCCTTAGAATTAATGGGGATATAAAAAAGCTTTGGTAAATTCCACAGCTAAGCTATCACTCAGGGAGGGACCAGCCCAAACAGGCAGAGCAGGGCTGGGCTTTCCAGCCAGAGGCTTTGGTAGTTTTCACTGTCTTCATGAGCCAGAGATGGGGTTTGGACTTTCACTGTGCCTCACTTCCATACAGTCATGAAAATGAACAAACTGCCAAAGCAAGTTACAAAGATCTATATTTGTATCTAAACAAAGTCAAGGGGTAAAACTGGGGAAGGCCACCTTCTACTGACCTCCACAGAAGACTTCCATTTAAATCAAGGTGTTTACACAAAGCTTACATGTTTATACAAATCGCACATGTGCATAAGAGAAACACTGCGCTTACGGCCAAAAGAAAAAAAGAAAAGAAAGAGAAAAAAAAAAAATCCTCACTGGGCTTTCAATCCCTTTGGAGTCATAAGTCAACACGCAAGATAAATATCAAGCCAAGTTCCAGTTCCAGTTGTCATGGCAAGAGTCCCACTTTGTTTCAAAGCACACAAACAAATCTGCTCTGATTGCTCAATAGTGCCTGCAGGTTTGTCAGCCATCCATAAATGTATCTATCCAACATTCAACATGTGAAAGATTTAAAAAACAGGGAAAAGAAAGTGAAGTGGAAACTAGAAATACAAAGGAAAAATTGAGGAGCTCTACAGGAACAGGTTTTATGAAGACTCGGTTTCTTGTCTATGCTTCTCTTTACCTGTTGGATTCAATTTTAAAACCAGACTTGCGTTACAAGCAAAACTAGTCTTGCTATGAACCTCACAATTATTTCATGTACTTGTTTTACGTAAGAGTATGTTCATGTTTGTGTTACTTATTTTTCATTTTATGGAGTGGAAGATCTTGTAGTGCAGCAACATTAGAACACACATTAAAATTCCTTTTGCCTTAAAATTTGTCACAATAATCAGTTATTTCAGATTTGCTGTATATTTGGAGACCAGTGTACAATGACTGATTCTCTGGTCCTGGTGATGGAGGGCCAAACTGGTCTGATTTTGTAATGAGTGAGGCATTGCCAACATGCATTGCAGCCGTTTTCCCGGTCCAAGCTCCTTTCATCACCTATGATCTAACTGATGTAACTAAAAACCCAAGTAGCTCGATGAACTCTTATGCCCCCGATAGGAATGAGGATGTATTTATCCAATAAAAATAGGGACAAATGCATAGATGTATTTTCTGTCAAATTAAATGCATAACTAGTTTAAGTACTTAGTGATCCATGTGTTCACATTTGGGTCAAGCAGGTGGCAAAATGACTAAATTAACGTTCACAGATGTTGTTCTGACCTGTCACTAGCAAGAGAGATAGGTCAAAATCCCCAAATCCCAGGAAGGAATGCTGACGCCCAAGATGATGGCACATCCAAACACCGTCTTTGGACACTCCTGGTATATTCTTCTTTACAAATGCCCTTTCAATTAAAGCTACAGTCACAAAGATTCTTACGAACGATGGGTTGGTACGAATCTCTCAGTTCCTTCGAAATCTGGAGTTTGTAGACATTAATGGAGGGGGGCAGAGTTTCCTATAGTCTTTTTAGAAACATGGTACGTTTGTCATTCAATTCACAAAAGCAACTTGAGGCATCCTTGAGAAAATGAGGTGATTTCCTGCCGCATGCTGGCTGTAGAGTTCTTATGTTCATTGTAGGAGTACCTTGTAACCTACCTAAGGTATACTTATGGCCATCTTACAAAAACTGTTGTTGAAAGATGGTCGTACGGTACCCCTCTGTGGAACTCGTGGCAATCTCAACTCGGTCAGAAGATCCGATCACTTTGGGCACATTATGTCAGGATATATAAGTGGGGACCATCAAATATTTCTAAACATCTGTGTCTTGATCATCACATCTGCTAGAACATTTGTGGAAAAGTTTGTAACTTTGAAGATGACAGTAAAGCTGAGAAGACTGCAGCTGCACCTTCTACAGCTGCAGCTGCAGGATAAAGGAGAAGAAGATCTAGCAGTTGTTGCTGCTGCTTTTGT
Source organism: Zenarchopterus dispar (assembly GCA_028564865.1). Taxonomy (NCBI): domain Eukaryota; kingdom Metazoa; phylum Chordata; class Actinopteri; order Beloniformes; family Zenarchopteridae; genus Zenarchopterus; species Zenarchopterus dispar. Next base: position 13,775,692 of record JAOWBL010000019.1, on the reverse strand, counting down.
TCGGCAGCAGCAGGACAACCTGAAGAGAAGACAGCGATACTGGTGGGAGTGGCCATGGATGCAAAGGTGGCACCTCTAGGGCCAGTACAAGACTCTGTTCCATAAGCTGGATCGCTAGTCGGAGGGCGACTACATGGTGTACCACTGAGTGGACCATAACACCTTTGCCAAGGTGTTGCATTGTGTTTTTTTGGGAATCAACGGTATTTCATTGTGGTCAATTTTATGACCCTAAAGAATCAACTAACATCAAGTGTTGTTTTCTTAGGTTGTTTCTAAGGTATTCGTACGGCAGCCTTACAAAGAAGCCTCTCGTGGAGCATTTGTAAAAATCTTGGACATGATCATAAACCCGGCCACAAATTTATGAATTATGAACGGGCTAAGAACGCTGGATTCTTATAAAGTTGCCTTAAGGAAGCCATAGGAAATGGTCCAAAAATCATTTGTAGAGCGTTTGTGGCCATTCGTACAGGTTGTTGTGACCATAGCTTAAGCTACCAGTCATCAGTGAAAATGGCTATTATAATTTTAAATAGAGAAGGGCTCTGTGGTTAAATAAAGAATTAATGGTGCAGAAGCCACTCTTTTGTAGAGTACGTGTTTCCCAGATCAGAAATGCTCAAGTGTATTTTACCTGATGGGAAAGCAGCATATATCCCACCGCAAGCGTTTAACCGCTAAGACACTCTGACCATCTTTTATCATCTCATGATGTCTGGAAACAGACCTCTTATTTGTAGAAACAAAGCTGACACAAAGACAACAAAAATATGGGCATTCTTCGAGTGATAACAAGAGGAGTTGTTTGTTATGAAAGCTGCACAAGGCACAGAGATAGATCAGGATGAATTCACATCCTCTGTTCTTCCCTACATTTGTTGTTGTGTTGGTAATGTCCCTACAGACCAAGAGAAAGGAAGTTTTCCAAACATAAAACCATAGATGTACAAGGTGATCAACACATGGAAAGTGTTTAAACCTTGGAACACCATAGACTGCAGTGTTGCAAAATCAAACCTGAAAAACAAGTATTAAAACAGCTGAAGATATAAAAATATAAAAGGACATTTTAACAGCAAGAACATTAAGGGGAATCTGGATAAGCCAACGATATTAGCAGTCACAAAGACTGTTGTCATCCTACTGATGTGATTTCCCTTCTTCAGGCTACAGCCCCTTTTACATTGGCGAATACCTGTTTAATATGTGGATCTAGCGTGTCTCCTGTCCTTTTTACATTGACTGATGTGGGGTGGCTTGTCAAGCTGGCCCCACCAATGACTTGCGTCTGAGGGTACACTTAATCAGGTGTCAGTACTAATGTAAATAGAACTGACCCAGGGTGGCAGGTCACGGGCGGGATTTGTTTATGACAAGACAAGGACGTCCTCGAACTCTTCATCCTCAGAGCCGTGGGCGTCATAAATCAGCATATTACAGAATTCTAATCTGCAACTGGCTGCTAAAATCACAGACCCCAGCTTTGCAAGACACAAAACTTGGGTCATTAAACGGAAGAGCCTCAAAAAGAACTTATATGTGTTCAACAAACACAACAGGAGGAGTGACAGAGGGAGACTGCTGGCCAGATTTGTGTCACACCATTTGGGGGAAGTTGCTATGCAAATCCCGATGTTATTCAGCATGGATCTTCCACCTGCTCCATCTCCTGAAGAAACAAACTGTTTTGTTTTTGGTGAAGCCACTGGGGCCAATCAAACAGACAGTGGGTCGTTGTGTTACGTAGCACCACTTGACAAGGCCTCCAGACTCATGTTCCCTCCCCTCAATATGGCTTCAGGAAACAGAGAAGCAATAACATGCCTTGTGCTTACATTACCAACACGTGTTAAACATGCATTCATCATCCAGGGATAATAGCAGGGCCCAATCTAAAAATCCTTACTCATGTACAACACAAGCTAGAGGGTGAATCTGCACAAAACTGCCACCCCAACCAGAGTCCTTGGATGGCTGCAAAGAAACTGTGGTAAGCAGCTGGCAAGGTATTTATGTTATCTCCAACCTCTCCCTGACTCTGGAAAAAGTCCTTGCTTGCCTTACTCCAGACACCAGTGTGCAAGTGCCAAGGAAAGCAAAATTCACAATATCAATAATTATCTTCCACACTGCTCTGACACCACCAACAAGAACCACTTTGAAACACTTGTTCTCTCTCACATCAGGGATTTCTTGAACTCTCATCAGTTTATCTAACAGATCAACAGAGGACGAGGCCCCTCTAACTCCAAACAGTCCTGACTCAACTTGAGGAAAAGGACACATACTTGAGGTTTCCAACTGTAGACCATCACTCTGTTTTCAATACTGTTCCTACCTTCTAGCTGGGCTTTCGTGCGTAACTATGAAACTGGATCCTCAGCATCCTGATGGAGCGTTACCAGGAGGTATGGCTGGGCCCCCATTTCTCCTCCAGCATAAACCTAAACATGTGCACACCACAAGGCTGTGTACTGAGCCCTGTCCTATACTCACTCTTTACTCATGATGTTGTTGCATTCACCACCAACACCATCATAACATCTACAGATGACACAACAGTTACTGGGCTGATCTCCAGGAAAGATATAAAGTGAAATCATCTTACAGAGCAGATGTGCAAAATCTGGTAAGATGCATCTTTGTAGATAATGTGACTCTCAACAATGGGAATATCGAGCTCATTGTCAATTTCAGAGGATCACATGGTGAGAATGATGCTACAAGCTTTATTACCAGCGATAGGGTGCTATGCATTTTAGGTTCCAGGTTTCTGGGGATAGACTCACCACATTAACGGATACTAAGTGAGTGTCTATCTCAAAGAACCTCTTATAGACAGCCTAATGCTACTGCACTGTTAAAGACAGCACAACAATAACTGCAAAAACCCAGCCTTCCCTACAGGTACTGCTAACTCACTACCGTTGCACCATATTCATTAACTTAAGCTAGCAGCACTTGCATGGAGCCTTACATATGGAGCACACACACACACACACGGAGTCACAGTTTATTCAAAACTGTTCTGGGAATGCTGAAGACCTAAAGGCTTAGATATATTGTTGAAATGCACCTAATTTGTCTGTTAAGTTCTGGTGGAAAACTGCAAAACTTCCACAACAACTTTACCCAGTTTAAATCATTTGGATGAGGGGTGTCCAATCCTGGTCCTTGAGAGCTACTGTCCTGCGTGTTTTAGATGTTGCCCTGCTTCTTCACACCATGACACAAGTGGCTGTGACATTGACAGAGTTGTTCAGACCTTGATGACAACCTGTTAATGACCATTAATGAGAATCAGGTGTGTTCAAGCAGGGCAACATCTAAAACATACAGGATAGTAGCTCTCGAGGACCAGGATTGGACACCCCTGATTTGGATCCTCTTTGCAAAACAGTAGTACTCTCTGACATGATTCATTACACGTCTCTGGACAATCTTGTACTACCTACAATGATAAAGGGATTGACTGATTCACTCATTTGTTTGTACTTTTATCTCACTGTAGACAGGATAAACCCTACACATGTCATATACACTCAGCGGCCACTTTATTAGGTATACCTTGCTAGTACTGGGTTGGACCCTCTTTTGCCTTGAGAACTGCCTTAATCCTTCATGGCATAGATTCAACAAGGTGCTGGAAACATTCCACAGAGTTTGGACCATACTGACATGATAGCATCACACAGTTGCTGCAGAGTTGTTGGCTGCACATCCATGATGTAATTCTCTCGTTCCACCACATCCCAAAGGTGATCTATTGGATAGAGATCTGGTGATTGTGGAGGTCATCTGAGTACAGTGAACTCACTGTCATGTTCAAGAAACCAGTCTGAGATGATTCGTGCTTTATGACATGGCGAGTTATCCTGCTGGAAGTAGCCATCAGAAGATGAGTACACTGTAGTCATAAAGGGATGGACATGGTCAGCAACAATACTCAGGTAGGCTGTGGCACTGACATAATGCTCAATTGGTACTAATGGGCCCAAAGTGTGCCAGGAAAATATCCCCCACACCATTACACCACCACCACCACCACCACCACCACCCTGAACTGTTGATACAAGGCAGGATGGATCCGTGCTTTCATGTTGTTGATGCCAAATTCTGACCCTACCATCCGAATGTCGCAGCAGAAA
>JAOWBL010000019.1:13746459-13771441 GCA_028564865.1 Zenarchopterus dispar | reverse complement strand
ATCTATCTATCTATCTATCTATCTATCTATCTATCTATCTATCTATCTATCTATCTATCTATCTATCTATCTGTACATACACATATATGTCTCCACATAGCCTCTATATTTTGTCTTCATTTTTGTAGTTTTTCAATTAATGACACAGTGAACTATGTCCTGCTTTGCTGTTCATCTGAGGTTATAATTGGCTGATTTTGAAAGACAGTGCGGATAAAATGATTATTTTGTTTCCTGATAAGTAAAATCTTAGAAGTGAAAGAAGCTCTAACTTCTCTTGCACACGATAGGAAGTCCTGTAAATCTGGGGCACAGAGTCTTCAGCAGAGTGACATCAGCAGACTAGAGCTTAAATACATACACACAAACATATCCAGAGGGCATCCACCCTTCAAGTTTAATCTTCTTGGTGAATGGAATTAATCTAATTATGTCCCAGTACATTTGTGTTTTTTAACCATATCACAGGGATGCCTGATTTAACTACCCTGAGATATCACACGGGATTAGCAGATGTTGTAAGGACCTCTGTGACCTCGCAAGTCCCACAGTCATGATCCTGGTGACTGTGCAGTGGCTAACTGAGCCAGTGTAATAATGTCATCTTCTTTTTCCCTGTTTAGCCTGTGAGTAATGCTTCGGCCAGAGCATGGAGGAAGGGCTGTGAGGGTTCATTAACTCTGCTGAAGCCCGATGAGCTGGAAGACTCCTAGCCCTCAATGTTGTTGCCCAGCAAGACCTCCAAAGAGAACTATAATTTCACCTGTCACAAGAAATAGGAAGAGTTGATCCAAAACCCTTCCTTGTCATTCTGAGAAATCAGATGGTTTATTATTAATGGAGTCCGTGAGCTGCAACATTTCCATGAAGTCACATGTTTTCATGTCCATCTTATGGATATGTGGCGCGTGGCGTGGCGTGGGAGAGTTGTACAAACCAATGCTGAGCTGACCACAGTTTTATCGCTTTAGGGTTCACTTGGAGACCAACAGGCCAAAACCTGACTGGACAGTTACAGTTCATAAAGACAGTTGAGGTCAGAGGATTCGGAAGAGTTGGTTTGGTGTCTTTTGACCTTGATATTAATATTAGACACATAACATTACAATCAGGCTGAACGGGTTCAAAAAGCTGGAGCTAAGAGGTAACACTGGTAAACAGACATGGTCTGGTACCAAGACGAAGAACAAGACACTAGATCATATGTAACAAACTGAGAAATCACATATAATCTGGTGTTGAGCAAAGCATATGTGAATATAACTGCGTGCTGAGATGCTTAAAAAAAGGCTTCCTAAACACGCTTGCCCTTTCTGTGTCCTTTGATCAGTGATGATTTAGACATTGCAGGTGTCGTAACAGGCCCGATTCTGCAGCTGCAGTGCTTATTTCTTGCCTCACTTGCGCTAAAATGCAACAGTTTCAAAACAAAAGCAAGAACAAAGATGGATGGGAAAAAAAGACATGAGAAAAAAGGTTAAATGAAAAAGAATAAGAATAAATAACATAAATGGAAAGAAAAAAATAATCAAATATTACATATGTATAAATATACACATATATATACACATACACACACACACACACACACATATATATACATAATGAAATTTGATATTTGAAATTGTACATTAGAAAATAGTGTCTCTAGTGCCTCTAAGAGCTAAAGCTTAAGCTGTCATTGGACTGAAACTTTGAAACAGATTGACAACATGACAGATCCAGACAGGATTGATGAAAAGTTTTCATCAATGCTGTCTGAAGATGATGCACAGCTGGAGGAAGTGCCTCACCGGAGTCCTGTTAAACAACCACTGTGAAGAGTTATTGAAGTGCTACTGGTTATATTTAATTCTTATATATGAATGCCAAAATTCAGATTTTTAAAAAAATCATAACCACATGTGTGAGCTGGAGCACTCCTGTGGATATTTGTTTACATTTATTGTGCTTGTGAAAATGTCAAAATGATTGTCAGTGCCAGGTTTAACAAATTTTGGAGGGAAATAGTAATCGAACAAATACTATAGTGTTCAGGAGCTTTGCTGTTTGGGCACCTAAAGATGTAAAAATAACTAGAACAAAAAGTTTTAAATATTTTTAAGTGTAATAATATATTTACACTTTGCAGAAATTGGTGGTGTTGGATGGTGTGAATACATCTTGAGCAGGAATTGATACCATGATATGAAATCATAACCCTATATGTCCTAAGCCTGATGTGCACAATACACGTGAAAACAAAACTCAACTCTTGGGTCTAGTTTTGTCTGCAGGCAGGGATGTGTCAGCCACTGAGTGGCAGTGTTGCTCCAGTGATGATCCTGCAGCAGCGGCAGAGCCAGAGCACCAGGGAGCCGGCTCCTGTCCTACATGGGTGATTACAACATGTTTAACATGTATTAAAACTAAGCTGTCAACTGCTGCACATCCTTAATTTGGCAGCGCTGCATACAATTGCTATAAAGGCTCATCATTGTTCCAGTTTACTGTACGCTCTTCTGTATGTGAACTCACAGTTGCTCTCTTTTATCCCTCTCTTGCCAGCCTAATTCTGTCTTGTCTTTCTCACATCACTTCTGACTGTAAAATAGACAAGGCCTCGTGGCATGTGTCAGTACCAATCCAAACTGTTTCTCTGTGGCATACCGAGTCATCCTGTGCACACTGTCTGCTCCCACTTGGCCCCGCCAAGATGCAGGAAGCAATGATCCGATATTTTATAATTCAGAAGGAATTGTGACGTTTCTGACTCATCTGAGTAGCACTTTAGCCTTGAGCCCTGAGTGAGACTCAGACTGAAAAGCAGCCAAAAAAAAAAAAGGATGCCTTGATGTGGAGGACTAATGTCAGGAGGTTGAAAGCCAGACTGGAGTTGATGAATTAAGGGTGGCAAGTAACACATTTACTCTTAACTGCTGCCTTTGAGTAAGGCTGAATATTTTCAGTTTTGTTTTACATAACCTCATCAAACCTTTCGAGAAAACTTTTCTTGGCTTTCATTTTGACTAAGCAAACAGCGGAAACTGAAAACATCTTTAATGTACTATATAATACATCACGGGAGTTTTACTTTGTATGAGAAGTATAAATGGGGTTTCCTGGAAGCAAATCGAATGACCTTTGTGACTCTGACTGGAAGGATGATTTCTCTTGTATGAATTTACAACTAGATTTAGATCTGTTCATCCCATCCACATATACTTACACAAAGTGCCATCATTTACCTTTGGCATCAGCACCATTTCATGTGACTTTGATGTCGACAGAAAAATTGAAATGAGCCAGAATTTACGATGCTTGTTTTCCTGGGGTGAAACAGCCGTTCAGGAACGCTTACAAACAATGCTCCACCTCTGTTTAGTGGGAGTTCACAGATTTGTCATGCAATGCCCGTAGGAATACAGTGAATTTTCTGCTCTGCCGCAAAATCACTTTCTGCTCCACTGGCATTCTCTTGCCCATTTGTTGGGGCATTTCACAAACTCACGAGATTTATTGAGTCTGATTCCAAGACGCACACTGATTCACCACTCCCCTGCCTTCATTACCAGTTTATGATCCTTGAACCCTGCTGCCTAGCATTAATTGTTCCCTTTTCTAGGTTTCCTGTTGAACATGCGGGTTGTTTGCATACATGAAACTCTAGTTTCAACATATGGTGCTGCATGCTCTGCTGGTTGACAAATTTTGTGCGAAATTGCGGAACATTAAGCCGGGGAGGTGCATGTCAGGCTGCTGTCTCTGGTACGCTTCCATCACATCATCACCCACTGTGTCGCTTCTAGCAGAGGAGAAGGTTGAAAACACTTCCTTGTCAAATGCTCTCTTTGGGAACAAAAGAAAGAAATCTGACAGAGAAAGCGAGAAAATGAGGAGGAATTACAACAAGGTAGCCACGCAAGGCAACGAGACTTGGAAATGATGAAAAAGAAGCCCACTTTAGAACAGAGAGCCCCAAAAGTCTTATAAGTCCCCCATTTTATCAAAGTCAATCCAGGAGGCAAAGATACCTGCTTCCCAGTCATTTCATGCCCTCATGCATCTTTTTTATCTCTGCAGGGAGGTGAGGTTTGAAACTAGATAAATAGCTTACCCCATTTACCACCAAGCTGAGCATCTGACTCCCTCAGAATTCCTCCGAATATTTGTTCAGTCTAGCTGGGTACCGTTTCATCTGGAAATTTTTGTGTTTGCTTATTTGGAAAAAAAGGGGTGTGCAATGGCTACTAAAAATAGCTCCATTGACCCACTTTTTCAGTAGAATTCACTGGCATTGTTAAAAAGGATTTATCGCAATACACAAAACCTTTTAAAGAAACCTACAGTTATCATGTTTTCCGTATAATCTTGAGGTTATGACATCACCTCGGCATGTTTTCTTTATTTATTTATTTACTAACTCACTCATAAGTGCACAGCGGTGCCAGAGCCTGGTTTCAACATGATTCCCATGAAGGCTGTGAATCATCGTGGTTTTTCCAGAACAAATAATCCATTTGAACTTCCTCGGAAAGTCTTTCTTCCTAGGAGTAGCTGCTACCAGACTGTAACTGTGGAAATCCTGTTTGTCTGCACTGATAGACATGTTAGTGATACACACATGAGGTGCGACGCCTTCGTGTACCTGGTAATTCTACCTCCTGATGAACTATTCACATAGTCATGGTGGTCAAATCAGTGAAACCACTGTGGCTGACAGTGTGAGATCTCTAAATCCTTGCAGAGGAAAATAATAATAGATGTCAGCACAGATGTCCATATGTCTCCAATCATGATTGTTTCTGAACTGGTTTCTTCTGGCCTGGATGTTTCATGGAGCACTGAAGCTTTCGAGGTCATTGTCCAGGAGGAACTCCACTGTTCACACAGCAGGACAACAAAAACAGACTGAAGTTTCCCCCTAGACATCTGAAGATTAATTTGGAAAGTCTGTCCTTGGGGCGTCTTTCACACGCACATGGATGCTGCATTTGTTTGGCGAAGGAACAGCGAGGCCTTCAGCCCAAGAGGTTCCAACAGTGAACTATGTTCAAGTGCGTGGGATCATGAAAAAAAGAGTTATGTTGATATAGTGAGAAAGAAATCTGTTAGTCAAGCTTTCAGTCAGCACCAGGTCACCCAAAAAGAGAATGACCCAAAACATATACTGAAATTCATCCAAAACTGTTTTAAGGACACCAAAATCTTAGAGTGGGCTGCCCAGAGCCCAGATTTCAATCAACAAAGTTAAAAATATCTTATAGTTCCTATCATTTGGAAGTCAACAAGGCTAAACTATTGAGAAAGCTCATAATTTTGACCTTAACATATTTTATTTTACTTTTTCTTGTCTAAACAGAACACATCAGTAAAATATCTTAACATAGTCCATTTAAGATTTGTCTTTGTAGTTTTGGAACCAAATAAACTGATTGTTGTCCTTTTAGGGTTAGGGTTAGGGGTTAGGGTTAGGGTTACACGTTTTACATTAATAGAGCTAAAACGCAGCCTTTGGTTTGACTGCTCTGTATGAAGTTGTGGGACTGGGACATCAGGTCCAATACTCTAATCCCAACCCGGCTTTTCAGCAGACTGAATGTCTAAACTAACCTTTACGCAGACCTCAGTGAAAATATCCAGGCTGAAAAATCATCTTTTAACTCCTTTAAAATGTGCCTGAAACTTTCTCCACGCAAGTTTTGAATGCTTTTTGTTAAAATGCAACTTAGTTGGTAAAATAGATTCAATTGTATGGAAAAAAGTAAAATATAAAATAAATATAAAAATATTCAAGTTTTGTGATAATTAACTTTTCTATAAAAAGGGAATAAACTGCTAAAAAGCTCAGTGTGCAGGTTGTGTGATATTTAGCAGCAGAAATTGCATTAAACTGACTAGTCACCACGTCGTCCCAAAGTACACAAGAAGCCTGAACAAGAGTTAGGTTCTTCTTATGGTTTAGTCACACCTGATACAGCCATAATCCATGGTTATCAAAACTAATGCATGAATTTCTTACACTGGACAACATCCACACAACATGACATTTTCACTTTTGTAAAAAAAACAAAGATCATGTAGGATGACAGTAAAGTGAAACTGTAGCTCATGAAGGCTATAAGCAGTGCCTGCTATTTTCAAAGATCTGCCAAAACCACATTACTACCTGCTCATGAATGGCTCCAAAATAATAAAGATGCTCTGAACTAAATATCTTCTCCAAAGTAAGCTGCAAGTCATGTAGTGGGAGCAATGAAAAGTGTAAAATCCTGGACAACTCCCCTGACACCTTCTTGCTGATGTGAATCCAGACAGCGTGCTCTGAAGTGGCGCACTTTCATGGGATGGGGGTAGGGGGGAGCGACGCCTGCTCCTATGGCAACAGAACATCAGTTAAATGAAGACAAACAGGAGGCCTCTGAACCTCCACCTACGCACACAATAAAAAACACAACTGCCTTTCACAAATCCATCAATGTGGTAACTTTGTAGACTCACTGAATGCTAAGGGCTCATAGTGTGCTCTGCTTAAATAGGTCACGACTGGGAATAATTGTATTAACTGCTGTAAATAGAAATAAACAGGGGGAAGTGGAGAACAGTAATGGCTTGTCGGGATCTATTCAGAGGCTTTCTCAGAAATTGGTGGAGTCACAGCCTTGAGGGAGGCACTCGGTGTGACAATTTGGCTTTTTATAAAGCCTGCCATTTGCCTAAGAAAGCCAATTACAAACATGGTGATGGGAAGGCAGAAGGTCTTTAAGAGAGCAAGTTTAAAACCTGATCATTTAGAGAACGAGCTTCAGTAATGTTTGTTCACATCTTAAAAACACATAATGTAAATTTTGAGCTATTATTCGACTATCTTTTAACCTTACATCTGAGCTTTTACAGAGAATGCATTAAACTGTGATTACAGGAGCTGTTATTTAGTGTGAGATATTAGGAGGGCATGAACCGAGCCATTAGATATTTGTGCGATCAGGCCAATTCACTTAAACCTGTTCTTTTGGATCTTCCCCTAAACTGCTATTAGCTGGCCTGAGACATAATACCGAAAACAAACTGTCCTGTAACAGCTCACAGATATGTGCAGTGGAGGCTGTGTAGGTGACGTTGATAGCAGGAAATTGACAGATAGGCAGTCAGTAAAAGAAAAAAAAAAAACCCCAAACAAACCAAAACCGTGCTGGTCAGATGTGTAGACGTAAAATAGATTTAAGCATGCAACAAAACCAATCACATACCCACTGCAGATGCATGCTCATCCTCCTTTCATTGTTTGTGTTTCATTTTTAACTCATCCTTTTATTTTTCACTTAATTTTTCCAACACTGATTTTATTTACTTGACAGCATTTTCTTTTGTTTTTGATCAAACTGCTCAACTCTCCCAGTCATATATTCTTTGAATGTTTGAGCAGATGGTTCCCAAGAAGTCTGAAGGTAAAAATAAGAGCATATGCGTGAGGCCTGAGAGCTCAGAATTCTTCATTTCTTCTCTCCTCTGGGATCTCGGTCCAGAGACTGATGGTTCTGCGACCACACGCTACATATCACTTTAAGTCTGCCTAAAGTATGACCGCATGTGTGTATAATAAACACTAATAATTACTTAAACAACTGAAATGAAATTATTATTTTCAGAAAAAAACATTAAGGTAAAACTTCAAGGATAAAATTAGTCATTTACCACTGAGTTTCTATTCCTAAAACATAATCTACACATAATCCTAACATTAATGACTTCCTACACATGAACAAGGCGTCCAGCTGCAGAAACATTTAACCCCACAAAAACATGCTCCTGTGATGTGTGTGAATGCTTTATCACTCAGCAACAAATCCCCTGATAGATTTATGGGGGTAGGGTGGGTGGGTGGGGGATCTCTATCCAAGAGACAAAAGTCAAACGTCTACAAGACTATTGTTTGTCTTACTTTCCACCTGAACTGAAATGATTTCACACAAAAACCTACTGATGGTGGCACAAAAGTCGAGAATCGACCAAACTCCAAAAGTCCTCATCACTATCCAACACCATCACCCAAAATAGGAAAAAGAAATATCTCTCACTACAACTTCACAGAAATACAGAGGTGTGCATCTTTTTTCAAAGATTCCATTTTAATGCCTTTTTCTCCTATTTTCTCTTTTTCTACCCCCAGAAAGTCTTTAATAAATAAAGATCTTTGAAACGCACTATAAACAGTGAGTAACCTTTTATTTAAGGCTAAGTCGTACTTGCAAAACTTCAGTTTTCCAAACATCAATTTTCAAAGTTGTGACATTTTGTTGAAAATAGAAACAGAGGGAAGTGATTTGAGAAGCATTTTAAACAAGCTATTTAACTTAAAATAACACAAACCCATACACACGCATGCACACACACACAAATATATTTGGACACAGAAAAAGAGAGGACAGGTCCACAGAAGAAGCAGAATTAGGTGGATTTCCTCTTTAACAGGTCTGAGGTCACTGAGGTAATTAAAAAGCTTTACACTGGTTGAGGTTGTCCCTGCCCTGCACCGGCAGGCTAGGGTGGGGTCTCCTCCTTTAAGAAGGGGAATCAGAGAGTGTGCTCCTGCTGCAGAGGAACAATAGTCTTCATCCTCTCTGGTAACATCTGTGCATGGTGCTGGAGATGAGAGTCAAGTTGGTAGCTGAAGCTCAGATTCAGGAGGAACCATGGATCAGTTCTTTACCCCCTCATCCTGTAAGGGGCGTGGGAGTTTGTCCAGACAATTCATCTTGGCTCTGTGGACTTCAAGCATCAGTGTTCCTTGGGGTCCATGCTATGAATGGTGTTCAGTCTTCATACAAACCGAGTAAGAGTTTGCTCTGCATTGCCAGTGGAAAGTCAGATTTGTTCCATGTAGGAGCTGGACTCATTTCTGCCTTTTTTTCACTGATTCTGTCCATAAAAGTTATGGACAGAACCTGTGAACACAACCAGGGGTGGCTAGGGATCCAGTTTGGTGGCCTCAGTCCTCTCTGCTTTTCGGATGTGACGTGGTCATGTTGGAGACATCGAGCTGTGATCCTCAGCTCTCACTGGAGTGGAAGGAGTCTTGAGGTTGTGTTGAGATGATGCCTCAAGTGGAGGAGTTTAAGTCCGTCTTGCTCGTGAGTGGGAGAAGAACAGCAAGATGGATGTGGCATCTGCAGTAACACTGTTTTGGTGAAGGGCTGATCTACATTCCTAAACTCATCTGAGATCTCTAACTGTGGCTGTAAGAGCAAGATTATGGCTAGTTTCCTCAGTATAGTGAGTGAACTCTCCCTTGGAGATAGGGTGAAGTTCAACCACCCGGGAGGGACTCGAAGCATTGTTGCTGCTCCTCCATGTCAAGAGGAGCCAGCTGATGTGGTTTGATCTACTTAGAATATCCAGCTTGAGGGAGGTGCTGGGGAAGAGCCAGGAGACACGCTGGGATTTTTTTTTTTTCAGATTAGAGTTTAACCATGAATGACTCTAAACAAAAAAACAAAAAACTAAATAGACATTTCAGAATCTGCCAAGCAGATACCTCCCTTTCTATACGTCATTAGTGATATACAGAAAGGGAAATCTGCTTCAGTTGAAGGTCTCAGTTCCTGAAACGTAAACAGAACACAAACTATTAAACCCAAAAAAAGTACCAGAAGCAAAGTATGGCTGAATTAACAGAAGCAACAGAATAACAGAAACAGAAATGTATGAATTCATTACAAACTAGAGACAAAAAGTGTATCAGGTCAGAGAGTGATGATGCCAGGGCTGGAGGAGGATCAAAAACCCTGCTTTATCTTCACAGTCAGTATTTTTATCAGATTTACATGACAGTTACCTGGATGGAGACACTGATGTACAAATGGAGCACAAATCTACAGCAACACATGAACCTATTATCACGTGGGAGCAAAAAATCAGTGCATTTCCTAAAGATCCATTAACTTCTTAATGTTGCATTAGCAAAATCTTTCGACATAGCCGGAGTTACCATCTTTGTGCAAGACTGTTACGCAGGGCAGCAATTACTTGTAGCACCTGCAACTAAATGAAAGTGTTGGGACTCAAATCAAGTTGTTCATTTGTGGGAATTAAACTGGATTTTTCTCTCAGAGTCAGCAGTTTAGCCCGACAGGCAGCCATGCTCTCACATCTGCAACAAACTTCGTCTTTGTAGTTTCCTGATGGAGATTCATGTTGCTCTTTTTGTCCCTGCTCTCAAGGAGCAAAGACTGCAGGATTTTCCTCTCTCACTCCTGAGCTCTGCATCTGCCGCCATTGAACGCTCTCAATCAGCAGCTCACAAAGTTTGTGTGAGGCGTCCTTCATCAGATGTACATTTACAGGAGTACAAACAGCAGAACTGTTAGTGTCAAAGAAAACTAAAAGAAGTGACCAACATCCTTCTTCTGTAGGGCACATATTGGTTTATGTGGTTACATTTGTTACATATGTAGGTTACTATGTACTTACATTTGCTCTGAAGAGTCTGTTACAGTATGTGTTGCATATTTTTAAATGTTTCTGTCTTAAAACCTTCTTTTTAAACAACCTAATCTTGAAACGGGTGTTTGTCACTTTTAAGCTTATATCCAAATATCCCTTTGTTTCTTTAAAAAGATAAAGAAACAAAAACTGTTGCGTGAGAGTTTCCACAGAAATATTGGATGAGTTTCAGTCAGGATTCAGAGGAGGTCATAGCAAAGAAACAAAACCTGTGAGTTAACGGGTTACCATCTCCTCATGGTCCCCGAGAGACTTTTCTTTAACATTGTCCTGTCAGATCTCAGCGCTGCATTTCATACCATCCATCCCGACCTTCGTTTACAGAGGTTTGAACATGTTACTGGGATTAAAAGAACCTCATTAGCTGGATTTGTGGATTTATTTATTTGACGGTTTCCAGTTTGTTCCTGTAAATGAGGAGTCGTCCTCACACAAAAGAGTTGGTTGAAGTATTCTCCAGGGATCTGATTTTTGGCTAATACTTCCCACTTTATATAGAGTTTATTCTTTATTATTAAATATTATTAGGAAGAAGGGCATAAAAATTCATTATTGCATGCAGATACCATCCATTGCTATAAAATAACCAGAATGTAACCAATCAGCCAGGATATTAAAAGCAGGACTTTTAATATCCTGCTTCAAACTCCGATAAAACTGAGATTATTGTCTTTGAACAGGAGCTCTTTAGGAGTTCACTGTCAAGCCATGTGGTCCTTCTGGCATTGTTTTGGCATCTTGTCCGACATTATGGATTGTAGATCTAATGTTGACCAGGTATCGTCATTTAATTCAAACATAAAACAAGTATCTAGAACTCCTTTGTTCTCCAACTTTGTAATATTGCCAAAATTAATGATATTTTTACTCAGAAAAATGTGTTGATCCATTTGTAACTTCAAGATTGGACTCCTGCAGTTCCTTGTTGTTGACTGTTTATTTCTCTGAAAGACCTCCACTGGTGCAGAATGCTGCATGAGATTTTTGATGAGCATTAACAGTTAACAAAAATACTTTATTGTACTTTAAAACTTTATCTAACACAAGCTAGATCATATTTCTCCAATGTTATCTTCTCTTTGCAAGCCTCCAGGGCAGAATTTTAAATTCTTCTTCTCGCATATAAAGCCCTTAATGACAAAGCTTCACTGTAACCTAAAGACCTCCTAGTCCTCTATTATCCCAGCCCTGCACTTCTCTGTCAGGCTTCATTTTGGTCCCTCAAGTTTCCAAACATATAATGGGAGGCAGAGCCTTCAGTTATTAGGGTCCTCTCTTGTGGAACCAGCTCCCAGGTGTTTGGGACACAGATACTATCTCTTCCTTTCAGATTAGGATTAAAATTCTACTTTTTGATTAAGGTCCTCGTTAGGGCTGTCTCAGGTCACGCTGAGCAGGTCCTTTAATGATTTCTTAGGCCTTGATGGCCCATTATGACCAGGTTTCTTTCCTCACTCTGTTTTTTTTCCCTTCTTCTCCGTATGCATATATGCTCTTTCTTCTATTGTCTTTATTCCCCCACAGCAGCCACCCCTGGCCTTGTGTTTGCTTATGTCTCCAGCCTGTCATCTCACTCCACAGTTGATGGAGGCATTTGGCCACCCATCATGAGCCTGGTTCCAGCTCATGTCTCTTTCTTTGTAAAGGGAGTTTTTCCTCTCTGCTGTCGACAGGATTCCTGTACATGCTCAAGATGGGGAACTGAATACAAGCGAAGCCTGCTGGCTGCTCCACATAGGCTGTTTTAGGAAATGAAATTATATAAATAGACTATAATAAATAGTACTGAATTTGACTGATTTGGATTTATAATGATTTGTATTTAAATGGATTATAAATGGATTGAATTGAACCACATTTAATTGGACCTTTTCTGCAAAATCCCTTAAGATGACTGAATTTATTTGAATTCGAATGAGTTTTGAGACTTTAAAAAATGTAATTCTGCAGGAAGAAGATATATCCTGACATAATATTAGACTACATCAGTGCAACATGTCGAATAAAACTCCTTTCATCTTTTGGCTACTACGACATGCCTTTCGGCTGCATGTGTCACAGAATCTCTCGGCTTGTGCGGCTTGCAGGGAAAACACGACAGGAAGCTTTTGTTCAAGAATTATGTAATGTCTTCAGTTTTACATCCCAGTTAAAGTGGTAAAACGTCAACATTTCAGTTATTTTTCCAATGTAAATAGAGAAAACCTCAAAATCAAGAATTCTTGCTGACTTCTGGGTCATACCTGTGCACACACTGCATAAATGAGCAGAAATAGAGGACTTTTCTTACTTTTACATTTCTGCAGCAGTATGGTTCTGCTTGTCCGTTACTCCTAGGCCTTGTGCACTCAGCTTTATTGATTATTTTTGAAGCCACTCCCCAAATGAGTCACATATTTCTTATGTTCAGTGCAGACACATCTTCAGAGTCTATTGCTTTTTTGCAGAATCTGCACAGGTGTTTGGAAACATTTTTAACAAAGCTCAAGGACTCTTTCCTATATCCTAAATCATCACGCTGCCCCGACCTCTGCCACAGAGTAAAATATTTTACAGAAACAAAGCATAAATCTCTCTGGTTTTTCAGTGTTTGCCTGGGGAACACTCAAGATGAAGACTTAGTGTGAAAGGGAGTATGTATAAAACATGAGCACACTCGGAGAGTGAGGTGAGCACTGAGCACTGCCTCAGAGAACAGACTAAATATAAGGTTTATGTCTGATTTATGACCCTCTAACCTTTTAGCGTGCAGATTTGAAGCCACTACATTAAATTCTATTTCAAATAATTTAAAGACGCCAGTTGGTTTGCGTTTGCCAATCGTATTTTTTTCTTTTTCTCCTCAAAGACAACACAGCAGACTAACTCGTACGCCACGCTTTTAACGAGACAGTGAAAAGGAGAGCAGCTTCCACTCTCACAGCAGCATCACTTAATGTACATAAAGCATGTAGATTCTGTCACACAAAGACAAGTCTCTGTTCTGCAGATAAAATGAGAAAGTAGAGGGAACTGCAGGAAAACAAGGAAATAATAAGCTGGATGTGTGTTTGGATGTGTTGTCCCCTCAAATGTCTAACATGAACACAGCATCGTGCCCATTGTTTGAGTCCCATGTCAAGTCTTTACAACTCAATGGATATGATATAAGAGAGTTGACATCTACAAAGGAAAACACATTACTATTTCAGCTGGAGTTGCTGCTTCCGTGCTGCTCCGCAACCATTTTGAGTCATCCCTTACCCCCACTCTTAATTGTTAATGATTTCTTCAAGTGCACGCTGGTATTGCTCCTACTTTTCTCTCAGAAGGTGCCACTAAAGTCTAAATCCCAAGGGAATCTTCAAATTAGGTTTCCACTTGCAGAGAGCGTGGATATTGTGAAAATTGGAGAGCGTGCCGGGAGTGTGAGAGTATGAGAGTATGACATGTATCAAAAAGAAAAACCTGAACTACTGATTGAATCTTCAAAATGACTTTGATCCAGCAGTTTGGAATAATTTAGGACGGAGCTGAAGAGCATGCAAAACATGTGGCCACTGAGTGAAGAGCAAGCACACACACACACACACACACACACACGTACAAAACATGGTTACAGTTGTGAAAAAGTTAGTATCTCATCTCCCAATCCTCCGTTCCTTATGAAAAATATAAATATACAGGCCCAGACAAACAACAACGTAAGAATATTTTCACTGTACCATTATGGTGGTAATACCATGTACCCCCTCATTGCTTCTACTGATTTTAAGAGGCTGAGACATGGCCTTGTGCCGCGAATCATTAATTCTTGAATTGATCATCAGCAGATGTACAAACCTTTATAAAAACAGATAGTTTGCCTGGTTGTTAGTCTAGAGCAATCATTGTGTGTTAAACACAAAGAAACAAGGGCAAGACCTAAGCAACGGCTTTAAAAGAGTAATTCTTGCTGCACATCAATATGGAAAAGGTTACAGTAAACCGTTTCAAAACACTATAGAGTTCAATGTTCTACAGTGAGAAACATTCATAAGTGGAAAGTCTTCAAGAGTTCACAATCAGTGGACGTCAGGGCAAATTTACACAAAGTTCATGTACAAATTACCTGAGTAAAGAGCCACTGAAAGAAAACTGACAACCAAAAACTGAGACGTGGGAAACCAATTGTGTGAAGAGATAAGCTGAGTGTTTCGTTTCAAAAAACAGCATGTTTTTTTTTTCTTTTGGATGTGAACTGAATTCTTGACAAAACACATCAGGAGTCGGTTCCTCTCACTGATGGAGGAACTGGCAGTGTTCTGTGGTAGAAAACACGATCGTATCTAGGTCCATGTCAGAAACGTGAGTTCCTCTTTGAAGGTCCACGGAGAACCTCGTCAGTCATAACTGAGCACTGAGGAGTTCTACTGATGTTTTTCCACTCTCAAAAAAAAGAAAAGAAAACCCTAATAAAGTCAGCATGACTCAATTACTGCTGTGACTGATTGTGTTTTACATTTATTTATTTTTTTAAAAATGAGGCACCTTATCCAGACATTTACTGCTGACATTTCTGTTTGCTTGAGCCAATCCCATCTCTCTCTCTCTGACCAGATGGCAGGGATAGACCCTAGACAGGTCACTAGCTCATCACCAAGTCAAACACACACACACACACACTTCTGTGAGAGTTTTATAATCACCAGTTAGCCTAACATGCATGTTTCTGGACTGTGGGAGGAAACTGGAGTACCTGGAGAACACCCACACAAGCTCAGGGACAACAACTCCACACAGTAAAACTCCAGCCTGGACTGGAAGCAGGACCCTTCCAGCTGTGAAGCAGCAGTGCAGACCACCAAGTCACTGTGCTGCCCGAGCAGCACCGAAATGCGGAAAATGCTCCATGGAGCCTAAGAGGGAAATGCAGATTCTCTGCGTCTTAATCACTTGGAGGTATGACTTTTACTAAATGAGTCACTGTTTGTTAGACTGGTAGATCATCTTATAAACTGAAGCCAGTATGATCAACCCATGAGACGTTAAAGCTTACAACACAGCTCTGCCAGCTTCTGCACTGTGTCTTACATTTCCAACCAGATACTGCATCTTTTTCACTGTTAATGAAGAGTCATTTTAGAAGGCGAGAAGGAAAAAGTCAAAGAAAGGCATTCCTGATGATCTTTAATAGAGGACAAAGAAACCAAATGAAATGTATGCATCACCTCATCATCTCTGTGTCTACCATGTTAAAAAAAGAGTTCACTTCAACAGAAATCAACCACGATCATTGTAAAAAGAAAAAAGCTCACAATCAACACAAATAACATCCAATCTTTATATCTCAGACATTTGTGGCACAAGTGAATTTGTCTGTACAGTTACCTGTGCTAATAATGCCCAAAGATCTGGCGGGAATACAAAAACACACATTTTCACTCCTGCCTGCTGCATCACAGAGAAATTGCAATTAGTTCAAATATACGAAAATTTCCATCGATATCTCTGTGAGCCCGGACTGCCACAGGGCTTCACTCTATAACAGCTGCGTTCGTACGGAGGAAATGCTCTCAGAAGACTGCTAAACACTGAAACTAAGCAGATGCTGATGTTTTTAAAGTAACACCAATGGAGAGTTTCAGTTTACCGACAAGGACCTAAATCCTTCATTTCTTATATTGAGGTGATTGAGTTCATATATATATATATGCCTTCCATTGAGGAAGCAGACCCTTTGACCTCGGAGGTAGGGTCGTCTACCTCTGGGGCTGAGGTCACCGAGGTGGTTGAGAAACTCCTGGGTGGCAGGGCACCGGGGATGGGGGTCTGGATGTTGTGGGGCTGGTTGACACGCCTGTGCAACATCGCGTGGACGTCGGGGACAGTGCCCCTGGATTGGCAGACTGGGGTGGTGGTCCCCCTCTTCAAAAAGGGGGACAGAAGGGTGTGTTCAAACTATAGAGGGATCACACTCCTCAGCCTCCCTGGGAAAGTCTATTCGGGGGTACTGGAGAGGAGGGTCCGCCGGATAGTCGAATCTCGGATATATATTCCTGCCTGTGTGCGTGCAGTCTACATGTGTTTTGTGGACTTGGAGAAGGCTTTTGACCGTGTCCCCTGGGGACTTCTGTGGGTGGTGCTCCGGGAGTATGGGGTGCCGGAGGCCCTAATAAGGACTACCCGGTCCTTGTACGCCCTGTGTCAGAGTTTGGTCCTCATTGTCGGTTGTAAGTCGGATTCGTTTCCCGTGAGGGCTGGACTCCGCCAGGGCTGCCCTTTGTCACCGATTCTGTTGCAGCATGTCATTTAGCATCGTCTTACTGAACAGTGTCAGGAATTCCTTAAAAACAGAGATTATAATGAGTTTTGTCTCAGAAAAGACAACTGGGTTTCTGGTTTAATGTTGTATGTGGCACCTTCTTTGTGTGTGAGAAAGTTTACCTGTATTTACGGATTCCACAGCGAGCTGTGTCCTTGGACAGTGACTTCCAGAAGTGTTCCTGAGCCCAGTCAATGATTTTCACCTCAGTCATGTCTCTTTTTTAACGTAATGCTGCCTGAAGGTCTCAGTATCTGAAGATGAACATTAAATAGTGCAGAGATTTCTCCAGATTTTTTCCTGAAATCTCTTCACAATTTCTACTAAAGATGTTTGTGTCTTTCTTTTTCCATTTATAAGGAATCATGTTGCTGACCTGCTGTTTATTAAACAAATATGTTTCAAGATGTTCCTCCAGGTGTTCCTCTTTTTACTACCACCTACTTTTCTGGACTTTTTTTCCCCCTATATCTCAATATGGTCATCTCTTCTGAGACATTCTGAATATATCATATTCCATTAAAGGTTATTGAAGGCTAAAATGTCATTTTCTATATTCTACTGTGTATAAATGGCAGCATGGTGGCTTAACGGTTAGCACTGTTGCCTCACAGCAATAATGTTCCTGGTTTGACTCCCGGGCCGGCAGGAGTCTTTCTGTGTGGAGTTTGCATGTTTTCCCCGCGTGCTTGCGTGGGTTTTCTCTGGGTACACCGGTTTCCTCCCACAGTCCAAAAACATGCCCGTTAGGTTGACTGAGAAGTCTAAATTGCCTATAGATATGAGTGTGCATGGTTGTTCATCTATGTATGTAGCCCTGCAATGGACTGGCGACCTGTCCAGTCGCCTGAAATGGGCTGGGATTGGCTCCCGTGACCCCGGATTCAGCAGGTATAGAAGATGGGTGGATGGATATTGTGTATAAAACATGAGTATGAGAGTTGCAAATCATTACAGTCTGCTTTTATTTACATTGTACATGACAAATATTGCTTTAAATGCAATATGAAACATTGTCAACATTTATTTTGCAACATTTGTGAAACTTGTTAATAATTGGCCTTAAAGAGTCTCGGAGTAAATATTTCCACACTGTAAAATACTTCCAGTTGTCACAGTTTACTAAGAGAATCCTAAATGTTGTCATCCTCTTTCAATAAGGATCTAGTTTATATTTTTTCTAGTTTTTTGTAAAACAGAAAAAAACTAAATTAAAAATTTTGGCTAAGTTGTTTTTGCTTCTTGCAGAACTTGAGAAAAATATGACTTGGGCAATTATATTAAGAAAGTGATGATACTATATTTTCAGTTGAATAAAAAGGGCTAAAGTTGTACATCAATGATTAAAGAGCACAAACACTTGTAGGGCAAATAGATTTACAGCAGCGCACAGTTCGAACTCAGCAGTGGAGACGGCATGTTAGATGCATTTATGTTCATAGCAACATGAATAATTATAATGGAGCCATCCTTCGCTTAGTCCCATGCATGTTGCCGCTGCTTTAAATGCCACTCAAGCTTCACTAAAATGCTCCGCATATTTGTGCAGTGCCAGCAAAAGAAGCCATTCAGCAATGAAAGTGTAAAACTGGTATTTCATATTTCAGAGAAAAGCTGTTCGGTGGGGCTGCGGCATTGTGCTGATTTCTCTTCACTTAATCCTTTCAGCCAAGTGAATGGACTCAGTCATGATAGCACACACAACCTGTGACATTCAGCTGTTTACACACAAATGTTGGAGTGGTAATCCACCAAATCCCTCCCAAATCCCCTTAACCACAGATGGTTGAGCCTGAACAAAACACTGCTAGTTTAAATCACTCACTCAGGAGCGTCTGATAAACCGGAGACCCCCGCTTGACAGAGGAGTGTTTAGACAAGTGTTTAGAGCAGGTTAATGGAGCAACTTAATTCCATTTTCAGTGAAAAAGACTTTAAATGTGCATTAACCCTATATTCATGGCGTGCAGAAATGGATAATTTAATTAACACGTCAGGTTGTGGTAAAATGGGATTTTTTTTCCCATTTGATTTTTTCAATTAAAACGTGAGGATGTTCTCTTTGGTTTGCTGCAGAATGAAGTATGTCAGTGTTATGATAATTTACAGTATGACTACAGTGAAACAGACTATTATATCTCACACTCAGGTAAGTGAATCTCATTCTTAAACATGGTCTTCGTGCACTTACACACCACCTCGCCTGAATTATGTAACTAACAGCAACCTCTAGGTAAGTTTAGATGAACTTAGATAAGAAGGGGAGCGATGTGACAAACAAGAACATAAGAATTGGATCAGCGTGGCAGGATATCTGCAGAAAAGCAATATTACTTTTGAAGTTGTATTTTTTTAAATTTTTGTTGCCTAAAGTTGCTTTCTATAAATCTATTTGCAAATACAAAACTAAGATAATCCATTTAGATAGGTAAAATAACTATAAAACATCTGATTTAGACAAACAAAGTATAATTCTCTCCATTTCATCTCCAGAGTCAAACACTCGCAGCGTCACAGTATGAAGTACGTAGATGCAGGTGCTGTATAATAAGATAATTTGATAATTAAATTAGGTTGTGGGTGGCACCAACTCATGGCTTTGTGGTTAGTACTGTTGCCTCACAGCTGGAGGCTGATTGCCATGTTTAACTGTAGACCTTTGTGACCCAGTGCTGAGTTCCTCCACATGAGGTCTTCCTGACTAAAACTGTCTTACCTCTTGGTCATAAAGGCCTCACTAGTAGAGTGTTGCTCTGATAATTGTCCCTCTATAACATTCTCCGTCTCCATAAATGAGCTCTGGATCTTCCAAGACACTTTGTCCACAGATAGTATGGTTAAGCAGCCAGATTAGTGTCTGCTGATGTCACATACTGCATGAATATGTTCTTCCTCTTAGAAACCCCAAAGTCAGCTTTTCTATTGTTAAACATTTGAGTTTGAGTTTCAACAACATTGAATTCGACTAAATGACCTGGATTTTTTCACTTACACGCTCTTGTGGGTTCAACTCAACGCTAATGATAGTTCCTTTTTTCAATAAAACTCTTGCTAGTGCCACTTGGCAGTAGGGGTGATACTTTACTGATCATCACTGTGCCAATACTTGTGATTTCCATGCACCTCGGTGCTAAGGACGAGCAGGAATGACCTCCTGTAATGACCCTTGGCATATGGGCTTCTGAAAACATTGTGTTTTTACTCACAATGCTGTTGGAAATCTTAAATTGAGCCCATGACAATGTTTGGTCCAGCATTTGGCCTCCAGATGAACTAAATTAATGAAAATAAAAGCAACAAATTCATCCTCCCCCTCAATTTACCGAGTTAGATGGGTGAATCAAATCAAACCCATTTGCTGTTGAGATCTTTCACTGGCAAAGATGAGAAAAAGAAAAGTAGTCCACTAAGGGAAAAGTCAGAAAACCACCAAAAATCATAATGATACATCATTTGGAGTTCATAAATATTTGTACAAAATATGTGCCAAACCCTGCAGCAGATGTTGAAATATGAATTAAACTCATTTCAGAGAAAACATTGACTAAAGTGCAGGTCAATGAAAGGACTAAATGATTGAAACAAACTGGAAACTTACCAGGACAAGTATGTTTTCAGTTTCCAAAGATTTCAAATAATACATTAATGCGTTCACTAAAACTACTGAAACATGTGGGATAAGGCAATGTCAGTTCAGTGGTGAAATAAAACACAGTCATCAAACAGAAAACAGGAGCAGAAGCTCGGGCATCGACTCACAGGGATGGAGCCGGATAAATTTGGGAAAAAAGCAGAAGGGCTGACTAGTTTGATGTGAATAATTGATCTCAGATGTTTCCACTGTTTTTAAGGGATCCGGGTTTTAATGTTTTTATAGCATTTATGACTAAACTTATTATGTCTGATCAAAGAATTGTCAGTCGCGGCGTCAGAAAAATAAGAATCGCTTTCTTCATGCTTTTTTAAGAACGTAAGTTGTTAAGGTCACACAGGTATAAGATCAGTTCTCCCTACACTTCACCCTGCGAATTAAACATTTGTGGAAAAAAATAGCAATATGTAATAAATAAATAAAAACAGACAAACCTGGCTGGGTGTTGGCAAGAGACTGGACTAATTGAGAATTGTGGAGGAGAACATATAACCAACCAATAATTGGTACACAACAGCAGACCACAGACTCCCGGAGCAACGGAGGAACCTACAGCTGCAGGAGTGGGTTCCTCTGTCACCTGCAGGAGTGGGTTCCTCCGTCACCTGCAGGAGTGGGTTCCTCCGTCAGCTGCAGGAGTGGGTTCCTCTGTCAGCTGCAGGAGTGGGTTCCTCCGTCACCTGCAGGAGTGGGTTCCTCCGTCACCTGCAGGAGTGGGTTCCTCCGTCAGCTGCAGGAGTGGGTTCCTCCGTCAGCTGCAGGACTGGGTTCCTCTCACTGACAGAGGAACCGACAGCCACAAGTGGACTGAATTGAGGAATGGTAAATTTGAATTGGACTTTTAATTTAAATTTCAAACTTTCTGTTTGTCCACTCATTTTAACATCTATTTTCATATTATGGCATTTTTATTGATGTTGAGTGGATGTGTGGTTGTTTTTATGAGCTACAGGACAGTTGGATAACTGTCCAGTAGCTCATAAAAACAACAGTACCTCAGCTGTTCAGTTGCTCCAATTGATAAAATTCTAACCATAATTCCATCCATCCATTTTCTCTACCCGCTGAATCCATCTACAGGGTCACGGGGGTCTGCTGGAGCCAATTTCAGCCCATTTCAGGCGAGAGCCAGGGGTACACCTGGACAGGTCGCAGGGCCACATACACAGACAAACAACCATGCACACTCACGGGCAATTTAGAGTTCTGGACTGTGGGAGGAAACTGGAGTACCCGGAGAAAACCCACGCAAGCACGGGGAGAACATGCAAACTCCACACAGAAAGACTCCTGCCGGGCCGGGAGTTGAACCTTCTGTCAACACTGCTAACCATTAAGCCACCATGCTGCCCTCTGACGATAATTCTGTATCTGTTTTGTTTTATGTGTATATAATACTACTCACTTATCAAACTCCAATCAAAACAATCTTTTATAGACTTAAACTTTAAGCAATAAAAAGTGGAAATATCAAGCTTAAAATAACTGATCAGAAATCAGTTTTTTTTGTTGCAGTGTGGTCACATGACTGCATTTGAGCAACAAACGCAAATCCAATTAAAAATGTTTGATTTTTGATGTCTTTTACAGAAAAATGGCTCCACGAGCTAATACTTCAACAAGTGGACGGCTGGAATACGCGAAAGACAGATACAGAGAGACAGAGTTTCTCTACAGAGAAACCACGCCCAGCCCCTCAACCATGAACGGGCCGATCTTTTCACAGGAACTGGTTTTACTCCACTCCACTCCACTGAGATAGGTCCTCCAGTTTCAAGCAATCCTAAAACAAATGTCTGCAGACAAAGAACACTCTGTAATGACTAAAAATGACCGTTTTAGAGACTACTGCACCTGAAAGAACCCAGAGGGGATTTTTTTATTTATTTTATTTAACACTTAAATGTTCCACTTCTGGAGTTCGGCTGTGAGCAAGTGATACTCTTTCCTCTTTTAGGGTCGATTCTGCCTTGAGGCAGGTCTTTCACTGGCAAATGCTTTTAGGATAGGACAGCTGAATTAACATAATGGCTTCTTGGCATGTGTGGTGGTAAACTAATCAAAACTCCATCAAATCCTTAAAATACTGCCGGCTTTACTGCTGATGAATTGCTTCATGTTCTGTTTCAGGTCTTAAAAATTTGCTGTAAGAGTAATTGCTTAAATGGACTACTATATAGATATTTTTCAGTTTATTTTATTGGTGTATCTGCTACTGATGACATAGAACTTTCTTGAGTTTTGAAAAAAGGTCAGATTACATAAAATGGATCTTTAATACGCTATAATTTCTACTGGATATTATAAACTTGTGTTAACTTTATCTACAGGCAATGCACACAATTCTATTCATTTTTTTAAAAGTAATTTATTTGCATTTTAAGGTTGTTTTTTTTTTTTTTAAATGACACGCCAAATGAGTAGGATCAGGTTCAAGGCTAAATAAAAGATAAAAGCAGACTTGGCAAAATATAAATGTACCTTTTCCACAAAATGGGTGAAAAAGAGACGATACTGTTGCAGTGTTCCTGAAGTCCGGTCCTCAAATGAATCGATTGGCATCAGCTTCTCACCAGGATCTGCAGATGTCTGTTCATGACCCGTTTAATTTGGATCAGGTGTTTGATCTGGGAAATGCATCAGACATGAAAACCGGACTTGTGTGCAGAGCGATTCCCAAAGGGTGTTTCTGTGTATGAAGATGCTCATCTGCAATTTTTCTAGGTTATGAAACAAAAATAATGATCAGGCTCGTAAAATAAACCAAACAAATAACTGCGGTATTATTACTGCTGTCTGGACACTTTTAGTACTTTGAAGTGAAAAAATGCTACTGAACATGCCTTGCTAGGTAGCAACATAGCACAGAAGTTGTTGTTGTTATAAGCAATGAATAAATTGTTCAGATGTTTTTCTGATGTGAAAAAAACAAAACAAAACAAAAAAGGAGTTAAAGAATAGTTAATAGTATAGCGTGTGTGCAGTAAATGACTCGTGAAGCATCAAGGTTTTAGAGGGTCAGTGGCTGTGGAGATGTGGAGTTCCCTCGTCTGAATTTAAAAAAAGGAATAAAATTTGTTAGGTTGACAATTTTTTTCCTACATGGAAATTGTTCCTACATGTGAGGGTGAACATGTATCTCAGCTGTGATGGACTGGCAGCCCAGACAGGCTGTTTCCTACCTCTTCAAATCTCAGATGAAACAAACTCCAGCCTCTTTCAGCCTCCTGACTTGTTCATGTTTATGTCAGCGCGCAAACTTGAACCTTAAAACTGGACTCAGCCGAGAAGCATGACTTAGCTCTGCTGATCCCTGAAATGGACTCAAATCCCTCCCTGCGACCTCCAACATCCTTCTCTGGTCCCAGTCCACACAAACTCTCGTATCTGACCTGGTGTGACTTGTTAGGATTTTACCTTCAAGTCTCACCATTTTCAGAACAAACAAACAAAAGGATTCTAATGTTGGAAAAGTTAAGGATATAGAATGAAAGCAGAAGCTTTAAGTTTTCTACTTTCATATCAGTTGCAGAGCAATAAAAGCTTTGAGCGGACAGCTTTAGTTTTTGGGAGAAAACTTTCTGAGTTGGTTAGAATATAAATAAATACAACCGACCTAGTCCTGCTTTCTTTCTCAAAAACGAAAAATCATAGAAGAATCCCTTGAACACAGAAGAGTTTAAAAATACTGACCTACAAAACGAAACATCCCCAGAACAAATCAACCTCCACAGTGACGGGTAACCTTATATACATGGGCCCAAGTGATGCATATTTGCCTTATTATTTTCAAAAGCACTTATCCTGACAACAGTCCTACGATGCTGGCTGTTCTGCATGATCTGTCCTGGTCGTCTAAATAAATCAGCGTGCACTGCTGACAGCACTGATCTCATTGCAGTTGTCTTCTCCTCAATGAGCAAACAAAGCAGCTCATATCAAGACAACAGAGATGATTCAGTGAGTCTCATCGAAAAAACCACCAACACTGACGTCTGCTTCTGTTCAGAACTTTTCCTCCAGCGCAACATGACCAACTGGCATCACTTCAGCGATCTAGTGATCAGCACCGGGGGGATCTTTAACAACCACAAGTCTGTTGCAACCAGTCACCTTAAACCCATTATGACTGAATAAAAAACCTGCACATGGTTATCTCTGAGGAAACACGTTCAGCCGTCACTGACTTGCATCAAAACAGAGAGATTCCTAGAGCGCAGGGATTCCTAAAAATGAAGCACCTGAAACAACAAGTTACTGCATCATCAAGAACTTCAAAGAGAGAAGTTCAGATGA
Source organism: Zenarchopterus dispar (assembly GCA_028564865.1). Taxonomy (NCBI): domain Eukaryota; kingdom Metazoa; phylum Chordata; class Actinopteri; order Beloniformes; family Zenarchopteridae; genus Zenarchopterus; species Zenarchopterus dispar. Next base: position 13,746,728 of record JAOWBL010000019.1, on the reverse strand, counting down.
AGTCAAGACGGCTTTGGGACATCCAAGAGTGTCCAGCAAGAACGTAAACTGTCTCTTTGTGAGGATTCAGCCAAAACCAATCATGTGACCAGTGCAGTTTGGTCATCAGTAGTAGCTGGTTGGTGAGTACATGCGCATCAGAGTGAGCCAAAGACTTGTGGGTAATGACCTGAAGTCAAGAAGTGCAGCAAGAAAGGCTCTTCACTCATAAACATCCAGCACTGACTGAAATTATGCAGGATTTATATATATATATATATATATATATA
>JAOWBL010000019.1:13700796-13746359 GCA_028564865.1 Zenarchopterus dispar | reverse complement strand
TGTGTGTATATATATATATATATATATATATATATATATATATATATATATATATATATATATATATATATATAATCTTGCACAAGACTGGTGCAAGATTAAATAAAATCCTGCTTTTTGGGAAATCTGGAAAAGTGATTTTCTGCAGAAGAAAAGGTGGAGCAAACTCAAAGGATGGGAGTGGGTTCATTTACAATTCTACCCAAATATGAACACAGAACATATCACTATGTCCTCTAAGGACATCTTTTACCAACGATCCAGGAGCAGTGTGGTGATTATCCAGCAGTGGTGATAAAATGGCAGACAGATCATGGCGCTGAAACGTTGGATGCTCATGAGGACAGAAAAGTCTCCATTCCTTATTCCGATCGTTAACCTGCCATCAATCCTCAGGAAGTGGGTGGACAGAAGAAAATTACAACTTGTGATCAACTCAGCCGGCATAATACAACAAGAATCCCCAGGCAGGATCTCACCTGGAAATCAATAACCTCCAGTTCAGAGCAGATTACAGATGTTTTGAAGAAGAGTCAACAAAAAAAATATTCCTTACAATAAAAAACAACAACAACAACAAAAACTGGAGTCTAAATCTGAATGACTGCCAAAATGTGAGTTATGACTGTGTTTTTCTTAGTTCTTAGTAACTTTCAAAAGACCATTTTAGCTGTCAACAAAACATCGCTGTAAACTACTTTGATAAAAGATTTTACCCCTCAGGAGGTGGAGCAGTTATCTGTCAATCAAAAGCAAAAAGTTGGCAGTTTCATTCCTGCCCTTGAGCAACACGCTCAACCACATGTACTCTGATGTGTTCAATGGAGTGTGAGAGTGTGTATGTTACACACACACACGCACACACACACATATACATACATATATATATATACACATATACATACACTGCCCGGCCAAAAGAAAAGGTCACACACTCTAATATTTTGTTGGACCGCCTTTAGCTTTGATTACAGTGTACAGTCGCTGTGGCATTGTTTTGACAAGCTTCTGCAATGTCACAAGATTTATTTCCATCCAGTGTTGCATTAATTTTTCACCAAGATCTTGCACTGATGCTGGGAGAGTCTGACCGCTGCTCAAAGCCTTCTCCAGCACATCCCAGAGATTCTCAGTGGGGTTAAGGTCTGGACTCTGTGGCGGCCAGCCCCTGTTTGAATGCTCCCTGAACCACTCTGTCTGCGCTTGTTTTAGATGAGACCAAACCGGCTCGGTCACGTCTAGCTGCTTGGAGACAGCAATTTCAGAGATCCGTCTCAGATCTGGGAAACTGTCCTGCAGCTCCAGATGTTCAGTTGTGTAGTGAAATCCAACATTTTCAATCATCAGCAGGGTCTGCTCGTCTGAGGTGACTAACTCTGTGGTTCTGGCTCCTGCCTTTCATTGGAGGATTTCACTGGTTCCTGAAAAGCAGAGTCCAGAGTTTGCTGCTGTTGTTTGTTCCTTGTTTCCCTTTGACTTCAGGAGCTCGTACATTTTTCCCCCCCACAAGTTTATCAAGTCACAATCTTACTAAATCTATTAAATACTTGATGAGGCTGCTCGTGTTACTTCATGCCACCTCCGGAAACCCCAGCCATGTTTGTCCTGGTGGGATTTTCAAGTCTGAATGTCACGTTACCAACATAATAAGAATAAGAAAACCTTTATTTGTCCCGCAGTGGGGAAATTGCATTTTTGCAACAGCAAGAACAAGGACAGGTGTTGTACAACAAGACAAAGCAAAAAGAAAAACTATCTGAGAGGAACAGGAAAACCAAAATCCAAAATAAATAAAAAATATAGATAAAAGTGTCAAAAGTACCCATGGTCATCAAGCAAGATTGAGGATTGAATATGATTAAAATGATACTGTTAAAAAAAAAATCCCTCACATGTGGCAACAGTATGCAGATGGATGATGGACATATGAACTGAATATGAACAGAACCAACAGAGGTTGTTGTAGAGCCGGATGGCAGCAGGAAGGAAGGACCTGTGGAGTCTCTCCATCACCCACCGAGGGTGGATCAGTCTGTCACTGAAGCTGCTCTCCAGACCAGACAGGGCGTCCTGCAGGGGGTGTGACTCATGGTCCAGCATAGATGTTAGCCTAGCTAGGACCCTCCTGTCACCCACCTCCCTCACTGAGTCCAGAGGACTGCCGAGGACAGCGCTGGACTTCCTGATGATCTTGTCCAGCTTCTTCTAACGCCACTTCAGCCCAGCATCTCGTGTGCTGCTGCTTCCCCATCTGGGAACTCAAAAGCAGGAAAATTCAAGGTGTTCAGAGCAAAGACGCACTGGGCTTCTGTTCATAAAACGTATTAGATGGTGCACAGACGTAAACACTGAATCTCTTCTCTTCAGCAGCATCAGCGAGTATTTCCAACACTGACACTGAACCAAGTCTAACACATTCATGCCAAAGCTTGGGCCTGTACGGTACCGTCACATTTATCCTGATTAGACTCGTTCTCGTGAGCTCCCTGCGCTACCACTTCTTGTTTCTAAACACAAGATGGCTGTCTTGTTCACATGGCAACCCTTTGTTCCAGTCTTTCCTATTAATCTTATGAGCGCCGGTTCAGTTATAATTGGTGAGACTCAACAATACCACCAACAGTCAAAGGAGAGGAAAGTTATTTATTTCATGCCCGCAGTTCTAGTACTCAGACATCCTCAGCTGGCTTCATCATTTGGCCTGCTTAAGTGTGAGAATGAAAGTTCACACAGGAACACAAGGTATTGCATTAAATCCACAGATGTCTCTGCTGCTTACCCTCAGGTCAAGAGGTGACAGCTCAAAGAACGCTTTAAATCATGAGAACTGCTTTACCTTCCAGTGGAGCTGCAGAGACGCACCTACATTAAGTCAGTAAAGTCTGTGGATTTATCCGGATCTGAACACTTCCTCATGTGCTGCATATCAATGGCTTCGTCTCTGTGGCTGCTCGGGTAAACGGGTGGCGAGCAATGGTTTTTCTCTTTTTTAGCAGTAACAAAAAACAAAAAAAGCCTGGCATAAACACTCAAATCAATAATCTCAAACCGCATGTAAATTTAACGTGATGTCAAGAAGCCAAATGAATTTCTCTGTGTATTGAATCTCAAATTGATGAGAAACCCACTTGAAACACACAGAGACAGGAGCAATAACAATCTCTTCTCCTGATTATGTATTCGGATAAATGCTTTTGGTCAAAGCAACATGTTGGTGAGTTTTAATACGACTTGAACTCTGCGTTTCCATTATTGACTTCATGTGCAAGAAAAAAACAGTCTCATTTTACAGTGAAACCACAGGCACAAGTGAAACAGAGCCGGATATCTAGGTGGATCTTTTAGCAGCGAATTAAACCTTCTTCAGCCTCTGTGTGTTTTTATAAAACCAGATGTATCTAGTCATAACTGACCATCAACATGTTTAAAAATAAAAAAAGGACCTGCAGCAGATATTCAAACCAAACTCAGAAAGACGAAGGTTTCAGGTATGATCATGTTAATGCAACTAAAACACTTGGTCTGGGAATCATGGTAGCTGTTTTAAAGGAAATACAGTCAAACATGCTCTTTCTCTGCTTTTTGAGCACATCAACAGGACTTTTACTCAGTTACGTTAAAAGTATTATCAGATTCTTCTTTTGTTATTGGTGTTTCAGAGCAGTGAAGAAGCGTATTGAGTAACTTCCAGTGCCTCCATGTCCTCTCAGCGGCACCCACCCGTGTCCTCTACCTGCTTCATGAGCTGTGTGAGGGGTGTTTGGATTACGGGCAGCTGTGGTGCTTGGGTAGAGCACACTTAGCCGTGGTGACCCCTGAAAAAGGGGAAAAAAAGCTGAAAGATGTTGTTTATCCATGCTGGATTGCTGGAGGATGCTGTAGCCGTAAGAGGAAACTTGAGCAGAGAAAGCAGATTGAAAATATCATTCAGTGTTTTTTTTTTTTTGAAAAAAGAAAAAGAAAGTGACACTTCCAAAACCCTGCAAACACAAACTGTTGAGCTTTTCATCGAGCAACAGAGCAGCTGCAGGGAGGATCTTTTGTTTCATCCGATGACGGTGAAAATGCTCTTTTAAGCTCAAAACTCCGCTCTTGCATATCCAGCATTAAGAAAACAGCGAATAAACATCAACTTTATTCAACTTCATCAACAGCAGCAGCAAACAGAGGCCAGGGACACAACTCTGGAAGAAATAGGTCAAAACCGAAATGACAACCTCAGTAATTGGGATTTGGATACTGACTTTTGTTTTTAGTTTTGTTATTGATCTCGCAAAAGAAATAGAACCGTGAACATGTTTTGAAGACATGTTTTGACGTGAGTCTGGGTCCAAACAAGAGCTGTGATTTAACTTTAAGGAAAACAGACAAAATGAAATGAGCTGTTATTTTGATAGTCTCTTCCTGTGTGTAGGAGGATGTTAATGAAAGAAGAGGATGACAGATGGATGGGCTCAGACTTGTATAACTGTTACTTAGTAACAGATGAGCCTTCTCAATGGCCCTTGACTACAGGATAAAAAAATGGATATCAGCGATGTCAAAAAACCACAATGTCAAACTCTGTACTGATGCCCAGCAGAGTACTTCAGACCACATTTTCTTCCACCAGGAACAAACACGACAAATTAGTATCCATAAAAAGTGCTCCGGACTGACTTTTAAAACTAGTGGCTCTGATGCTCCTCATAATCACCTGCATAAAATCTATAAGCGCTGCTTAAATCAACTTTATTGCAACACTTTTACATATTCTTTACATCTTAAGTCCATTACCGCTGAGTCAATGATTTGGTAATAAACATGTAACTTGAAGGAAATATTAAAGCCCTTTTTTACAACCTCAAACCAGAAAGTGTGTGTATAATAAAAATAATAAATGTGTGTGTATAATAAAAAATAAAAATAAAGAAATCTTGTGTTAGCCTCAGTCAGAGGTGACATTGACGTTCCTGGCCTCGGAGGCGTCAGGGATGGATCATCACACAGCGGAAATGTGGATTTTATTCAGCCAAATCAGCCGTCCACACTACAAAACTCATCCCTAAAAAAGTTTAAAAAAGCCTTGTTTCAAGAGAACCAGAAGACTGTTTTACTCGTTTGAAGAATTCTCGTCAAAACAAATTTCATACTGTATTGGTAGAGAGTTTTTAGCTTAAAGCAAGACCATTTTGACCAGATTTGTGGATATTAGCCTTATTTTTGAGGGACTGTTTTTGCAGCGGAGGTCCTTTTTTTTGGAAGAAATTGTCACCATGTGCCCCTCACCAAGCTGAAACGGGCCATATTGACTGTTCTCAGTAGCAAGTCCAGGATCAGGGTATGTGATGGGGTTTCTAATCGCGTTTCTGTTGCCACTCGATTTGCACAAGACCCAAGTAGGGCAAAAGCAAAACCTGTAATGGAAACACTTCTGCTTCGAGTTAAAGGTGCTGATTCCAGTTTATCAAAAGAGTATAATGGAGGAGCTTTTTCCTGGATTTTCATGTCTTTGGTATCGCTGAATGTGACATAAATGATCAATCTAAAGTCATCACAATCAGTTTTTAGTCCCGTTAATACCATGAAGTTGTACAATAACACTATTAATCATTATACGCTACTGCATGACATAAAGGTTTGGCCCTTGAATGATCATTTGAATGGTCGTCAGCTGCCTTCATCATCTGTCTAGTTTCTCAGCAGCGGTAGTGACGATCGCAATAATTTGTCATGTTTTTGTCCATCTTCTTCAAAGTTGAGATTTTCTTTTTTGGTGTTTTGAAGAGAAGTGTCTCAAGACGAGACACGGAGAGTTGCACTCATACAGAGAAAAGCACCTCTTTCCCCTTTCCTTTGTGAAAAAGTGTCATGGAAACACGACTACAGCCCGTGGCAAAGGTAATTTTTTTATTCAGTAATGGAGGCATCAAGACAGGAAAGTAAACTGAGAATTCTAGTAGAAAATTTCCCTTCTCTGAGGACGTCCGTGCATTTTTCAAGACAATACAAACCGACACAAAGGAAAGGCGTGGTTGAGGAAGAGGGGGCTCCCCGAGCTGTGAAGAACTGCCCCGGCTGGACAAAAACGCTTCGCGGTTGTCGTCTAACGTGCTTCCGGCTGCAGTGGTTTCACGGCGAGGTCAACAGCCGTCTCTGTGTTGGAAAGGTGGGTCAGCGTTCACGTGTCCAGCTGCTGGTGACCAGTGTTCACTGGGGGAAAATGCTCCGCAGCAACGGCTGAGTTCTTGCAAGGAAAGTTTTGAGAATTCCCATCAGTTTAGTGAAATATCTTCTGTTCTTTCTCTTTCAAGCGGGGAATATTTAGAGTGTGTGTGTGTGCAAAACAAATGACCCAGGCTTTTGAGCACATCAAACCGTGTTTTAGAAGACTTTGGTCCCCGCCGCAGCTCACACCCCCCAAACCAGATCAGTGCGTGCACCGCCGGCTTGTTAAACTGTAGACGCCCAAGTCTGCAGCGTCCCTCTAACTGTGCCTCTGTGCTCATGGCTGCTTATTATGTAAATCAAGATCACAACTGCCGTACACGCTCGGTGCCACGTCTTCAGCTACAGGTGGTGCGTGCACACACTCCATCAGGTACAGCAGGTGTAGCTAATAAAGTGACTGTCAGACGTTAAAATACACCTCATTCTTTGGGTGTTCTTTCCCTCCTCTGAGGCAACATTAGTCCAACGTGCAGCTGTGGACGTCTGCGGTTCATCAGTTCAAACATCTTCTCTAACCTCCCCGAGAGCGAGCGAGCGAGCGCTGAGGACGGGAGCGGTTGGAATGTTTCTGGACCCAGTCCTGTTGTTATCCCACAGCTTAACTGAGAACCACCGGCTATGAGAGGGTTTTCATCTTTTAACTCAAATCCTAAAACTTCTTGTTGAAGTTTCAGCTGTTTGGCAGCGCTTGACCCTCCCACCCCCTCCTGATCACCTCAGTACAAGTCACCATGACTCCAAAAGTTTTGCCTCCATCTGCTTCACCCACAGCGGCGAAACCACCAGTCCTTGTCTGAACTTGTGCACTTTGTCTTCTTTGTAAATCAGTCATTTATTCCTTTTTAACCTCAACGGGATCCTTTGCTCAAAATTGATCTCTTTTGTTACTTTCGTTTGAACATTCAGCAGTTTTTTTTTTTTTTGTGATTTCAGAACAAAGAGCATCAAATATTTCATTTTCTCTACTTCATTAAAGATACTCTCAATTGCACTTCTTCTCTGGTGGTTTCATCACGACTCAAAAAACTTGACAAAAAGCATACGTGTGCACATTTCTGCCTCTGTGGCTTCACACTTGTGGACTTACACTGGAGGAAAGCCAGATTATCGTCTCATTCTGTGGGAGCATGGGTAGACTTGTGCAAATCTAACCAGTCTGTGGTGTTTTCTGCATCTTTACAAGTGTGTGCTGGTGTCAGTGTCTGAAAAGATCATGATCTTTTGTTTCTTGTGCTTGACCTGATTTTACTTGGATCTGAGAGGAAAAAACATTAACTGTCTTGGAAAAGTGTAACATAATGGCTCCTGAACTTGGGATTTTAGCTCGGAAATTTGGGCAAGATCCATGTAGACCAGCAACATCCAGCAACATGGAAGCACTTTAAATGTTCAGTCCTCAATTGTTTTTGAAACCTTAAATTGAACTAAAAGAATGGGGCAAAAGAACACTGTGGCTTTATTATTTAGAAGAGTGAGATTCAGCTCCTTATTTTGCTCATATGCTGCTTCTCCTCGGCCATGTGGTGGGTCACACCAGCCCTCATCTCACTGTTTAAAGGCGAACGGTCACAATGACCCGAACCAACGGCTGCCAACACTCTACAAACCATTTTTGGACCATTTCCTACGTCCCCCTTGAGGCCGCTTTATAAGAATCCAGCATTTGTAGTCCGGTCCCAGGTTTGTGGCCAGGTCGATGGTCATGTTCAAGGTTTTCTACAAACGCGCCACTAAAAGCCGCGCTGGAGGGCCGACGGATGAACACCTTAGAAACAGCCTAAGAGAACAACCCACCGTGTTCGTGTAACTATGGTGCAAGAACACATTAAGTTGTTCTAGAGAGGCCCTTACAGCGTTCCCATGAACACCTTTTGAGTGGAGATGTGTACTGCCGAAAGTACATCATACATGTGCCACTTAACCACAGCCAAACAAAAGCAGCGGCTACAACCACTAGATCTTCTTCTTCTTCTTTCTGTAGTTACAGAAGGTGCAGCTGCGGTCTTCTCACCATGATTGTCATCTAGAAAATTACAAATCTTTCCACGAATATTCCAGCACATGAAACGATCAGGACACAGATGTTTGGAGATAAATACAAAATAAATAAATAAATAAAATGTGCAGAAAGCTGTAAGATCTTCTGACCAACGAGTTGAGATAGTCATGAGTTGTTCACAGAGCTCCTGAACAGCCGCCTTCTGACAACAATTTGGTCACAAGTATACTGTCGGTCGGTTCTGAGGCGTTCTTGCAGAGATCATATAAACTCTATGACCAGCGTGGGCAGAAAAATCACCTCATTTTCTCAAGCATGTGTCAGGTTGTTCTTGTGAATTGAACAGCAGCCGTACAGAGTTCCTAAAACTATGTCCCCCTCCACGAATGTCTACAAACTCCAGATTTTTTTTACAAACTCTGAAATTCTCAGGAATCCACCATTCGTACGAATCTTTGTGACCGAGGCTTTACCTTAAAAAAATAAAATAAAAAGAAATAGCAACCTGTTTACATAGCTAACCAGTAAGAGCCACACAGTAGATGGTGAGAATTCCAAGAAGACAAACGCGTATTTTTTGTCATCATGTGGCTGACATTTGTGATTTTATGTAAGATGTGTTGCTGGAACATTCCAGACACATGTAGATAAATAAATGGGTCTCAGCGGTAGAGGTAGGTATAATAAAGAATGCCAAAGCAAGCACAACAACATATTTTACAGGATAAAAGTGGTTTAGTTGAACTTTATACTAGAAGTTACATTTGCTGTGCATTACTACACATTGATGGTTTAAGTAAGATTACTGCAGCATAGAGGGCGTTGGTTCCCAGCGGCAGAACTTTGGAGTTAAACACAGTTCACATAAACCGTCCTAAATGATGCATGTACAACAGTGACTACCAGAGGTTAAATTTTCATTTTACATGATTGTAGTTGGAGTTAAAACTGCGCTGCATAGATAAAGCCACTCAAGATGCTTATTGTTAAGTCATGAATGAGTAATGCAACAGTCAGACTTTCACATCAGTCTGAGCAACGGGCACATCAACAAAGCCCACCGGTTCTCCCCAGCTTAGCCTCTCCTCCTGGTGGTGGCCAGCACAGCTGACCTCCACAGGCACCTCCGCTGGTTACTGAATACTCCCAACCAGGCAAAGAACAAGGAAAGGCACTAATGCTGCTTTCATGCAACGTGCACACTAGGATAGCGTGGATTTGTGTCCTGCAGCGGTCTTGGTTTAACACAGAGCAACACTGACTCAGTAATTACATCACTGCCTTCAGCGAAGTCAAGGACACACAAAAATCAATGCTCTTGATGCAAATCCACAGTGGGAATTCACTTAAAAGCTAATAACATTAAGCTGAGAGTGCTGCGATGTCAGCCACATTGTAATGTTATGTAAATCTGACCATATGACAGCTTCATTTGAATTGGAGTGCGCGAGATTATGCACGATAGAGGCCCATTTAGCTCCCTCCTGCTCATCCCCTCTCCCCGGTAAATTATTCAGGCCAGAATTCTGCGCATTAGAAGAAGACATTCAAATATTGCCGAAGCAGGCCCCGGAGACTCGGCACTGGATTCTTTTTTTTTTTTTAATGCAGAGGAAGAAATTGGTGGGTACATCGTGTTGGCTGGAGGGTCCATCACTCATCAATTCATTTGTAAACACGGGATTTGTGTGCAGCAGAGCGAGTCCGCTGCTAATCTGCTGGGGGCCCCTCTCTCTCTCGTTCTCAGACAGACATTACGGCCTGCAGCGTGTTTAGGGGGGGAAAGAAAATCACTAGAAAATTTCATGTTGTCAAAATCCTCGGTTTTGAAGCAGAGAAAAAGGGGGATTGAGTGCACGCTCTCCTGCTCAGAGTCCACGTCAGAGGCTGCTCCGTGATGTAACCGCTGTATTTACTGTAAGCTGCAGGTCAGCTGTGGATAAACAGATCACGCGTGAATTCATGCTCTCCTAAACATCAGCAACCACAACAACCCCACAGACGCTGCTGCCGCTGCTCCGTCTCGGGTATCGAAGGGACCGTGGCCTTTTTCCTCCATTTCTCGGCCCATTCCAACATCTCAGATTGCTGCTTCAGTTTCACAGTCTTTTGGGGAGGAAATGAAACGCTGCATGGCTCAGCGCTGATTTACAGCACCTAAAGTGAAGATGACAAATGGAGAAGCTTAAATCAAGGAAGTCCTGGAAAGGCAACAGTAAAAAAAAAACAAACAACAACAACAAAAGAACAGGTCTTTAAATTATTCCAACAACTCCAGGAAGCTGATCCAAGCAGTAAGGGTACTTCACAGTTGAGTGGGTTTTCTGATCGAGTGTCTCTTCTCTCCGTGTAAAAGCAGGAGCGACTGTGCACCGTTTGCGTAATTAAAGTGCTGTCCCAGATGTTCACTGGGAGGACTACACCACTGCAGGACTTCCACAGCGCAGTACGATCCAGTTCTTAGAAGAGCAGTCTGGGAGTCGAAGCCACTCTGAAGGAGCGGATCAGAGCCGGGGAAGCGAGGCTAGTTTGGGTCCAGGGGCTTTTAAGTGACTCTTGAAAAGAGTGCTTTTGCTTTCTGCTTGTTGAGAATAAATCTCTTGCATCTGCAGGTAGACTGCGGTGGTACTGGGTGAGCAGACGCAAGCTGATCATTACCCGTCCAGTCCTACGGAGGAGAAGCCAAAAGGGCAGGCGTTAACAAGCAGCCTGCAGCTTGGAGGTGGTGGAGGGGGTGGAGGGGGTGTGGATCACAGTGTTTAGTCCGGGATCACATGGTTCACACAACTTGGATTTTTTAAAATATAATTAAAAACAAAATCTTTTGTGAAGAAGTAAGAGGAAACAAGAGGGATGCATGATACTATTGCAAAGCTTTTATTGAAGAAGGAAAAAGCAACAACAACAACAAAAGGCTACAAGATTCCTTTTTTAACAGATCCAGAACAAAAGCTTTGCTTGAACAACAGCAGAGCAGGCTGGAGCAGGACCTCCACCCTCAACAGCACGAAAGGCTCTGCTGCAGCAGCAATAAGCGTCCAGCCTGGTGGAAACATATGTGTGGATACAGAGTTGGTCCGAAAAACAAAAACAAACAAGTCTTTATTTACTTTGGTAAAAACAAGTAAACAAGCTAAAATCCTTTGAGGCAGGGCAAAGTATGAAATGCACAGCAACAGTTTAGCGATTCAATACTGCTCAGCCAAAGGCACTTCTACATACGACTTTAACCGCTCAAAACCCGAAGCTTTACGTTTCTTCTCAGGTCACACAGGAAACCGTGGAACACTGAAGGTCCAGGAAAGGCTTCAGAACTTAGAGGCACCCAGCAGAGATCGAGCTCTGAAGAAGGCCACGCTTCGCAGGGAACGCTTTGCAGAAAACCTGCTAATAAAACAAATCCCAAGTTCTTCTTCTTTATAAATAACATTTGTTTACTGTTTACAGAGCAGCTTGAAGGCCCTCATTTAAAGGCTCTACTTAGCTCTTCCTGGCAAATTTTCTGTGGCTAAGTTTCCATATTAACACAATTATGACTAATTATTAAGAATTTCAAAGAAATAAATCAAAATATGAAAGAAACATTTCATCTTTTTCTCTATATTAGAAGGAAAACAGGAACGATTTCTTTATCTAGGAAGAAGCACAGAGATGAACGTCTTTCCTCTACAGGTGCAACTTTTGCAAATCATCTTGAAAAGTTTATTTACAGTTTTAAAATAAAAAGATGTTTGGCAGGACTGTAATGAATATCTCCAAGTTTTGCAACATTTCTGAGACATTCTGAAGTATCTTTAAAACTGCAGATATCAATTCATATTCTAAGGAGCTTCACCTCAAACTAAAGCGAATCTGGATGTCTGCCGGGACAGTTTTAGGAGTTTAGACCTCGTCTGCTGCTTCTCTCATGATCCAAACTTCTCCCCTCCAAATACTTCTTTACTTTTCAAATACTGATCTTGGTCTAATTTTAGGTAGAAAGACTCGGTGTTACTTTGCCCACCTTATTAGCACAGTTATTTACAAAGTGTTCCCATGGTAACAACAGTGCCTCGGTGAGACTGATGAACCCGATCTGCTGTACTCACTCATATCGATTAAAACGGAGATTGCTTGTTTGGAGGACCACCAACACTACTAACTGATGTGAGAAGGAAACAGGAAAGAAGAAAAAGACAAATAATTAACGGCTTTGTTCATCATATAATCATCTAAAAGCACAAGACATTTCAGAGCAAGGGTTGAGAAGTACTTGTGTTTGTGTGGCTGACTGCGTACTAGGAATGATTTCTTTATTACATGCTCTTTCTTGCTTAAAGGGACCCTGTGGAGTTTTTTCTTAGCATGTGAATGTTACGCTTCGGTGTCTCTGACCACAAGAAAAGCGACGGTCTTTAAACCCTGCAGTTTCTCCGTGTAGTTTTTGCAGGTACAGTGCTTTCCTTGTAAACAACTGTCAATAAAGAGCAGCAGCAGGAAAAACAAGTGTTTGTCATGAGTCAACGTGATTAAATTCTCCTGACTGAAAAAGACAAAGTGCCAACCGTGACTCGGAGTTGTAATGCACTTTTTTTTTTCTCTTTGTTTTGTTTGTATTTGCACATTAGAAGAAGACATTCAAATATTGCTGAAGCAGGCCCCGGAGACTCGGGACTGGATTTAAAAACAAACAAACAAAAAGTTTCTCTCATTGCAAGTATTCTGCACGTCTCCATCGTTTTCACTGTATTTGTGAGCATCATCAGTCTCCATCTCAGACTGTTGTCTTGACGATAGTCTCCTGTTACTTCACTGTCATTTGTGGTGAATGAAATGTCAACACCACCTAAACTACCCTGAACCTCACCTGGCCACGTCACTGCACCCGCCTCTCTCTACGTGTTCATGTACTCATGAGTCAGATAAAATGCTTTTGAACTCCCCAGTTCAGCCTCTAAGTGTGGAAAAACTCCACAGGGCACTTTTAACTCCCCGTCAGAGCTTCGTCTGTCACAGCCGCTGCAGGAAGTAGACTGAACTTTAGATTAAACTGGATCTACTGGTCCAGAACCACTATGGTCCCTTCTTCTCCCATCAACTTAAACACAAAATATAAAATGTGTGTCATTGTCTGCCGGCATTCAGCGCAGGGACACACAAAGTTGGATATGTACAGGTAAAATATTTCCTTATTCATAAAATTTCTTATAAAGTGTCAATGCAATTACCGTTGAAAATTGCATAGTTGTGTACTTTTACTCCGCCGTACTCTTACTAGTCCATCTACTCTGGCATGAGTCTTTTTTGTTTGTTTTTTTTTTTTGGCAGGGGTTACTAACTTATCTGTGAGGGAAAACAAAAACAAAACTTAAATATAAATGCGAGACTATATTTCTATGAATGGTATTTCGTGATTGTTCTGCTTGGACCAACTGAAAATAATCGACTGGTTGCTTTAGAGAGCGTTTAAACCTGTTTTGAGCTTTATATCCGATCCAAAAGCTGCTTGTTGAGGATTCTGTTCTCGACAGTGAAAACGACTATATTTCCTGTGGTCTCCATCAGTACGATGTAAATAACGTTTACTACGCTCGCATAAACAAAGAGTGCACAGGAAATACGGCAGTTTAATTCACTTCTTTGGCATTCGGTTGGACAGAACTGTTTTGAAGTTCTGGTCTCTTTTCTGTAGTATTTTTGCAACACACAACATACATGCTTTAAGCAACCGGTGGTTTATCTAAATACTGCCAGAGCTACAGTCTCTCCCTTTCTCACACACACTCATCCATGAGCTCACCTGCAGATGCGTCAAACATCTCGCATGTTCTGGAGGAGGAAGTCGATACTTTAGCTCACAACGCTGAGGTTAATGCATGCATGTGTATCTTGTCACAGTTAACTGGAGGGTATGGAGCCATGATTTCGAGCAGCAGTTCTCGCTCTGCTTCAGCTTTAAAGGTGCCACAGGAACAGAACCAGGCGAGCTGTTGCACCCTCCACCCAAAGCTAAGCTACCCAGCTCCCATTAGCAGCTGCATATTCAGCCTGCAGACATGAAAGAGATACCGATCGTCACCTCCTTCGCCTGGAGGGGTCTGAGTGTACCTGCCAACATGTGAGAAACTATTCATCTTAATAAAGCAGTTAAATAAGGCCTCCCCTGCCGTAATTGTACCGAGTCACAGTAGTTGCATGCACGCAGGCGAACATGTGATGCAATATCTTGTAACAACGTGGATATAAATATAGAGAGATATACGGTATATGCATATGCTGAAGGATGAAGCTCTCTGTAGATGGGCATTTTAGCAAAGGAAAAAAAAAAAGAAAAAAAAAAAAAAAAAGGAGTGTGTGAGCTGGGATATCACAGTGGAGGTGACGGGGCGGTCGGCTGCTCAGAGATCAGTGGTGGCCTTGGCAGTGAGGGCCTGGATGCGGCTGGTGTTACAGTTTTTGCAGAGGACGTGCCCGTCCAGTGGGTAGCAGCCCTGGTTGTCCCCCTCTGAGAGCAGACAGCCACAGTCCTGCAGGACAGAGACACGCTGTTAGAGCACAAGTACACACACAATCATCAGCCACACTGGGTGATCAGACTCAGACGGCGCCGAGCTCTCGCTCTAGACGACGAGGTGTTTAAAAACCGAGCTCGTGTCGAGCTACAGCTGCTGAGTGTGGAGGGAGTAACGGGTCGACAGCAGCCGGTCTCCAAGGATAACCCGTTAAGGGTTTCCTTTTCTTCTATGCAGGATTATAAAGACTTTATAAACAACAAGATTAACCAACAATTTTGACCATGAACTTTCCACAGCACTTCTCTTATACTGACACAATTTTGATTTTATTTTTGTGGCATTGCATGATTTTTGAAACGAGTAAATGATAAACACTACACAAAAATAAAAACAAAATAGACCAAGCAATTTTAATGCAGGGAAGAGTAATCTGGGGCATAATTAAAATCAGGTTCACAACATGCGTACTGGAGTCAAAGGAGAAAATGTGAATACTTTTCCATTCCATTAATTAAAAAAGAAAAAAAAAATCGAAGAAGCTAGAAGCTACAACCTTTTATTGAGAATAAAATGTTATATAACTGAAGCTGTGACTGAAACCTGCAATAATCCCTCTGTGAAGAACTAGAGAGCATTTATAATAGTAAAAGTGGAATGTTTGGTGTGTTTAAGTAAAATGAAGGTGTGCCCCCCCCCCCCCCCCCCCCTTTTTTTTTTTAATCATATCGGTTGTAAAACTTACATTCACTGAAGTGGACACGTGTTATCTGTGCTCCACATATTGAGATGGAGTTTGGAGCAGGGTTCATAAGTTAACCCTCCCAGAGACTCCTGAGGTGGTTTCTATGAAAACCTTTTCCTTTTTTAATCCTCATGTTGATCCACATTGTTCAGTTTTCTGAGTCTCCGTGGTAAAGTAACTAACAGTACTGGGCTCTGGTCCAGGTGATCCACCCTGAGAGAAAACTCCTTCTCCATCATGAAATTCACCTACTTAGTGCCATGTAAAAAATTGGGCACTCAGGTCAAAATTGCTCTGGTGAACGACTAAGTTAATAAAGAATAACTTGATCTGAGATCAGTTTTTAAATAGTAATTTGAAAGAAATGAAAAGACCACTTGCTCTGTGAGCTTCATGGACTATCTAGCATGTGTGAAGTTTGGAGGTCTGTCCACAAATTCTGAATGTTTTTCATCAATCTAGCCCACTGTGACTGGTGTGTCTGGGATCATTACACCATCATCCATCCACCCACCCACCCACCCACCCACCCACCCATCCATCCATCCATCCGTCCATCCATCCATCCATCCATCCATCCATCCATCCATCCATCCATCCATCCATCCATCATCTTTTCTTCTTTCCTGAAAAAAGTATAATTTGTTGGTATTTAACAGTCAGTGGAGTATAACAGCAGTGTTTCTCCAAAGTCTGTTGAAATCCTCCTGAAGGTCTTTTACAGTTAAACTGAATTCTTAATTTGCATTTTTAATTTTCCGTTAAACGCATCTAAATGTAAAACAGATGTTTAACAGTTTCTCTAGGCTGCAACTTGTCCTCAACTGCCGTCTGTTAATTACACAACTGAGAAACCGGCTACTTGAAAAAGTCTGGCTGTTTTTCATTCGGAATCATATTTGATATTTAAGGCCTCACCTGGAGGTAAAAAAAATACCTGAGAGCTCAGATCTCCAAACTCGTTCATGATGTTCTTTGTCTGGCTTAGATTCTGAAGTTTTACAAAACAGAATTTCTGCTTGAATATTTTTTTGAAACATTAACCATAGTTTCCCATTTCTGCCTGTTATAGCCCACTTCCTCCTCTGGATGTCAAAAGCCCAATAAAACATGTACATTCATGCTCTTGAGCCTTTGCTTGTTTCATTACCCTTGCAGACAAATTCATCCCTTCCAGCCGCTGCTATCTTTAATCAGGGGGGTATTTTGGTCGGTGTTTTCATGCGGCTCTTCCTCCTAACATCCTCGCTGGATGCTAGTATGTTGTTCCCCCTTCAGGATGAAACTGCTCAACTCTTCTCTATCAAACACCCCGCGCTCCAGTTGGAGCTCTTCTTCTTTCACTCCAGCTGTGTAAGTGTGACTGGGAAACATCTGAGTTCCTCTGCTTGGAGCATCACACGGGAACGTCCAGCCCTGCTGTCCACTGCAGCCGTCACTTTAGGTTTTTTGGTCCTGTCATAGTAAAATGTCTGGGAAGTGTGTGCACGGTAAATCCACACAGATGATCTCGTACACATGTACACAGACTCCTATATGTCTGATACTTACCTTTATATTCCTACTTCCAGTAACAAAGGCTCACACTCAGGCTTTCTCCCTCTCTCTCACACAGAACCGCTCCCTGGCGACAAACTTCTCCCTTTGTTGAGCCCCTTCATCTGAACTAATCTCTTTGGTTTTCCTTTGACCTTTATGTCTTCAAATGGCTCAGTGCACTCACACTGGCACAGCTTTGTGGAAATGTGTTTCTTCCCTTTTAGCTGGGCGTGTAATGTCTCAGCAGTGCTTATCGGGTCAGCCAGCGGCTGCTGACAGACTGGGTGCCGTTTCAGTCCATGAACCTTTCCTGAGAGACACCCAAAAACTATTTCAAGGCAGGTAAGACGGCGATGAATCACTCGGCCAGACCAGGGGAGTCCCCACACGTGCAGCCTCGTGCCTTGGTGAAGTTCTGACTGGGATCATAACCAGGAGGGAACCCGGGAAACATGCCTACCTCGCAGCGGTAGCACTGCACGTGGAAGTCACGGTCCAGGGCCACGATACGGACGGTCTCCTCCTGGCCCGGCGCTGGCATTATAGGCTCAGAGCACACACAGCAGCGTGGAGCAAACTTCCTGTGGGTTCAGAACAGCAGCAGGTATTACAACACAGGGAACTTCAGAGGAACAATCCTTCACCTGTAAGAGGCTCATTGTTGATTCATCTGCAGGAAATGACTTATTTTCTGTCCACTAATCTACCGCGTACGCTCCAGACACTGAGACCTGCGGTGTAACAAGGCCATGTCTGTTCAGGACGCCTCATGTGGTGGGATCGGTGAAACAATGTCACAAATATCAATAAAAGTCCTGACTTGAATATCTGAGTACAAGAACCCTCAAGTTTATTTAACAACACTCAGATTCAGAGCTTCTTGACTAATGAGGAAAGGGAATGACTTTAGCTCTGCACACAAGAGTAAAATCTTTGAGCTATCTTTAATAATTACAATTAATTATTAGAGAAGAATCCCAAATTCTTTGACAAATAAAAAAACATTTAACTTGTGCTTTCTTTGTTTCATTTAATAATTTCATCACTTGGACATCGAGACAATAACTCGGGAGAAAAAAACTACACTTCCTAAATGTAGCGGGGCATTTCGAACTGACTTTTACAGTAACATTTACAGAGCGAGACTTTGAACTGGTGACTCTGGAAGTGCCACGAGTGGGAAGAGGTCGCTCTAACAATAGCCCCGATGAGGATATGAAATGTACACTAAGATTGAAGGCCATGTCAGGCGATCAGAGGTTTGGTGAGCACTTCCTCTTATTCAGCGTCTGGGAATCGGGAAGTTCAAGGTTTGCATGGCTCTGGGGAACCACAGCCACAACAATATTAGCTTGGGTCCGGGCTCGCGCTCGACTGTTCCTCGACACAACAGGCCGCCCGGCTGAGGTCACACGTGTCGTGTGGCATTAAACAACAGCCCAGCGCAGCCAAGCCACAAGGAAAGAGAGCTGTGCCCACATGCTGAGAATCAGCTGTTTACTTCTGTTTCCCTTCTGGTCATTGAGTAGAAGAACGTTTCTCGTAAGATGTCGGTTATGCAACCAGCACAGTGTGATACAGTGACAGGAATGCAGCATTATATTAATGTCCATATCTCAACATCACTAAACTTGCGAAAGCTTTGCAGCAGTTCTCGTAAAGGAAACCCCAAGATGCTGCATTACTGAGGCTTAACCGAAGCCAAATTTACATAAGCAATTTTAAAACTTCACAGTAAATTTCTTTTTTTTTTTCTAGCAGCTAAAAAAAGCTGTAAACCCCCCTCTGATATACAGCAACATATGTGGTCAATGCATCTAGTTTTCCTTCTCTTTTTTTTTTTTAATTTATGCAGCTCTTCAGCTGGCAGGCTCCACAATAAACAACAAGTAGCTGCTAAGATACGTTTTCCTTCTGTTTGGTGCTGGAAATGCATCATCTGGAAATCCACAGACGTGAATGAAAACGCAGCATCGAGGAGACCGTGGGTGATTCATCATCAGCTTGTCACTCTGAGCAACACGCTTCATTTGACATAAAGAGATATGATAGAAAAGATTATGATTGCAGATTTGAAGGAGCATTTTTGGGCCATTTATCTAAAGCTGCTTCACACACGATCTGCAGACCTGATATCCGCCAAATATCATCTGCAGCTGGGAGCTACAAACGTGATCCAGCCAGTTCAGCAGTCAATAGTAAGGTGTGAATGGAGCAAATAATTACAATAAGTTTGCACACGTAACAGTGATATTTCTGGTGCACACTTTCCAAATCCTGGTCTCTCTCTTTTAACTCAATACTTCCAGAGTTGAGCAAGCCTCTCACATGGAAAACATCTCAGAAGCTTGCACATGAGTGACAGAGCAATAGATTTGATGTGTGACAGCTGCAGAGGACTAATCTGAATATCACTCTAACATCTACAGACATACCAACACACTCGTATTCACAGAACACACTCAGTGTAACGACAAGAAAGGACACTCTATCATCACACCTGTCAACAAGGATTTACACCAACTGATCATACACAGAACATTAGACTTTCAAACAAAGCAAAATCCAACAGTCATGGGGTTACACCAAACGGTGAGTTGCACACTGCAAGCTGAAAAATTCATTATAAAAAATTCACCTGAAAACATCAAATAATGTAGTTAGCAGCTGCATTAAGAACGAGACGCTTGTGAGAAAGCGTTTATAGGTATTGTGAGGCCAGCTAGTGAGAACAACACTTTCACCTCTGCTAAACCAGAACTGTAAATCATTTGACAAATAACAGTCTTATAACAATGAATCACTGACACTGATGTTAATAAATAAATTCTGGAAACCTGGAGTTTTAACAAAGATACTAAAAACAGAAATGAAGCCCATGAATGATGCATTTGTTTTAGTAGCACTCGACCACATCTTCTGCATCTACAATATAAAACCTGAATATTTATGTATTCAAAGTTTGGCAACAGTCAGGGCCTTTTAAAAGACACCTGCCAAGAGATGGATCTGTTTAAACGAAACACCGGCCGAGAAAGCAGTCGATGAACAGGAACCTCTGAGGAAACCAGCTGCAACACAACGCGGATCGCTCCAAACCACAAACGAAGGTCTTCCACTTAGAAAAATGTCCAACTATCAGATGTTTTATATTCTTCACCAGCTAATTGCTGGACCCACCACAGAAAGGGCTCGTCCCTCCAGAACTCACCTCACGTCCAACTTCCTGGCCCTGCAAACTACAGTCTAAAAAACTCAAACACACTTTGGGCGATGCCTGTTTTCAGGTCTGTTATAAGAGATGCCTTTTCCACTCTAAATGATTATGTATAATGAATTACAGAAACATGATACTAATTCTAGTCTGTGTGCAATATTCGGTCATATGTGCAACATATGTGTTTGACAATTATTATTACGTTATTGTTTTATTGATTATTGTTTTATCTGTTCATTATGCACCAAACAGAGCTACCCTCATCCTCCTCTTTTAATATTTTAACTACTTAGTTCTAATTTCTTATGTATGTAAATATGTGCGTGTGCACACTGTTCATACTTGTGAAAGTCCTCGATGCAGTGGATGTGGTTGGACGCGTCCACGGTGAAGGGGATGCCGTCCAGGCTGCGGTGACACACCACGCAGGTGAAGCAGTGAGGGTGGTAGGCTTTCCCGGTTGCCCTCAGGATGCGCTCCATGATGGGCTTACTGCAGATGGTGCAGGTCTCGAGGGTGTTCTGCAGACACAAACATACAAGCCAACAGACACCCACATGATTACACAACAAACCTGATTATAGTTGTTGGTATTTTAAAACCCCACAATAAACCGGGATGAGGAATCTGGAGTGGTTTTCCTGCATTTCCTCTGATTTGAAACCTCCTGGTGCCAGCGCCCCACTCTGCTGCCATTTGTGTCTGTGCAACACATAAATCCACACTCAGGCCCTTTAGTTCAGCTGTCCTCAAATGCCTCTGGAGCTGAAGGAATCTGATTAGCACTCCCCTCGAAACACAAACACAGTCATTTTTCTGCTGCTCGCTCACACTCCATCCTCCCCATGCGCGAGCGTGTGCAGTAAATATTTCCACTTTGTGATGACTACAGGTTTTCTGCAGCCAGGCGACTGGGCAAGCAGCCCGTGGGGGGACGTGGCGACTGCCTGCCTCTGACTTATCTGTGACATCTCTTCTTAATATCTGCCGGGAGACGCCGTTTGTTATTTCAATATTTCACGAATAATGACTGCCTCTCTAAACAGCAATGCAATCACAGTGGGCTGGATATATGATGTGAGGTGATCAACGTGCGGCCTGATGAGGCTGTGCGCGAGCTGATGGGCCCTGCTGTAGATGCTTCTCGTTCAGGCGCTTCCTGGATCCCTGTTGCCTCTCTGCCCACCCCCGCCCCAGCCCTCCCTCTCTTTCTGCGCTTGGCTGGGCTAAAGAGTGCACGGTTCAGCTGTTCCCATTGGCCCCCGCTGTAGTAGCAAGCTGCCTCAGTGTTTCCAAACACAGCTCGGGGTGTGTAGCAACACTGCGCTGCGTCATCTGCTGCCTCCCAGATGCACCGCTGGGCCCTGCCGTTTAAAATGACACTTATGTGACCGCTCGGCCGAGGTAAACTCCCAGCCACCCCCTCTCTAGTTGTGCTGCGCACGCACTGACTTTTACATTTATAATGCTAATGAGCGCGGAAGCTTTTTACAGGACGAGGGTCACTGAAACTGCACTGTAAAACTGCTCCTGACATGATTCTCACAACACCGTGGCGCACCACTGGAGGGTAAGAGGCCATGAGAGGAGAACAGCTGATGTATAACTCCAGGCTGGAAAAAAAGTGGTTTGAAAAATGGCTGTTTCTTCAAAGCACTCCTGGAGAGACAGTATTTCATGAAAAGCAATGTGCGCAGACAGGCTCTGCATTCCTTTTTCCCCCTCACCAAGACGGTAATAGAAATAAACATTATTCCCAGGGCAACATTTGTGTATAAACAATGTCCATATTGCGATCCTGCATGATCCTGGAAGTGGAATAAAGCCTTTAATGAGCTCGCTGCACTGAACCCTTGAGGTTTGCCTCACACACACACACACACACACACACACACACACACACACACACACACACACACACACACACACACACACACAAGGAGGTAGAGGGGGGATATATTTACAACCTGAGAATCTGAGTAAGATACCAGGGCCAAGGAAAAAAAAAAAAAAAAGAAAAAAACAACACTAAACCATCCGCAACTCATCTGCCTGCATTTCTACTTACTTATTCTCATCTGGCCTTCAAGTGGGAATACCTTGCCCTTGTTTAGCTTAACTAGAGCATATGATTTCACAGCACACAGTTCCTCCGGGCCACTGTAATGAGTACAGTACTCAAAAGACAACATTTCTCTCTTTTTCTCTGATAGTAAGATTCTCTGACCTCAATTAATTCATTCTGCCCAGCTTCTGCTGCTTTTGCATTCAAGCGTGGATTATTTTATTTTGGATAAGGTAACATTTATTCGCTGTTGCACAAAGACAGGTCTGATGTCAAAACACAAAATGTACACGGGTCTTTGTTTGGGCACAAGTTCCACTCATGTTTTAGGGATTTCTGCATGAATCAGTTAATGTCCCTGTCTCTCTATCAGGCATCCAGGTGCTTTTCAGTTTGCCACTAGAGGGCTGTATACGTCTGCAGATGTCCACATTCTGCTCTTCCCACATCTAAATGTGATGTGTTCAAATATATACATATATATATATATGTGCGTGTGTGTATGTGTGTGTGTATATGTATATTTTCTCTCTTTTCCTCTCCTCTCTCCCTCATACATTTCTCTAAGTGTTTGCCCAGAAGGCTAAACAAATGTCTAGGCAGATGAGGTGAAATGAATTTAGGTCAGACAGCATCCCGCTGAACTGAAGGCTGAGTGGAGTGTGTTCAAGTCAACTGTACCGTCTTTCTGTTTCCCTTTCGTTGCAAGGTGCATCAAAAGTGCATGAAGAGTCCGGTGCGGCACCTCACTGTTTAGTAAGGGGCTAACAAATCGGGTTTGACACAGCTGTCTGTTAGAATGAGGAGGAGGATGACAAACAAGGCTTGCAACAAAGTTGAGGGGTCTTTGAACTGAACACCAGACCTGACAGAGACACAAACGCGCATCATGAGGAGTCACATAATCCACTTCGGACTCTGGTTTATGAAAGGCTAATACTAAGATTATTTAACTGATCCTAACTTTGGAACCGCTCGTACTTAGAAATGTTCTTAGATCCCACTGTAGCAAAATTAAATTAAAATCATTCTAGAGAATCAACTCAGTTCTTTTTTTAAAGACAAGCCCAAACTGAATTAAAGATTTCAGGAGAATAAGGGCTTAGTTAATAATTGAGACCATTGATAAAAGATCAAAAATACAGGGGAAAAGTGTCAAACCTCTGTCCCTTTAAGGGGTTTCTCCCATATCAAAGTGCTGGAGATAAATTCAGACCTTTAATGCAAAACCCAGCTGAAATTAAGATGTTGGATGCATGTCTGCAGATGAATAATAAGAGAGTTGTGACTGTTCTGTCGTATACAGTTAAACCGAATCTCCTCGCCCCCCCTGCCAACTCCATCTCCATAAACGCTACACCTATCTATCCTCTTTTTTTGCACGCGGGCTGACAGGAGGCCGTCCGGAGTTCAGTGAGATGGCGTGCGATTTATGTCCCGGCACGCTGAACGGAGGTCAGATCAGAGTGGGTTGGATTTATAGATGATCTGACTCTGAGCGTGTGTGTGCGTTCAGATTCAGGCAACGCCGTGGGAAGTAACCCCTCCAGAAGGCAGCGCAGTGATCTCTAACATAAACACGAATATAGATGGAGCCGAGCGCTGCCGCTGCTGCATCTGCTTTCCTTTGGAGCAAATAAGAGGTTCTGACTAGTCGGTGAACTATGAGTCAAAACAGTGACCCTCCTCCTTCCTGAGGGAAGGTGTCTACTGACTTAATGGACCATGACAAGCAGCTTCTGTCCGTTTTATTGCTGCATGCGGGTCATTCGTGCGGGACGAGAAAAAACACTTCAGCCAAAAACCATTACGGACTGATTATGTTCTGACGTAGTACGAAACCAGGCCGGTACCTGTGTGACAGGAGAAGTGAAAATAATGGGGAAATAAAGAGATGTGAGACATAAAAATAATGTAAGTGGTTGCCACCGGGGGCAAATGAAGTCTGACTTTATGCAAAGCTGTGAGAAAATGACCCCACTTTTCACTCCATTTTTCACCTCACTTAATGTTTTTCAAGCCAGCGTACAGGCTCAATCCCTTCTGTCGAGTCGCCACTAAAACAGCAGGGCGATCAGCTCGTAAACACAGAACTGAACATCCGATGAAGCAGCTCCTCAGTGGTGGAGAACAAACCGTTTGACTGGCGACTCGCTGCCCGTACGGACTTGCGTTACTCCTGCAGCTCACAGTCAGATCTTTTACTCGTCATTAAATCAAGTTTGAAGGCAACAAGACCACGATGGCGGAAATCTTATAACGGACTCTTCAAAACCCCTGGCTACGATCAAAGCAGCCATCTTTGTTTTATTTTCCCAACACCACTGGAAGCTTAAAAAAAAGCCTTTGACCCCACACGCGCAACTGTCGTGCACGTGATTTAGCACATCTCAGTGTCTCACTTCTCACGTAAACAGAAAACAGTGACTTCATCTGATGCCAAATGTTAATCAATGTTTTGTTTTTCTTTGTTACTCAATGTTGCCGTAGCCAACAAACTGTTATAATAAAACTCAGGGTTTGGGTGGAAATATAATACAAAGAGGATCTAATAACAATCTGGCTGGATGTTGCACTGCAGGGTGCAACTATCTACAAACACAAGATCAAACACGTAAATACCAGTGAGTTATCTGCAGCGCTCCAGGTCGGATTTTTTGCCGTTTTTCATCACGGGTTTCCAGTCTTTGTGCAAGCTAATAGGCTAATGTTCCGTTTGACGCAGTTTTGTAATAATGCATTTTAAAACAACAACAGCAACAAAAGTATATTGTTGCTTTTTAACAGATGTGAACAGTTAAAAGCCATTATACTTGGTAAATCTGTTATTTTGCCCTTTTTCTTAAAAATAATATTTTAATGTGAAAGCCAGCTGTCTTTATCTGAATAAAAGAAAAGAAAAGAAAAAACAAAGAATAAAAGCAGTTCAGACCCATTTAAGCTGAATGTGCTGTCTTTTAATCTACTTTCAGATGTTTTGATCCGGGGCCCATCTGTTTAGACCCAAAACAAAAATGATCACTGAATCATTTTCCAGAGCGATTCATTGGTTTATTTTTGAAAAGATCTTGTATATTTTCAGATTCCACCCTCTCAGAGGTCATTTTGGTTGTAAATAATGGTTAGCTTAATATTTCGGAGTTTCGGACGATTGCTCAAATTAAACTAGCACTGGGGAATAAACCAGTTAAACAATAATGTGACAACTGTTGGCTGTGTGTTACATCCATTTACTTCCAACTCCTTTTCACTCAGTGTAGCTGTCACGGTTTTACGCAGCGGGGTTCAATTATTCCATCTGTGTCTACAAATGCCAACACTAAAAAAGCTCTCACCAGCACTGAGTCGATATCTCTGTGTGTCTTCTGTTATTTAAGGTCCTTTCAAAATACAGTTATCTCACTCACAGCTGACTCGGTGCCAGTCTCTGCTCATGCATTTTTCAACAGCAAAATCGCCTCAGTGTTGGTGTTAACAGAGATTAATGCTGATCAGTGAATCCTAACTTTTAGATTCACACAGCGGGATTTAGGCTGGCTGTTGCCGTGATATTTTGTTTAAGTCATTAAAAAAAAAAGAGAGAGAGAGAGAAAAGTGTGGTAAATAAATTAAATGGACA
The DNA here is from genome assembly GCA_028564865.1 of Zenarchopterus dispar. Classification (NCBI taxonomy): domain Eukaryota; kingdom Metazoa; phylum Chordata; class Actinopteri; order Beloniformes; family Zenarchopteridae; genus Zenarchopterus; species Zenarchopterus dispar. The sequence continues at coordinate 13,720,474 of JAOWBL010000019.1, read as the reverse complement.
CTAATTATAAGATTTCAGGGAGCTACTTTGAGTCAGCTCTCAAAGCAACAAAGGGATTTATCACATGCAGCGTTAAAGGGTGTGATATTGCTTTCTAAATCCAAAGCAGAGCGGTGTAAGGCCAGAGGAAAATACCAGAAATCTGCTTTCGGTTGAGGGAGTTCATGTAAGTCTCCTGTCCTGATCTGTGGTCAGCTCAGGCCTCAGAGTTCAGGAGCTCTGCGTCTGGATGTGTGTGTGGACGTTTTAATTTCAGCTGATCATGAGCAGCCCCCTGTCTCATCCTCCGAGGGTGAATAACTTAAGAAAGCTCCCACTTTCTTTCCACTTGCTGCAGTGCAGCTCCCGCCTCAGACCCCTGACGTGATCCCCTCCACAGCTCCTGGCTTTCACCTTCAGTTCAGCTTTAAACCTTTGATTGGGTTCCAGTGGAGGCATCGAGACCGCATCCGTCCGCCTGTAAGCATCAAGCCCACAACTCTGAGTATATGAAGATATATTAACAGGACTTGACTCCTTAACAAAATCCTGTCATTTATAAGCTCGCTCTGTAAATCACCCACTTGACTCTTCTCTGCTGCCTGGATGCACGTAAGTGAGGTGTACGTGATTTTCTGTTTACGTGTGGGTGTGAGTGAGCATGTCACGCAGTGGAAAGTGATTCTACTAATGGCTTGCTAACTCAGGGGATCAGTGACCTTAAAACTATCAGCTGATCAAGTCACAGACGGAGCATTTGTGACACTCATCTGTGAACACGCCACTCAGTCCGGACGAGCGATCCGAGGTTTCAGTGTCTCTGACCTGGAATGGCCGAGCTTCCTCTGAGTCTCGGCCCGCGTGGCTCGGCTCGCCTCACTCTCTGTCAGTGTGATAAATTCACTCTGGGTTATAGATGACCGGAGCGTGCAGGAATGAGATGGCATCCCGCCAGAGCTTCCCATCTTGATTTCTGAGCAGTCTGAGCCAATGATTTTCACCAGCAGCCTGAGCAGGTTTCACTTCTTTCAAAACAGTCTTGAGAAACTTAATGAAACAGCACATGCTCAGTGAGATTTACATTTCTTTCCAGCCCACCCCGCTGAGCTGCGTAGCTGCACTCGCTCTCACAGATATCTTGTTTTAGCTGCGTGTCAACGTCAAACCACAGCCAACATGAAGGAAAGGGGTTGACATGCTGCTCGTGGCTTGCTCAGGCCTTTCTTTAAAATAAAAAAGGTGGCAGCGGGGGCCGCGATCTCTCTCTCTCTCTCTCTCTCTCTCTCTCTCGCCGGCTCAGGCAGAGTTGCTGCCCCGTCAGTCTGCCTCTCTGCCTTAAATTCAGCTCTGCAGCAAAATGTGACCCCTCTGGACTTTGGGCAATGTCTCCTGCTCTGGTTACAGAGAGAAACTGACAAAGACCCCGGCAGTAGTTCTCTTATGCCATGAGTTAGAGTGACATTGTGGTGGGTCAGCACTGGGTCACGGATATTTTTCTCCCCTGCATGCTCCTGTCAAGGGTAAGGTTTAGACGACCTGTTATGTGGATTTACTCTTGTCCCCCGTCCAAACAGTGTCTTCTAAAAACATTGCTTATCCACCTGTTTGTAATGGATGGGGCAGCTGCATCTCCTGTAGTACAGGTCAGTAATAAGAAATAATGACTTGCTTGAATTTCTTGGCTCACACCCACTGTACAGCACAATTATACACACATAATTGTCTTGGCAAGTCTGGAGACGCAGTAAGATGTGAAATCCTATTCATGCAAGTGCTATCTAATTGGCTCTCTCCTTTGAGGAATTAGACCGAGTTAATCACGTCTGAATATACAGAACTCAATTAGAACTCTGCAGGCTAATGCAGACAGCCATGAATATTTGATGACAAAGTCAGCAGAAAGCAGAGTCTCTGTGTGTTTGAGCGCCTGCTTCAGACGACAAGTAAAACTAGGGTGGGTGTGCACCTGCTGCGGCTGCCTGGCCTCCGCCTGGCTGCAACCGTGCTCAGGGCTGCAGCCCCACCACCACGAATGCACGGGTGGGTCCTGAACTCGCCATAACCCAGCAGAAAACCTCTGGATCCGTGACATCCATCACGGAGCAGAGACAGGTGTGTGGGCGGCGGGGAGTCATTTCTCATCACTGCCATATTACCGCTCCATTGCAAACTTTCTCTTTCGTGCTGCACCGTTCATATCACAGTGATGGGATGCGAGCGGAGAGATGATGCTCTGTGACTCCAGTCGTTTCCTACATCCTCTTTTCTCTCAATGACAGCGGCAGCTGCAGGGGGAATTCTTGGGGATATCCCGCTCCTAGTTTGGAGAATGTGATGCGATGCGCTGTGGAGGACATCCATCACCAGGAGCTCCAGTGCAGCTGAAACCATGCCTGTCGCCTCTGGGTGCCGTGCCACTCGCCGCCCCCCGCAAACTTCCAGCTGATATCTGAATTGTTCGATTATGTTGCCCTGATTTGAGCTGAGTTAGTTTTCAGGCTGACATTCCCCCACCTTGCTCAGAGAGGAAACTCAACAACAGCATGAACGGCACCAAACATGACAAATGAGTTCAACACCAACAGTAAGAAGTGAGTGGTGTCTAAGTAGTTTTGTCACACACTTGAATTTAGGTAAAGTTTCTGTTCCTGATCCACTCGAGCAGCTCCACCATAAGTGGAAAAGAAAGAGACAGGTTTCCTTTTTATCCGCAATTCTTGAAAACTACTTTACAGGGGGAACAAAAACTTACGGTTAACGTTGTCATTTCTGCTGCAGCTGGGTCAGTTACAATAAGCCCAAAAAATACAGACTTTTCTTCTTTAGAAGTGCTGAGGAGAAAAACCCCACTCCACACCATCACATTCATCTGTACGCTTGACCTAGTTGATCCATTTATCCTGATCAACTATTTTAACTGTCCTTTATTTTCACATTATTCCAACTATTTTCATCAGACCTGTATTAAACACTAACTTCAGGTTTTGTGAAACATTTGGACTCTTTCCAGCTACATCACGTGAGCACAGTAACACATGTACTTTCCTCTGTGACAGAGGCCTGCTCGCAGCCAGATCTTTTGTTTGCATCTCATATTTAAATAAACGGGTTCGGTTATCTGACGGCGTTGGACAAAGCGGCAGCACCAGATCTAATCTTGTTGGTTTAAGATTACATCAGTTCAGTTGTCTGAGCAGGAAAGTTCACGTCGGCATCAGAAAATACACTGAAACCCTCCTGAAATAAATACTTGTTGTTCTTTGAAGAACATTTATTCATTTTATAGACATAATTACAAACTGATGTGTTTATTCATGAATTTCTTTCATATTAGCCAAAACAGGATTTCAAACACGCAGATCTGGTTGGAAAGGTCTGATTTAGAGGATACTTTTTTTTTTTCTTTCTTTTTTTAAACCCTTCCCTGTAATGAAAATTTGGAAACTAAAATATGACTTATTTTATATAATTTCTCATCGTGGATTAATAAAGTATTGTTGAACTGAACGAAACTGGATTCATTTTAACCCTATCATGTTGGATGTGTCTGACACATGAAATTCTGAGATTTCTCTACCATCTCCATTATCAAAACAAACAAAAACATTTAATAAAACAAACAAATAACACTTAAAAATTATAAAAACAATAAATAAAGAATCCCACAAAATTACTCAAATTCATTACGATACAAATTATTTAGAAACTGTTACAGACAAAATTTGGAAGTGGTTTTGAGTTCAAATAATAAAAATGAGAATTTTCTGTGTGTTATGTTACATGTCAGACATTAAAGGGTTAAAGGAGAAGGACTAGAGTGAACTGAATTTGGATAAATCCTGTTTGTGCCTCAGATCAAAATGTTTTTAATTCCTGTGTACCGGTCGGTCCAAGTATAAATACACGCAGAAATGAATTCCACAAACACAAAGATAGTCAAACACCTAAGCTACATGAAAGTTAAGGCTTCAAGACTTTCAAAGACAACCCGATAGGCTCTGAGGCGGAGAGCTCATCAGTCAATCATCAACTCTTCCTGGTGACTGGCAGGTCGGGGCTGCTGCCTGCACTTCCTCCTTGACAATAGCAGAATGAGGAATCTTCTAGTACGTCGCAAATGAGAGAAAATCCCATTTATTTTAAATAACAAAGCCACGGTACAACGTCAGATAATGAGTTTAATTACATTGAAGGAAGATGGCATCCATGACCTTGGTGGTCTCTGAAATTCTGTCAAAAGAGGCAGAAATAGATAAAGGTTTTTGTGTAGCCAAATCCTTATCTCTTTATTACTGCTCTTTCAATATGAAGCTCTGCTCCTGATGTGACCTTGTGTTACTCAAATCAGCCTCATTACATTATAGTTAAACCCCTGCACTTTGGATGGTCTGTATTTGAGGAAGCACCGGCACAAACTGGAACATTTAGCAGAGATTCAGACTTAAGCAGGAAATGAAGGACCGTCTGTGGTCCATTTTCACCGGTGACGGTGGGTCTGTTTACCAGCAAGGAACGTGAAGTGAAGGGCAGCTGGAGAGCCTTTTGAAAGCAAATTAACTGGGCCAAAACTTGGAAGTGCTGCAGCCAAGTAACAGGCTGCTGCAGTAACAAGGCAGATATGGCCAACACAAAATGAACCCCAGAACAGTAGGCATGGTAACCTGTGTAAGCAATTAACCTCGGTGACACCGAATCCCACTGCTGAACCTCATCAAAGACCAGCTGAGCTATCAGATATGTGACAAGCCCCAGCTGCTCTCGGCTCCGTTAACTATTGTGCCCTCATGGTTAGAGGCACATTTCCTTAAGTGAAAGGAGGAAGAAAATTACTCTTCATTTCAAAGACGGCGCTTTTAAAAGGGCGCTTTCTCTTTCATAATCCCACTGCCTGAGCATTTTTGTCTTCAACTCCAATTGAGGTGTAATACGCACTATAAAAATAATGGCTTCATTTTTCTGCCCTGTATTTGATGTGAAGTTATGAGAATTTACATTTAGTGCACGCATTGATTTAATGTCTTGTAGAAGTATCGTTAGATGCAACTTTTTTACCATCAACTTAATTATTATCTTTGTATTTTGAATGAGTAAACATCTGTACTTTGGATCGATGTCCTCTGCACAGACAACATCAGAGGTCTTGTGGTTTGTTCAGATGTTTGAGAGAGGAGAGACCTGCTAAAGGCCAGATGATTTTTAATACCTCCTTATGTTAAAGCTTTCAACTGAGGCTGTACTTTTTTAAAAATTTTTTTAAAACATGACTGCAAGTATTCAGACCTCAATCCTGTTTGACGTGATGGCACCTGTTGTTACTGTGGTAACTGTTACTGTTGTTTACTACTGCAGAAAGCAATCTCTGGGCAGCTGAAAAAAAAAGCTGTTATATCCTTTTATAATGCATCTAAACCAGCATGCTTAGTTTCATTCCCTTCCAAATACCTAAAATGAGTCACTAATAAAAGTGAATAATGACCACCGTGTTGTTCTGCGTATGTATATTGAACAGCTGCAGTCTGCGCTCACTCCATTAACAAATAAACTGCGTTTCCTGTGACTAACTCACAATAAAAGCATTGTTGTGGTCTTCTGCTTTAATGATTGTAATTCTAAGTCCACAGCAGGAACTGTGGACCCCTTTATTAGTGATGTAATAGAAAAAGGGTTTAAAAAAAAAAACCCAACAAAATACAACAGCAGTGAAACATTAATACAAAAAATATGCTTGATAATATGAAGCTTTGTGCAAATGTAAATGAAGTCTCCTCTCTGAGCTAAAATTCATGGATTCTTTGTGACTCATTTTCTATAAAATAGACATAAAGACACAGAGACTTTGTTTGATAATTAATACTTTGTCTAAGATCATATTATTTAGTCCTGGGGTTTGAGTAAAACCAGCATCATTCAAAATCATCCCTGGAATATGAGTAAAGGACCTGTCGAGCCTGAGAGCTTGTGATCATAGCCATCCAGCTTTGCGAGTTTCCAGATGCCCAGTAATTTATCTGTTCCAGTCCGAGGAGAACAGGCTGTACAGTCAGCAATACTTTAAATCAACTGGAAACCATTTCACAAGAGAGCTTTCTTGGAAAACACTTACTGGCACTAAAGCTAAAGACTGCCGTCTCTCAGTTACAGTGATGGACCCCTTGCTGGGCAGTGTTTGCACACACTTGTGGTTTGGGTCGTGTTAGGTGTGCAAATATTGAATGAGGGAAGCAGGGGGACACCTCGGGCAGAGAGACATCAGATAGGGGAAAGAAAAACAAAAAAAACAATGATGTTCTGATCGCGCTCACACAAAGAAGAATCACTCCATGCAAAACGAGACGTTAATGGAGCTGCTTTATCAGCGTCACTGTGTATTCAAATGTGCAGCGATAAGTCGTCTGTGGACGCGGGCTGCGGAGCGGCCGTGGACAAAGGCTGATTGCTGCCCTGCAGTCTGTGGGCAGTGGTGTGACTGAGGTTGGTTAGAGAGAGATAGCAGGTTGTAAAATCAGGAAGTAAAGCAGCAATGATAACAGGCGTGGGTGCGTTCCTGCACATTACTGAAAGGAATAGTGAATAATATCTAGGCAAACATTTTGAATCAGGCAAATACTCTGCGGAAGAGATGCATCTTTCCTGCTCAAATGCCACTATTGTTCCACAGAATATATGTAAAGCATCAGCTCAGATAAGGAGCCTGCTGATCGCCTAGTTTGATACATGGAAATATACTTTGTTGGATTGCAATCAGTGTATTTCTGCATTTCCTGGCAAAGGGATTAACAGAGTTTGCATAATCTTACACAGATTTTATGCAGCAACTTTCCCCAGGCTCCTGTCTGACCTGTAAGACATCCTACTTCAAATGTAACGCGCCGCCACGGGCTGATGGAAGAGTCAATTTCACACAGCGCAGGGAATATGGAACAAAATTTTAAATCATAATTTCAGTTCCCAGCTTTTAAGATAAAAGCTGCACATGAATCACCGAGGATTTGTTTACTCTCAATCTGAGAAAAGTAGCACAAGTCTGTTGTGATGTTTTACAAATGGGTTTTGATTTACTGATGATAACTGGGTACTCTTTCATTTTTATTTTAAATTTGATGATTTGTGATATTTGCCCATCAGGATTGGGAGAGCGACAGTTTGCAGATGGATCCGTTTCAGGAAAGCCTACTGCTAGAGTAGACTCGGATCAGCCCTTACTTTTAAAAGATACCCTTTCCTCTAGAACATTTGATGGATTAACACCCATTTCTCATAAAAGTGAGGGTTCTAGCATGAACACGAGTGAAATGAAAAATAACTTTCATAAAGAGCATGCAAGATGTCTGTCCGAAATGATGCTGTGAAAAAAGTGATCCCAGTGTCTGATTTTCTGACAGATAAGTGTTCAAAGAAATCAGGAGAACAGAACAGAGTACTCTGCAGATGGTCAGATAATTAAATGTGGATGGAGTTGGAGGGTGCAACAGTTCTTTCAGTTTTTTTCAAATTTGTTTGCAGTGATCAGCATTTCAAGGTTTTTTTTTTTACATTTTTTTTTTACTAATGCATATTGAGAATGCATGCTAAATGTCTGTACATCAAACTAAAAAAAAGCTTTACTTGACCGCTGATGCAAATTAAGCTCCGTTGCGAAAAAAGAAAAAAAATAGCCACAACATTTTTGGTCAAAACTTTCCCTGATGATGTCATCACCACTTTTTAGCCTGAGGTTTGCTGATCTCTTGTTTTTAATAGTTCCAGACAGACGGACAGACAGACAGACAAACGGGGGCTGTAAGACACAGGCTGTTAGGTTGTTTTATGTTTCTGGTGTTTTACGCGTACATCCCAACAACAAGTCAGCATACGTGAGGCTCGGCTGATCTGATTTTCATTGCCGATGCTATCTTTTGATTTTCAGAGCGAGGCTGGCCTTTTTCATTTGCTTCAAGTCTTTATGCCAAGCTCAACCTGCTTTCTGCAGGCTGGATCCTATTGCTGTCTCTAAAGACTGAAGGAAGACATTTATCTTTCTATAGAATCTGTTTAATCTAAAGGCAGAGCAGAAATAATCCTCTCATCTAAAAGACAAGAATGTCTCAAAAAATGTAATTTTTCTCAGTAAATCCAAAGAAACAAACCTTACGCTTAGTAAACTAACAATTGTTTCTGGGGCAGGTTTGAGTGGGAGAACAGCTTTGGAGATACCTTCAAACAAACATTTACTGTATGTGATCACAGCTGGAAGACCTTAGACATTCCTAGACTGACTGATTTGAAGGCTAACGTGAAGTTTTCCTCCTCCTCACTGGGATTAGACTTCTTTCCTCAGAGTCTCGACTCTCAAGTTCGTTCTCTAATTGTACAGAGGCGTATGACCCTCAGGATGAGAATAAAAGAAGAAATTACTTTCATTAAGAAATTCAGATTTCCCCAATCCTTTTGATCTTGTGCCAGAAGAACATTTATGCTGATGAAATGCATAAATAAAGTTCTTAAATTATCCCATTCCCCTTTAGTGCGTGTAGCAGAGTTGGAGAACTTCCAGACAAGACAACCACAATCACAGTGAGTGCCCCTGAAGAAGGATGATTTAGGAGATGGCCTGCCTCTGGTTTAAACGTCATGTAGCTCAGTGTCAAGACTTTACTGGGAAAGTGCAAATCAAGCCATTTCCTGCAAGTGATGCATGAGAAAACACTAAAAATGTGGTAATATGTGCTTGTACAGGAATTGGCATTAACTAATTAACATCTTTTCTCCAGCTTTCTAAAAAGCAACGGCTATAAAATCTAAGTTGTCATCATCATTTGCTGAAAGTATTTTTTTTTAATCCTCATATTTACTTGTAACCAAATTTAAAGCACCTCTCTTTAAATGTCTCCGTCCAACAATGAGGATGACTAACAGACGGGAAGTTATTTACTCTTGTTTTGCTGCGCACAAACAGTTTGAAGTAAAGACGGTAAAGATGATTCACTTTCAAATCCCAGGTGTTAAATTGGAGGCAAATGAATCAGTCCATCAAATGAACCCAGAGATGCCCTTAATGATTTCTCATTAATCCTTCATCTTTGCCAGTCGAATACCAAGTAGTTACATAAAGGGCAAGCAACTTGTTTTCTTGGGTTTTGAAGACATCTTATCACTAATCAGAAAATGTCTCCACGGCTTTGACCCGTGGAAACTTTCACAGTTGTACGCTGTTGTTGTGACATTCACACCTTGAGGGTTTATTCACCTCACCAACATGTGAGATGTTTTAGTGATATGAATCATGGTGCGAACGGTGTTAAACCGCCGGTGAGAGGTTATAGTATGTTATCTGTTTAATGTTCGTTTTTCCATTTTAACATAGATGGTTTCTTTAATTGACCCTTTTAAATGTTTTTTCTCTTGGCACATTTTTGTCCCCTATCCTAAACATGCATGTGGACCACCGCGTGTTGACCTCCTATATTGTGCCATTTGGTAGATTTGTGCAGTTGTTTAGTTAACACTAAGGGAACGTTTGGTTCAATATTCTGAGGACTCATCTGACAGGAGTGTTTCCCAACAGTCTCCTCCACCTCCACAAATCATCTCAAGCTCCAGCAATCATAGTCTCAGCTCTGGCAGTCCTCGTTGCAGATGTTGCATCAGCATCTATGTCGGAAACCACGATGGATGGAGAGATTCGGTGCAGAATGAGTTAGTGGTAACCAATGTAAGGGGGGCATATTCTACCCACCTGCCAGGCTTGTTCATGCTGCCCATTTGCCCATTTTTGAATTAAGTGATGTTGGGCCCAGTCAGATCCTGCCGATGTGGATTTATTGGATTGTTGGGATTTTCCTTGTAACACTGTTTTATCTTTACCCTACAGCGTGAAGCGCCTCGAGCCAACTTATGTTGTGAATTGGCGCTATATAAATAAAAATGAATTGAATTGAATTGAACCAAACCAAATAAGATAACCTGTGGCTACACGGGGCTTTTCCAGCTCTTGTTATTCAGTCTAAGGATCTCATCCTTTCAACTCTTCTCTCAACGTGGTTTCACAACTATTTGTAGCTTGAGTCATGTGACCAAACCATCTCACATGCTGACTAGATAAACAACATACGATTGATAACAGCTCAAAAGACCTATACACATGACTTGAAAGACTCAAAGTGCCTCAACAACAGCTTATAAAACTGAAACTTCACACAGTCAGAATGGAAGTAGTCCCTCAGACGAAAAGTGAAACACTTTCATTAAATGAAGACAGGAAGTCCCATGACCTGCATAACAGAGGATCTCCACCATCACACCTTGACGCTTGGTTGCTCACAAATCTGAGCTAGGGTTCTGTGCAGTATTGACGTGGAGACTTGTCCTCAACTACCCAGCAGAAAAAAAGAGACCACTGATGCGTAGATTACAAGTAAATTATCTCAAAAGACTGTCAAAAAGAATGAACATATATCCATTCATATTTTGAGGGAATTATATTTCTGCTGCAGGAGCAGAAGAGGATGTTGGACTCAGGCCAGATAAAGAGTGGACTGGAATCCACTGAAACTCTCGGCTGCCACTTTATATTTCCAAATCCAGAACTGTTCTCACGTGTCATCACAGTATTTCTTGTAACTACAGCTGTGTAGCTATGACATCACCTCTCCCTGGTAACTGCTCCCAGCATTGCCCAGAAAAGCTTCATCTCATCTTTTAGGAATTTTACATGAAAACGACACAACATTAGTGACTACAGTACATTTTCCATACTCTCAGTGCTCCAAGATGGAATTACATCAAAGCCGAAAACTATTCCAATGAAACTGAAGGAGGGAAACACTTCTGCTAAATGATTTCCTTGTGGTCTTGCAAGATTATGCGTATTTCCTGACAATGTTGAGAAAGAAAACACTTTCATGCAGGTTGTGCAATATATTAACAAGAAAACAGGTCACAGTTTTATGAGCTTGAATAAGAACACCAACATTTAAAAATAAGTCATCTTACTTCTGGGATTTCTTCCTGTCATTTGCTTCTTCTTTCTGGTAAATTTAACACCACATAATTTGAAAAGTAAAAAAAAAGAAGAAAACTTTAAAAAATCTGCTGTCTCATCAACAAAGAGAATCAACATCTTGTTATATTTTAATGTAATTTAACAACTGAACTGATGTGTTTGATCTGTGAATCTGTCTGATAATTAGTCTGTTTTAAAAACAGGTTTCATGAAAACTGAATGTGACTCTTTAAAACCTTAAGCTTGCTGGGTTTCGAGCTTCAGACTAGTCCTCTCTGTGACTTGCCTCATTATTTTTTACCGTTCTCAAAGTTAACATCAAACTAATCATTTGTAGCACCACCAGTTCTTTTTTAAGGACACACAGTTAAATTTTGTTTTCTTTAAAGCTGCACGTGAGCACTTTTTCTAGTGTTTGTGAATAACAGGCAATAATCTAAAGAATTAGATATGCTGTGCACGTGCACAGGAAACCAAATGTGCATCATTACAACAAATGACCCAGTATACGTTCATCTGCAGAGACCTGTGGAGCACCCACTCATGACAATATTTACGGCCCCTGCACTAAAGTAAACAATCAAAATATAACAGCCCTCCAAGCTTTTATATGTTGGATGCTATAAGAATATTTAAATAAGAATGTTTAATGAGGATGTGAAACAACAAAACTGGACAAAATGCTGTTTAAATTTAACACTGAATAATTGATCTTATTGGTATATAATTAAGCGGTTTCACTGGTGTAAATATAGCTTTTTAACTTCTCTTTACATTTTGTCTCCTCAGATTTTGGGTAAATAAGTAAGAATGATCTAATGTATTGTACGCTAAGAGTGAAGATTTATCATTAATTAAGGAAAAAGATTGAGTCACTTAAATGATTTGCTGGTGAGTAAAATATAACAGTCCCGACATTCCCACTGGTGTTTTTAAAGATTAATGTCGTAGTCTGCGTTGATATTACCAGCTCTGCTCTTTGTTTACACATCGCCGTGGCGAACCATGGTATCAAAGCTTCATTGATAGGGTCTTTTTCTTTTTTATTTCCCACGCAAATGTTGAACTTAGTTGAGAGAGGAGTTTGTTAAACCTGCTTTCTGGAACGGATTTCTGCTCATGACGATTACAGGACTAAATGTCAAGCTGTGCCAGTTTATTTTAAAGCTGCTATTAACATTTGCCTTTGATTCCACTGCCAACAAAAGGTATTATCAAAATTTCAAACATCTTGGATTCAGTGACAATTTCTTCTTCTTCTTCTTTTTTTTTGTGGCCACACGGGGACAGCAGCTTTATAAACTACATCTCTTCAAGATGGCAACGGTTACCTGTTTTTAATGTCGCCCAAATATTCACCAAGCTGACCAGCTAGTCACTAACTTTTTCCTGCCTGCACCTGGCGTTTGCAGCTGACCGTAGGATGTCACAGATCTGTATTAAAAACGGGCAGACAGGTTTACTGCAGTGAGAGTAAAACCACAACAGAGCCCACATAGAAACTAAAATACTGCTTTAAAATGTGTGCTTTGGTTAAGAAAAACCTACAGGTGCACTGGCTTTGGAGGAAATATTTGTGAGGACTGGTTTAACATTAGTTAGCAGCTGCGTATACAGCTGTCTGCAGCTGCTACACATCTGGTGAACATCGTTGGTGCCGCTTAGAAACTTACTTTGCAAACACATTCAAATGTAGAATATGTTTCAAAACAAACCTCTTCAATTAGCTGGAAGAAATTCAGGATCACTGGAGTCAAAACAAAAGATCAGAAAGAAAAGAAATAAAGTAAAAGATGATGAGTGTAAGGACGTTTCTGTAGGGAGAGGTGAACACGAATGGCGGCGGCGTGCCTCAGAGAGGAAGTGAGATGGCAGGCGGACTTGAAAGAACAAGAGCTGCTTACAATATAGCAGGGCTCGCAGTACGCCTTCTTCTCCACGGCGTAGAAGGGCTTGCCACGCAGCTTGGTGTTACAGGTCATGCAGATGAAGCAGTCCACGTGGAAGACCTGGTCCATGGCAGTGCAGCCGGTGCCCTCCCCCACCACGTTCTCCCCACAGCTGGCACAGCGCCCTGGAAAAATGAGGAAGAGGGAAGGCTGAGGACAGACGCGCCGTTTCAAGTCAGATAACATTTATCAGCAAAGTAACATTTCCATCTGTAAAGAAATGCAGTAACCACATCGCACGCACGTTTCTATTATCATGAAGGAGGACCGTAAAATGTGATTTTATTTCTATTCTGTGGCTCTGATGACGGTAAAGCGCTCGACCTGATGAGAAACACCCCGGAGTCGAACAAAAGTCTCACCGTCAGCTCAAACACGGCCTTGAGAAAAGGTCTGTACTTGCACCACATTTCTTAAAGAGATGTGAATGCAATTGTTTGTGGGGAAAAGATCACGTGTCCTCGTCTAACGGAGAATCCAGAAGAGCTGCAGGAGCTTCTCTGGAGTTGTCCATGCCGTTGCTATAAGTGTCTGCTTGTTTGACAGAACATCAAAGGTAAAAGCCTGTGAAAACTGATCAGCAGGAGCTCAGAAACGCTGTCATGTTTAAATCCGCCACAACACAGAATAAACCTTTAACGTTACTGTTAAATCAACTAAGAAACTCCTACATGACACTCTAGTCCTGCTATTCCTCTTTTTCAGCTCCACAAAGAAAAAGACGGGGAATTCTGATCATAAATATCTTCAGCATGTTTGTTTTTCCTGACAGTCTCAAACCCAAAGGTGGTGAATTTAACACTCAATAATCTAATTCAGAAGCAGCAGAAATAACCTCATAGAAATCTTTGAAAATCTCCTTTTAATAAGGCTTTAGGTGACATGATCACTCCAGTCTACCTTTGGCCAACAATCAGCAGCTACCCCTTTAAACGCTTCTTCTCCTAAAGTCAGAAGTGCTTAATCTTCATTTCTATTTCAAACACACTGGATAAGGGAGGATTAAATACTATAATTATGCCACATTAAAGAGACCATACACATCACCAAAGAGTGACATCTGTTCAAAAAGTCAGCCTTTACATGATAAAAAGAAAACTTTAGAAGTACAAGGAACTCTTTATAAAAGAAGAAAAAGTGAACTGATACTATTGCGCCACAAAGAGCCTGATTGCATATTTCGGGACATGGCATTTGGATATCTTTAATTGAGTTGGAGATATCTTTAATTGAGTTTAAGATGTCCTCGACTCAATGCAAGTTATCTTCAACCCAATTAATGACACTGTCAATTTAATTACTGGTATCTTACAATAATAGGGTTTCAGAAGATATCTGAGAATGTTTTATTTTTTACACATCTGAAGACAGATGCAATCTTTCAGTGGAAGCATGATACAGTATATTTAATTAATTCAAGTTTAGTTCAATGACTCATTTCTCTTCCTCTTTCACTTTTTACTTCATCTAAAGGCTGATTTGATGTGATGATTGGCACTCTGTGTGTTGTGAACAGAGCAGTTCAAGCGTGTTACAGACAGAGGCGAGACACTAACCGGGGGGAGATAGAGTATCTGATGCTCGCATTTTCACAGTTCCACTCGCTGTTTTCATATCAAAAAATTCAAACAGAGTGTAAAGCCGAATCTGTCTCAGGTATCAGCGCAACTTTTGGAAGTTATATGTTGCTAAGATCAAATATCTGTGTGAGAGGTGCTAATGCTCTCCTAACCTAAGAGGACCTATTATCTACAAATGAAAACTGTGTTAAAGGAGGAGCACGTACACAATTTCTCCAGCAACATTTTGAAACCATAAGTGCCATTTTTAAAAGATTGCATATTTGTGACTCTGATACAACAAGACTCGCCGTTCACTGGCTGGGGATGAATTATTAACTAAAAAACGGATTTTTAATTTCTAAAAAATCCTATCACAGCTGCATTTTTTACATTAACGTGGAAATTACTGTCATCTCCAGCAAAATATTGCGCCAACAAGTTTTCATAAAGCCTGCCATCGGTTTTCATCTGCTCCCGCAGCTCTACCCACACCTCAATTATGGCTGTGTTACCTACTGTACAGGGAGGCAGATTAAACAAACTAGCGAAGGCACGTCTCTGGGGGACATGTGGGTGTCAGTGGAATCACAAGCAGGGTAATCACTTCAGAGAGCCAGAGGGAAAGGGAAAGGAGGAAGAGAGAGAGAGAGAGCTAGCGAGAGACAGACGGAGCTCGCCGAGCCTGTTAGTGGCTTCAGATCACAGGCCATCTTCAGTGAGTGGATGAGAATGCCAAACATGTCCCACAGGGCTTCCACTTTAAATAACGAGCAGGAAACCTCTCGGAAACCCTTTTCCTTTTGGCAGTCTGTGATCGCGAAGGCCCCGAGGAGCTATTTGTGCATGACAGTGTGTACGGCGTACGGTTTTACCACAACAGACACGCTCGCTTTCAGTGTGAAAGAAAAAAAAAAATCTCTTCGCACCAGACATGCCACACATGTAGACAAGTCATACAAACGCAGACGTGCGTGTCATATACTGTTTACGTATCCACAGACTTGTCATGCGATCCTGCGTGCAGCCCACACGCATCCTTGTGGAACAGAGAGAAACAGATCTGAGGAAACCTACAGCTGACCTTCAACTTACTGTACGCTTTTATTCCTGTACTTCATCTGTCCACCTTCATAAAGATTCAGAACTTTTGTCTTTGATTGGTCATGGCTGTGCCTGTGAAATCTCACAAAATTGTTAAAATTAATAAATCTTAATATGCTGAAAAGCAAAAAGATTTAAATAAATAAATAAATAAACCCCCAAAAAACTGGCTGTAGTGGTCTTTAGTAAAAGTTGCTCATCAGGAAATTGGAGAAAAGAGAGAGAGAGAGGGGAAACACACAGCAAAGTCGGATATACAGCCCCGCAAAAGAACAACTTTAAAAGAGGATACATTATGAAAAGAACATTTTTCTTGTGCTCGAAGGCATGCAGTAATGCGTCTGAAGTGACTACCGCCTCAAAAACATTAAGATAACTCAGCCTCGTCACCGTGTTTGACGCTACCTTAAATATGCAAAACAGTGAGTGGTTTAGCATTGCAAGATACTGTGACATCACAGGCCCAGATCAGAGTCGAGTCACCTGGCTTCCTCCTCTTCATCCAGTTTCACATCACGCTGAATTTGTGAACCTCTGAAGGGGATTAAGGGGCATCCTCAGAGATCTTAAGTTACAGAACCGAGGCCCGCCGTGTATAAACGGGGGTGTTGTTGAGGTAAGACGTCAACTCCACAATCCAGGTGATATAAGCAGAACTGAGAAGATGTGGTTCTGATGGTTACTTTTGTACTGTATCACTGTGGTATCGCAGACATTTTATTGTGTTAGATTGGCACAATGTGTGTTAGATTTTTGAGAAAAAAGGAGGTATTTACATGCAGCCTTTAAATGAGATTTATACAAAAGCTGCATTGTCTGTTGATCAAATGACTCATTTTAAAAAGTTATTTTGAGTAACAGAAATATTTTCCATCTCTAACGACTGCAAGGACAACACGGGACTACGGGACAACACTATGCAGCAGTAAAAATCCAGCCGACTAAAACCCTGATCCCAGGCCAGGATTTAGGAGAAAAGGTGATGGGCTCTAACGTCAACACAGGACACAAAAACAGCAGCAGTACTGTGACATTTGTGAATCTGTCCTCTTAAACCCAACATTAACCTTTAGTGCTTGGTCACCAAGGAGCAGCTGGAAACTAACGACATTAAGAGCACCGTTAGCAAAGAGGCGCTTTGTTGCTCATCCAGGAGGTTCACAGCTTTCTGGCACGCGTGTTTGGTCTTGAACTCCTGAGAGATATTTATGGGTCTCTACCGGTTACATCCTCCACTCTGGCAGCCAGTAGACGCTGGGCCGGTGATGCCGACGTCTTTCAATCAGCTCCAACTCACTGCAGCAGACTGCCGCTGCAGATTTAGGTGATCATGCCTTTCACTTTGTTTCCACATTTGGGCTGTCATTTTAGTAAATTATCTCCGTCTGCTCTGTTGAAAAAGATTTCAGGTCTGCTTGAAAGGTGATGAAGAACTTTCCATTTTTCAGTCATATACCAAACAGAAAAAATAAAGGATCATAAAATGGTATTTAAGTGGAGATTATTGTTCTGGATTTATTATAAGAGGAGACAAAAATGATCTCAAGTGACTGTGAGTTTTGTCTAACTAGAGGACACAAAAACAAGACATTAACGCTGAATCAGGAAAAAAAAAAAAAAAAAAAACACACGAAGCAACCTGCAAACTCTTGTTGGGAAGACAAAAATAAATTTACCAAACATATAAAGGAACATGGCAGCTTGGTTAACTGGTGACCTCTACATTGACCTAAAATGACTAAGAACGATATATGAAACAATATATTTTCATTTGCTTCGTCAAATCCTGTTTGACAAATGGTCCAAAATACATCAAATAATAAATTTTAGTGTCGAACTGGAGCAAATTTCTCACAATAAGGAAAGTTAAAAACATAATGTTTAACATCTATGAGCCTTCATTTCTTCAGTCTTTGAGTGATTAAATTGCAGCTAGTAAATTTTTTAAAAATCTTTTTCCAATTTACCTATTAGGTAAAGTCAGTTTTGTTAATTTTATAATAATAATTATAAAAAAGACAGAGAGAAAGGTAAAAGTGCAGTTTTGGTGCGTTCACAGTCTGCTACAGTATCTTTAGAGAATTTGAACTATAAAACAATATAAAACAACGCCGTTTTAAAACATAGCAGCAGAATCTGAAGCTGGCCCATATTCTTGCTGCCGAGTGTTGAGGCGTCAAGTCACTTTTTAAATCAGCCTCCTGCTTTAAGAGTACAGTTATGCTATCTGAACTGAAAGAATTAAACATGGCCCTTACATTTAACCAAGCGCAACACATGTAGTTTTAAAGAGCCTTCCTATTGTGATGTCTTTCATTGAGGGGTTTGGAAATGATTCCAGAAAGTGTGAAATGCAAATGTTTTCAGCACGTCCGTAACTATTGTTTCTAAAAGCCTCACTGTAAGATAACAGGGAGAAGTGCAGAGTCTTTTACCATTCTTCACATCAATAATTTCGTAGGTCTGTGTTGGAAATGAGCATTTTCAATTTCGAGACACAACTTCAATTGGCGCGCTGAATAATACAGGACAGCAATTGAAGCAACATCGTATTTACCCCTGTGGAGATGATCCCAAATACTTTCGAACTATTTCAGCTGGGCATAAAGGAATCATGAAAGGCCTCACCGCTCCCTTGCGTCCCTTTGCGCGGGGAATGGAACCAGAGTCTTGATATCAAAACTTCAAATACTTCCTGTAGAACCAATGCAATGGTGACGGGGTGGGAGGGGGAGTTCATTTACACTTTACTCACTTTCTTTGCTTTCATTCTTCAAGCCTCAGAAGTGTCTCTTCTCTGTTACATCGAAAGTCAAAAGGAGGACTGAAGAGAAAAATCTTTTCTTCTTCTATTTTTTTTTTTTTAAAAGAAGCACATTCCCTGTGAGCTATAGAGGCTTAGAATGGTTAGACAATTTAATTGGATAAAAGGAAAAGATTAAAGAGGCCCTGACTCTGTTCCATAAATAATTGATTTCTAATGTATTTGTAGTGGCAGTGAGACACTGTTGTTTGGGATTGGGGGATGTTGAGTGGCAGAATGCTTCAGATTTCTTTCAGTCTTTGCCTTCTTTGTTTTTTCATGCCGTGATATTGAGGCAGCATGAAAGGCAGAGAGGGAGCACACTTGCAGCTCAATTTGATCTTACATCGTCAAAAATCAAAGATCGCGCATGTAAAGAAGGATCGCAAAGAACTTTCTCTTTTTTTTTTTTTCTGTTGTAGGAGACCAAACTTTTCACACTATGTTACTAAAGGATACAACTCTGCTGGTGAAACCCTTTCAAACCCCAAAGGCAAAGCAAGCAGCTGCAGCTTGTATCCAAAACTAATAAAAGAACCAGAAAAATCCATTTTGGGATTTCAAACAAAGTTCTGTGCTTGTAGCACAAAATACGTTCAAACACGGATATAAGAAAAAAAAAATTAATTTAACCATACCTAATAAAATTGTGATAACAAATAATTAAGTTGCTGTCTCAATGACGACTGTTTTCAAACCAAAACAACGATAATTACTGTGACAACTTGTAAAAGGTTGGACGGAATAAAGAACAAAGATGTGGTAAATTCATCACACTCAATTAAATACATAAATAGATGCTCAGTGAGTGTTGAAGAGCAGAAAAAAAGCCTGCTGAATACATTAGGGGTGAGACTGCCAGTCAATGACAAGCCACGGGCCACAAGTTGTGCATTGTTTCCTCTCTGACCCCTCCAGGTTAATCTGCACTATTGCTCCAGCCGCCCTCTGTGCAGCCTGGCAATGATGTAGCCCTCAGTCACCAAGGAATGACAGAGAAATAGCTGCCACTGCTGCATCTCAATTTCTGAATGCCTCTTCTGTAACCCCAGATGTTGATCTCATTCCCAATGTCAGCAAATAGCATTCAGAAGTACTGCTGCGGCAACGGCGGAGGATGGATGATAGGCCAGTCTGTGCCACTGAGCATTACACCACGGCCTGTCAGGGCCCAAGGGTGCAGAACAAAGAGGGACCCAGTGTAAGTTACATGTTTTCAGAGCAGGTTGGCAGGAGGGATGTGGAGGGGTGCCAAGGAGTGACCGAGCCTGGCGAAGTAGGTGGGGGGGGGGGGGGGGGGGGG
>JAOWBL010000019.1:13685206-13698064 GCA_028564865.1 Zenarchopterus dispar | reverse complement strand
TATGTATGTATGTATGTATGTATGTATGTATGTATGTATGTATATATGTATGTATGTATGTATGTATGTATGTATGTGTGTATGTATGTATGTACGTATGTGTGTATGTGTGTATATATGCATGTATGTATGTATGTATGTATACATGCGTACATACATAAGAGCATGTTTTGCTGTCATTTTTAGCTGCAACACATCTGTTTTCTCTTGTGGGTTGTGGGACCTCCAGCATGAAGCAGAATTAGTGCCTGCAATGCAACTTCGGATTTAACTTCAAATATATAATTTGAATTTTAAAAAAAAGCCAGCTTTATCAGCTCTTTTGATTAGGGCTGACCACAACAGAATGTTTTATATTACAGCGAGTATACATACATATACACACACACACACACACACACATGCAGACATACAAACATAGTGCTGTAAGTAATAATCTTTTGATCCCTTTCAATTCATTTTTTTTTTCCACCTGGATGTCAATGAAAGTTAATTTAAATTAACAAGTCAAGTCACTTACTGCTTACTGAATCAAACAGATTTAAATGCATCATTATCATTTTTTATTATTTCTTAAGACTGTAATATGTTCTTCTAGATCTATGCTTGCGCTGGTCTTCTGGTGCCTGCTTCAGATCTTAAAGTCAGATCAGAATTTAAAAAGAAAAAAAAAAAGGATTAATTTAAGTCATGGATAACCAGCATTAGGATAACACTAACACGCTAATTAATCAATCTGCCATCAAACTCTAACATGAGCACACTGATGTTACCATTTACATCTGCACTTCTTCACCCTACACTGTATGTGCTACGACTCAGCCCTTCACTGCAGGAACTATCACTGGACCACGAAGCTCTCTTTAATGTCCTCTCAATCGTTGGGTTTTGTTAAACCGGAACCAACCACAGGTGTGTTACACATACTTGGCGGTGAAGTCTCCACTAGTATGAATTTGATAAATTTGTTTAATAGCTCAAGAGGGGGATAATACACACACACACAAAAAAAAACAAAACAAAAAAAACATCCCAAGGTCTTTAAAGCAATAAAGAGAGATTTTCTAAATTTAATGGGAAACAATCCTGATAATGAAGAATAATCTAGATAAGATTATTTTACAGTGTATTAAGTGCTTATTACTAAAAAGTAGTTGCCCCAAAAGTATCGAAACAACAGTCTGATAAGATGAAACCCAAAAGAATTAAACGGGCTTAATGAATATTAATTCAGAAAGCAATATAATGTCACCAGAGTTCATCAGACATGGGGAGAAGGTTGGCCAAAGGCATTTAAAACTGGAGAGGTGGAGCGTGGTGGGGTTGGGGAGAGGAAGGGAGGGGGAGCATTTTATTTATTTCGGCAGCTAAAAGGTTTTCACTTTGACATGCATCCCACTTTTTATGACATGTAGAGGCGCATCATAAAGGAAACTCCTAAGAGACCGCTGAGGGCGACCTCAGTAAAATGCAAATTAATTCCAACAGAGTATCTTAGACAACACTCAAAGCTGTCTAAACTGGAAGTCTATTAATACAATGAGTGCTGATGTTCAGTTGTCTTATGAAGAATTACAAGCAGCTCCACAAGAGCGCGACGTGTGGGGCTAAACTTTTCCTGACCTAATTACCTTGGCTGACGTTCTGACTCCTCTGGCCTGTAGTGGAGCTACACCGCCATTTGTTTCTCTTCCAAGATTCCTCATCAAGTTTTCATGTGATGTGTCTTGTAAATTATGAGGGATTCTCCATCTGATATTCTGAGGGAAAAAAAAAAAAAAAAAAAGCCGAAGCAGGCCTTTTCTTCTCCGACTCTTATCACGAAACAAAGGCTATGTCAGTGAGGGGGAAAAGGCTTTCGCGACAGCTCAGCGTCCTGCGTGGAGCACAGCGCAGCCGTATGAATCTGCTAATTTCCACTGACTGCCCCTCTAACATCTGTTAATAACATTAATGCCAGCGCCTAAAATCTCTCTGGAAAACGTCTGTATAAATATTTATTGGATATTAAGATTTCAAATCCATCATAATTCTATTCTGCACAGAACAACGCTAAAAGTTGCTGATCACATGGAGGAATTCTCAACTTGCTTTTTGGCACTGAAAGGAGAAATAAAAAAATCATTCTCTGCAGCAGAACCCACTACACTGCATAAGTATCATCATCACTAATTGTAAATAATGCAAAGCCTCTCATCCTTTCAATTATTCAGCTTTATGTCCTGGTTTTGGTTGACAGAAATGTAGTGATGACAAAATATTGTAAGTTTCTCTGATGCACAAATGCCAAGGCATCTGTACTGCATGCTGAGTAGCTGTGTCTTATTAGATTGCCACAAACACAGTACACCTACGCACAACCTAAGTGGATTAAATATGACGGATGATGACATTTGGAGAAAAGGCTCTTTCAGATTACTCAAATCTAATCTGGAACTCTAAATCAGGACTAATCAGTTGCTTTTCAAAGAAGCTTCAATCACAGGGAGAATTTCTGGCTCGCAAACCGGGTTTCTCACAAGAAAAGACTTTTATAGTACACCATTTTCAGGTTTTTATTTTTCTTTTAAAGCTTGAGAAGCCTTTGAATGTGCAAAGAGTTGTTCCTCTTTTCTGCCACAAAGTCTTACAACATTTGCTGGGTGTTAATTGTTGGACTGCAGCTGTTGTAGGAGAGCGCAGCGATGATGTCTGAGGAAAAAGCGCCATCAAGTTAAAAGAAAAGTTTCCCTGCAGAAGCGGAGTGTAATGTTAATTCAATTCAATTAACCCCCTCTGGACCGCAGACTTCTCACCACGGCTGCAGCAGATTAGCAGCTCATCAAAGACATTAGTGACACCAATAAAACTTTGTAACAGGAAGACAATGATCCAGTCCAGTAGCTTGCTAGAGATCGCAGCCCCACTTTGATTAATCTTGTTAATTACTAGCCTTAGGGTCTCAACAACTGCTAGCCTTGTTTCCCCCTGAACCCACTCAAAAACAGAAGAGGCCTGTGTGCCATCAGATTCTTTGTAATTACAAACGTCTCATGCTCTGGGACCGGTTTTCCCACAGGCCTAGATATACAGTAAGAAACACGCCGGACTGAAGTTAATCTTAACATAACTGTGGCGACTTTATGTACATTATTCAGCGGGGGAGGAGCAGGGCTCTGTGGATTTGCGGAGCAGCGTGTGCCTGCGCTTGAACTCTCTCCTAATGAGTCCCAGCAGTCACCTCAGCCGTCGACTGCTGCTCTTGCTCACTTCCCTCCTCTCAGTTAATTCAGCTGTTGCCCGCTCTAACCACGAGGTGACCCTCCCTCACCCCTGCGCTCCGACAGCAGCCAGCTACGGATGCGCAGGCCATCTCCAACTCGCTTCAGCTACACCAGATTACACGTGACCCATTTTTCAACTCCCATTACCTTGCTCCACCAACCAGACAGCCTTATAGCTGGCAAACATCTGCTCGCATGGTATAGCAGTGCACGGAGTTCATGCCAAGTCCATGCTGTGTACATACTACACCAGAAATTAGGCCAACAAGGCCATTCCTCTGAAAAATGACTACACTTTGTTTAAGCCAGGAGATCCATTTGACCTATGTCAAATGGATCTAATGCGAACCAATTAAGGTCTTTACATCAGCGCGCACCAACGTGATGTGGAATATCCCTTAATACCGGTTAAATACACGTCCCTGTAGCTATAATACACCTACACATGCCATCATGGTGTGCTGTGTGATTATGTGCTGATATAAAGCCTGCTCCAGAGTCCCGCTGAATGCGCTGAATGAGGTGTCTAATGGGCATGGGAATTAATTCCAGGGCAAAGGGGATTAAAGGCTAAAGAAGAGAGAGCAGCAGAGGGCTGGCACTCACTGGCAGCTGAGGGTGCAGAGGGCGGAAAAATAGAAATTAAATATAAATGCAGAGAAACCTTGCCTTCTGAATCCTATTTTGCAAAATAGTATTAAAATTGGTATTTTGTTTAATCCTGGCAGTTATATTTTATTTTTTTTCTCTCTCGTATGAGAGGAAAATTAAATATCAAGTGCTTCACGGGGTAAAAGAAAGACATTTTTGAAGAAAACAATTAAGCATGACACAAACCCAGAATGTTTAACTTTATTTATCAAAAACCTTTTTGGCATTTTTTTATTCATATTGGAGAGAGCTGTGATCAGTGGATAGGTGTTAACAAAGACCTGTATCATTCACACGTGAAACCTGGAGCTACTTTCCAAAAACAAGGTTCTTGACTGACTTGGTGGGTCGCTGGATGATTAATCCAGGAACCCTTGTGACAATTATTTATTTAGTTATGAAACCTGGTAGCACATAAATGTCATCCTTGAATGTCAGGCACACGTGTGCTAATGCTTACATAACCGTACATGTGGAAGGTACACAAATAAAAAGTGTATTTTTTCGTTCTGTAAAAGCTCTTCCCAGAAATTGTCACCGCTGAATTAGGTCTTATTTTCAACCACGTTTCTGCGAGCACCTATGACAGCCTTTAATTGGAAGCGACTGTTGTCGTGTCAGCGACTCCTCCAGCAGAGACCACAGCAACATTTAGAGCAGCAATTACTGTGGAGTTTCATTTTAGCACCAACAAAAGACTCAATGAGAGTTTCTAAGCTCCTCCATTACAAGACAGAGCAAACGCATCCACCCAGTGGAGAAAACCCTGCAAGGATGAGGAAGCCTTCCTGTGGTTTTGTCTGGTAATTAGACCACGCTGAAGACGATTCAAGTGTCTGACATTTATTTGCATGGTCGGATTCTGATTCGTCTGGTGATGGCTTATTGCATCAGCTGACTGGCAGGTTACATAAAATATGTCTTTTAAATGTACACAATGAAACAATCTTGATGCATTTAAAAAAACTGCCTTATTTATTTTTATGAAGCATTTTTTTTTACAAAACTGTAAACCGATGTAATGGTCCGCCATTATGTGTATATTTCTTGCATTTTTTAGGTATTTTTCAGCATCATGAGTCCCGAGACACTGCTGGTCTAACAATGAGCAGTTTCTGCTTCATGACGGATTACAGCCTGGGATTCTTGGTGCTGGAGGGAGTTGACAGGTACAACTGGACAGTTTTATGACCATGTAATGACTCAAAGCTTCTGTTAGGTTATCTTGGGACATTTTCCATGCTTATCTAGTTTTTGTTGCATAAGTGACTGTTACAGTTTCCAGCAACTACAAACACTGTGAACTCTGTTTCACTTTTCTTAGTTCCTCTTTCTCACGTTACAGGAATTATTTCTCACCCGTCATGTCGACAATTTAGCAAAAACTCTCTAAGTGGGATGTTCTGGTGGTTCCCTCCAGTATTTCCAGTATTTCACTGATAAAATAATGCCTGCAATTCACTATGCAGTTGTTGTGAGTGGACTGAGTCTTGTCTGTTTGCAGGTAAGTATCTTCCCCCAGAGGAGAAACTGAAGCTAAACATCATGACTGCACGTCATTCACAAGTGCACGATGCACCAAATCCATATCTGGAAAATCAGACTGAACATGTTTAACTAATAATTTATGCAGTAAATGCAACGCCCACCCAACACTAAAATAATAGTGAATCGTGTTTGTGTAAAATGTATTTCAAAGCTAAATCACAGTTTTCTTTGAACTATTTCTATGAAAAGAGAAAAGTTGTTTAAAAACAATATTATTATTATTTTCGTTATTATTTTACAAACAAAGTAGTCAGATCCTGTTTTTGTGACATAAGTCATGGGAAAAGGTCTAGAAATGAAAACATTTTTATTTAGATTCGTGTAACAAGACTCCGTCCATGACTGGCTCCGTTAAAAGAAGGAACATCCCCTAATGTGGCGCTAAAAGCACAGTACAGCAAAAATCTGGCATCCTGACCGGTTTAACCCGACCCACACGGACTATGAAAGCCTCATCAGCATCAAAAGAAGTTATGCTATGTTGTCATGCTGAAACTATTTCTGTTAAAAGAATTGATAGAAGTTAGGTCTTAATCCCAAAGAAGTAACCAGTGTGCGGGCAGCAAGCAGGTTGAGAAACACAATGTTTGTGGTAGAAAACACCTGGGTGCTTCAAATCGATGACTCTTTGACTTTTAAATCACATGTCGATCTTCTTGTAAAAACACTGCTACTCAAACTTTCTCTCTGCTCTAGAAATAAAATGTATTTCTCTGCAAGGAAGAGACTTGTTGCTGCAACATTTTTGCCAACTTTGGACCAGCATGCACATATGGACGCCCCTGCTCATGTGTTGCATAAGACGGGCTCAGTTCAACACACCTGAGTGGAAAGCTTGGGCTCACCATTACAAACTTCATTCCCAGGTTGGATGTCCTGATGGGGAAACCCGTCGGCACACACACACACACACACACACACTGGTACAAACTGATTTACAAAGGCCTTCTCCGTCTGCTCCCTCCCAACCTTTGTGTGGATCTTCGACTGAAGTCTGACAACTCTTACACACTATGCTCTAAGGACTTGTACACATCGCCCATCTCCAGTGTTAGCACAGAGTGGGGGGGAAAGAAGCCTTCCGGTTTTGTGCTCATTCGGACTGGAGCAGTTGTTTCTTTGAATATTTTTAAATCTGCTCTGAAAGACCCGGAGACACAATCGCTCACCTGTCATTATTTTTAGTTCCTTTTCATATTAGTTGAAATCTTATTTGGTTTCATGTTCTCTGTTTTTATTGTAACTCTGTTTTTGGCTGTTTCTGTCTTGTGTCTGTGGGATCTGCTGTTGCTGCTTCTTAACCAGGAAAAAGAGATCTGTGATCTCAACAGGACCTAATGGCTAAATAAATAAGTAAATAAAAACAGTGTGTAGTTTAATGACATCACTGTCAGTATTATTTCAAATACTGACAGGATCCCCACATCCTTACCCAATTGACATTTAGCTATTTTAACATCCAAGGAGATTTTTATCACTTACCCCTGTGGTTTTTGATTTGAAAAAGGTAAGATGAGCTCAAGTGTCTTACCGAAATATTCCTCAGACGGAGGGTTGTCCATGTCGAACAGCATCTTCTTGGTCAGGCGCTCCAGTTCATCCTCTGGGTGAGCCGCGGGGGGGCTGGCCTGAGAAGCAGATAAACATACAGTAGCTGTGATTCATAAACAACCAGGTGAGTACAACAAATGTAGGGTTTTTTTTTTTTTAAAACACCTATATTCAACATTTAACATTTGCAAAAACCTGACCTTAATGTACAAAGATGAAGCGTGGCTTCAAGGTCAAACAGAACACAGTAAATTAAAATGCCGTGGATGATTCTCAGTTTGCCGTTCTCCTCAGAGATATCTGACCCTGGCTCAGGCCCCACTGGTGTACAGCCTAGAAGGTTGCTTCTGTGCTACGCACGTATGTGGGGAGACAAAGGAAAAGAAAAAAAGGTACCGTAACCCTGTAACCTGCTTAATCCTTGTGTTTGGAAAATAATGACAGTAAAGGAAAAAGAAGAGGCAAACAGTCAAAGAAGTCTGCTCTTTAAGCCTCGTAGGTTTGGCTGGCAGGTCAAAAGATGGTTATTCAGAGGCACAAAAACACTTCAGGAGATGCTGCTGGGGTCTAATATGAAAGAGATTCTGAAAGGATGAAATAACTCTGAAAATGCTTCTTCCTTCCTTCCCCTGTAAGCCTGCCCTCCTCCTTATCATGCAGTGTCTGACATCTGCCTGTCGTACGTTTGTACGGACGACACTGATGTGTTTTGTTTGACATTTTCTGCTAATCATCCTTAGACTTTCAAACACTCCCCCCCCTCCTTCCCTCTCCCAACTCACAGGTGAGTGTGTGTGTTCTTTCTGGACACCGCTGAGACCTAAATTTCACCGCTGGCGTGCCACGTGGCCGGGCTTTCTCTGGACCTGATGACACCCCAGCGACCGTCCTCAGATCTGGGCCAGGTTGAATCTCTATAGCAGATTTGATTTTCGATATCGCCGCGTGGCCTGAAGTCTGAACTGACCTTTGAGCAGCTCCTAATTGTGACACGAGGGAATGTCTGCTTTTGTACTCATTTATCCGTGGTTTAATGTGTCACACGGAGGAATTTGCATTGTCGATTTGATGACAAAAATGGGTTAATTCGGAATGAAAGACAACTTTGTTACTATTGAATATGTGTTGTTTGCCGCGTCCAGATGCTAAGAGAAGTAATTGATTATGTTGTCATTTATCAGCACTCGCATATTTCTTAAGCTATTAGTTTCAGAAACTGTGGTTTTCAGGCAAAACTGCTCAAATCAAATTTGATGACACGTTTATCAGAAAGGTGCATAGTGCAGCTCATGGCATAAGGTCTTGTACGTAATAGCTTTGATTCTTCGAATAACAAGATGTTGGATATAAAGGATGAGGGCAAATGTTTCAATTCCAGTGTGACCTCATGATGGAAGTGACCCTCCACTGTTACACTGCCAGAAATTTATCACAATTGGTAGTCAAATAGGAAAAAAATTAAAATGACCTCCTATGTCTTTTCCTAAACATTACTCTTTCCCCTCTTTGGAAAAAAAATCCTTTAGGATTATGGCTACCAACTATAGGGTTATTAAAGTAATGTTTCTACTAATATATGGCTTTAAATAATAATAATAATAATAAAGAACATTACTTGATTACTTAGGTAACCAAACTGTGCATGAGCAAATTTTAGCAAAGAATATTTTTAGAGTTTAGAGACTTTCTCATGGTGATTTTTTTTAATAGTTTAAATGTATTCAGTCTTTTTTCATTGCACTTTTACAATTAACAAGCTAGATGAGGCCAGAAAAGTCTGAGATGAAAAACTTCCTCAAACAATTCTTGTTCTGCTCTTAGGGTGAACTTGCTGGGATGGAAAAATGGAGAATTTTGAGGTGGTGGAGAACAAAACAGCATTTTTTTTTCAAATGCATCAAAAACAATATTTCCAAACAAGTAAGACCTTGGCGTATTTGACCTTTGAAACTGTGACTGTGACTCTCTGCCATCGCAACGTGTTAGTGGCACTACGCCACAATCTACCTGGCAAAACGCCCCAAAGAAGACAAATGTGGGGGTCACTTCTGCACCCCGTCTTTGAGGGTCTCGACTTTGAGACCCCTTGAAACGGTTAAATATTCACTAATGCAGTTTACAAACACACACTCGCGGTTTGTCAGTGTTTTCTTAAATTAGAGCTCAATCCTGTCTGAGTACTTTGTAAAGACATGTCTGAAATTACAGAATTATTTTAAAAGGCTGTTTATAAGGAGGAAAATTGTGACATCAAGTGAAATAGTGCAGAGAGTAGAAATAACTACTCTAAAATAGGATAAAGTTAAATCTTATTACTTAATAAATACGGTTAATTGATCAGAACTGAAAGTACAATACAGTCTGCCTGTGAAGATAAGACCTGCAAAACGGCTGATTTTTTTTTTAAAAAAGAAAGTTATATTACAAGCATGATGTTATAAAACGACATAAGACAAGTGTTTGATGAAAGCAGCGAAAGAAAATGAAAAACAAATGAGAGAGAGATGGATGAAGCACTTTTATCATTTAAATTAAAAAACAAGAGTGAGAAGTTCACAATCTGGGTGAGAGCTTTGCCTTACAAAGTTCATGAACAATGTATGTTTTTAATATGTTTTTAAGAATGTCTATGTTTATAGATATAGGTCATACGCCATATGTTACTGTTCATCTGAATTTTAACCCTTTCTTTACCGCCTGCGTTTAACGAGAGCATTTCAAATTATTATTAGAGTTTGTACTAGAGAGAATTTTCAAATGCGTCCTGAAGGAAGAGAAGACAGGTTTTAGAGAGATTTTCTGTGTATAACAGTAACACAAAGAAAAAACAGCTTCATATTAGCATAGGCATTGAAAACTAAGGTTATTCTGGAAAAAAAGGGTAACAGCCCTCACTCATGGTTTGATTTTTGGCTCTTACAGGGGCTACTTAATACTTGGGTGTTAAAGGGTTAAGATCTGGTAAAAGCTTAACACCCCCTCCCCCATTTTCAATCTAAAAATAGCTTCATTTGCAGCAGTGCACCATTATGAGTCAATCAGCAATTAAATCATTTAAAAGTTCAACTGATGCAGGAAAATTGTGTATACATTTTGATAAATACTGCATTTAGAGACTCGTGTGAAAATTTCAGCTGGGAGTTGCAGGTTATGTTTGGGAGCTTGATGAATGCATGTTTCTGTTAGCTGGATGGTGAATACTGGCGATCACAAGAGGTTGGTTGGCTGTGGGTATGAAAAAAAAAAAACAAACCTGAACCAAACATCAGAGCCGTCCTGAATCAGACAAACTCCATACTTTAAGGTACCTCATGTGGTTTGTCTGCATCATGAGAATTTAGGGCAGCCGCGTCTAAGATAAGCCGTATAAACATGAAATGTATTAGCCTTCTCTGAGAAATATTCATGAATTACACACAAAAAAACAACACATTTCCTGACATCTCTGGATGATGTAAAAATTTCATAAATAATTAAAACATATTCATGTGTTTGGTTCTGTTGACAGCATGCTGTAAGAAGGCTACAAGCACTATGGGGTTACTGTATTGCTTCATATCCTTTATAAACATTATAGTAAGTTTAAACTTTGGGCCAGTTTCTTAGCAGGTTTCTTTCTGAGTGCAACATTTTCGAAGCTTCAGGCATGAGAGTTTCAGTTTGTCACAAATGTTCCTTTCTTCTTCTTTTTTTTTTTTTTAAAAAGGAATTAACTCACAAGCATAGTAAAATAATGTCAACAAAGATGTAACTTTCATCTGTGTATTTCAATAGTTATTTAGCAGCAAATGACAGGTTTCAGTTCTGAATTTGATTACAGTAGGCAGTGTTAATTTGTACAATTTACTTCTGGTGCCAATACTTTAGATTTCTATTTATAAAAAAGAAACTGCTCATGTCCTCTTATCATGGGGTCAATTTTTTTGCTAGAGGATCAGATTTAGCTCATGAACCACAAATGATTCATTAATTTGCTTTTTGGGATTAATAAAGTATTTTTCAATTGAATTGAATTACCCTACCAGTATTATATAACAGTATTATATAGGAAAAACACAGTGATGTAGTAGTAAAAACAGCTGACATCAATGTGTCTCATTCCAAGTGCCAATAATGATCTAGGTGATGTAATTACAACGCTTTAAAGACGGTAATGAAAACATACAGCTTATGCGAAATAAGAGCCTGCTAAGTTTATTTTCGGAGACGGAGAGAAAAGCGGAGCTCTGCTTACAGTCTTGTGTGTTGCAAAGCGGGTCTGAACTCTATGAAGCATGACTTCTGCTAGGCCCGGCTCGGATTGCTGAAGGTTGATAATGGAAGGCCAAACAGTAGGCCTCATTAACTCGGAGGGGTCAACACATTCAATGTGAGAATCTGTCTGCCATACCGAAGCTGTCTCTCGACAGCAGCCGGGCCTCAGCTCCTGGATTCCTTGGCACCCCGTGCCACCTCAGCAGCTCAGCTAACATTGGCCAAGACCGCATGATGGAGGATTAGAAGCAGATGAAAGGAAACACTTCTCTGTGGTTGGTTATTACCCCGTTGCTACCTTAAATGCCTCGCTTTTTCTTAATAGTGGTCAAAGGCGATATGCAGGGAGGTCTTCAGACCTTTGTGCATACCTGTACAAAAGCAAGCACAAATCTGTTTCATGCCTAATACTCACATAGAGGCTTTTGTCAGCCTGCTCATAACATCTATGTTGTTAGTCTGAGAGGTGGACAATTTAACACTGTTAATCTTAACTCCAAATCAAAAGCACTTTAGTGAGGGAAAGAAATGCTGCTGTTACCAGAAACAGACTTTTAAGCTTAAGTTACATTTATATCTTATCCACTTTTTGACACCCCGCAGCAACGCAGTGCCACAGAGTTTAAAGCACCTTGTTAAGGAGTCTTTTGTGACAGCATGGAATAATTTTTCACTTGAATAAGAGAAAGAAATTGCTTCCCTGCATGCTTTATGATTGCCTCGCAGTTTCTGTTCAGCTTTTTACAGACAACAATAGAAACCGTAAAGCTGCTATACGTGCTGCAGATGTGATTTTTCTAGTTGCATTCGGCTCAATTCAGTAAACTGTTTGCCCAGGCCCTCAGGACACTCAGGCACACTTTCACTGATTTTAGTAGCTAACTTTAGTAGAGAATGTGTTGACAGCAGCACCTATTTTCATTGCAAGGTGCATTGAGTACAGAGACTCAGAGGTTCAGGTCATCTGCTCCTGAAAGACATCCTGATGGACCTTCAGGATGTCTCAGATGATTTTCTGAGCATTGTTAAATGCCGGACCACTTAAAATCAAAAATAACTACAGCATCTGTAAGTGACCATTGTTGCGTGATACAGCATGACAGAGTTGGGGAGCTGATCGCCGCCTGACTGCCACATCTATGAATAAAGGTGTGTGCACCACCCACTGTGGAATTGGCATTGTGTCAGAAGTGATTATGTGAGGAGTGGAGTTTGGTGAGGGCCGGGGGGCTCATGACATGCTCTCACCTGATGCCCTGACAGAACCGTGTCCCGCTAAGAATCAAACCTCAGGCTTTGCGTTTCCTGCTCGCACTGAAGTGATAGTGACTGAACAGCAGAGACAACTGTTCTCAGGGCATCACATCTACACCTTTGTTAGACGCGGTGGAACAATGGAGCAAGAGAAACAGGAAGGTGCAACTATTTACATACCATCACCTGCTGTTATGCAGAAAAAGTAGAGAGACAGATCTACGGGATAAAACTGTGTCAGCTCTTTCTATCACAGTTACAGACATCAGTTTATGTTGTTGTTGTAATGTGAGAAAGATGAAAATGGGTTATTGATCTGATTCTCCTGATGTCTGGA
>JAOWBL010000019.1:13662565-13685106 GCA_028564865.1 Zenarchopterus dispar | reverse complement strand
CACACACACACACATATATATATATATATATATACACACACACACACACACACACACACACACGCATTATACAGTCTGGTATATACACGTTTTGGTACCATAAATTTGGGGGGGTGATAAAGTACATTTATGCAGAATTGCATTGCAATGCATTCTGATTAAAATAAAAAAGTCATACATTATGGTGCGATGTGATGGTCCAACCATCGGCCGTTTTTGCTGGCTATGTTTAGCCAGCAACTCATGAATTTGTTAGGAAACAATGACCAAGATGTGCTGCACCTGAGTCAACATCTTCTGATACCACCGTGTGGGAGTCCAATGCCACTCCAACAACATCACTGACCTTTTTTATTTTTAATCTCAATCACTTCCACTGTGATGTGCATTAAAAAAAAAAAGAAGAAAGAAATCAAACAAAAACTCAAGAGCATCCCTTGTTTACATTTTTTTCTCATCTTTCTTCTTTTGATACATTCTTCTTTTTGTCTCCAAAAAGTCTGCATAACTGCCATCGCATGGTACACAGTGTTAGCTGGTGAGTCAAAGGTTCTTGTGTGGCGCTACAGTGTGACGGAGATATGCAGGTTGACGGGGCTGGAAAGGGGGTCGGCCCTGTCAGAGGTTCCTGCCTGGCAGGTTTAACCCTGAATCCCCGCTGATGGAAACGTACCTTATGATTGCGTTTTGACCATGGGAACCTTTTGGCCAATTGACAGTCTTTTAAAGACCTGAAAGTCGTTACGTCTGAAAGTGGGTGGAGGGGCACAGTGGGCTGACTGCTACACGGCTTGCTGTTGAAGTCACTCATTTTGCTATTTACATGACATAACCGTTTACCGACAGAGGGTTACACTACATGATCTGACGGTAACTCTGTCAACTTACTGGTCTCTAATTCAAGTTTTGTTAAGAAAATACACACAGAAAATGAAGTGTAACCTTGAGTAAAACAGAAATTACTCATAAGATCTTCCAAGGGAGGAAGCAAGTGGTGCAAAATGTTGATGTGATGATTTCTTCAGAACACAAACAAAAAAGTAAAGATGTGGATTAGCACACGTGGTAAAAGGGATTGTACGCACTACGGAGGGAGTTAGAAGTGACTAATAAGACATTTTATAATGACAAAGAGGCAGCCTGCTGTACTGTGGAATGGTGAGTTGTTTGCGTCCCACCTTGCTTAGCCGGTTTCCCCTTTGGGACTCATTTGTCACAGTGGTCTCATCAATCATCTTTGTTAAGTCTTTCACTTGTTGACACAAAACAATCAAGTTCCGACTGCCTGCCGATTCACCAAGGACCTGTGCAGAAGCTATGGAGCTGGAAAATTAGGCCTAAAGTCGTCCAATCCAAAAGCACCTTCAGAGCAGTGTCTCCCAAAGCCGTTCCTCAGGGCACGCTGTCTGGCATGTTTTAGATGTTTCCCTGCTTCAACACCCCCTGATACTAATGACAGTGTCATAACAGAGTTATGCAGACCTTGATGACAAGCAGATGATGATCCATTATACTGATGGCCCACGGGACCAGGGTTGGGAAACACTGCCTTAGAGAGACCTTTTCTCAGTGTCTTTCACTTCGTCTGCAAGAACCAAGCAGGGTCCAGCAGGAGAGATTTTATACCCCAAAATATTCCTAGTAAGAAGTCAGTACTTTAGAGAAGAAGCTTGAAACCCTGAACATCTCTGATTGGTCAAGAAAGGGCCAGCACTTTCTTTCTGGCTTTGTCTTTCAGTCTCAGGTTAAATGACTTACAAGATTGGTTCATTTTAAGTTGATCTGCAGGAAGAATTGTCACTGTTTGTAAATAAACATTCAAACTCAACCACTAATGCTGACTTCAGTTGAGGAGACCCAGTGTGCACCACAACATGCTTTTGCAAGTAAGTTTGAGAATAAATGAGAAGAGAGCACCCAGTTGTCTAACAAAATAAAATATGGATTTCAAAACATAGCCGATTGTGTCACAATAGCTTTGATTCTGGAACAAATAAAAACATCAACAACCTTCTAAATGTATATAATAACTGGTTTTGTGTGAATGCTGCTGAAGGGGCGTAAAGAAGCAGCAGCCATCCTTATAAAAAGTATTTATTTAAGAAAATGAAACATTATTCTGGAGCTGTTGTGGACCAGGTACATCCAAGAGCACAAATGAAAACATCTGGAACCTTACGCATTTAAGCTCTAGTTCAAATTAAAGTGTAAAGAAATGTTGAAATATCTCAGATTATAATAATTTACTTAGAGCCCAGTATCAGAATACAGCATCTCTACTGATGAATATTTACTAAACACTGGACATACCCCTAGTTTTAATTTTACTTTATTTATTTTCTATTGATATTTTTCACATGGCTAAGTTTTTTTTATTTTACAGCTACATGAAAAAATAAGGGAGGACAAAAATGAACAAACCTCTTAAAATGTATGCTAATGAAAGCATTAGTATCTTTTGTAATATCTTGACTTTACAGGATTTTGAGGAAGTCGTAACTGCAACTGTGAGCCTTAAAAATACAAAATTAGTTCAAATTTGATGGGGAATCATAGAAAATCTTTTGAATTTAGAAGGCCACTAGATAATCTCCATTATGTAAAACTAAGATTTAAAAGAGGAAGAAAGACCTCTATAGTGTTTTTTATTCCTATAGTGGCAACAGCATAATTGTTATAGCTGATTTACTTCTATCAAGTATACTTGGAGTTTTGGGCTGGATTCAATTTTCGCCACCAGATATGGAAAATGTGGTTCAAACTACATGAAAAAAAAGTTGCCCTTAGGAAAGGCTGTTTTCTTAGCTTTTATTTTCTTTTGCTTTGTCCATATGCAACATGCAAAGACAACGAGAAGGAAGCTGAATGTGCAGGATGAGTCCAACGAAAGACAACAGCTAGCCGACAGTAATCTCCATCTCTAAACCTGCAACCATCATTCAGCCGCACGTTGCTTCTGTTCTTCTCACTAAACGCTGACTGCACCTTCAACCAAAAGCAGATGTCTTACCTTCAACAATAGCTCAGCATTCGCTGCCTGATCAGCATAAACCAAGGAAGACAGGATCACTTACAGACATACTTATCCACAGATTAAATGGTGGTGGACTTCACAATGAAAAAGCAAACAAACAAAAAACAGCTCGTTTCAGTCAGGAAGCTGATGCTTTACTTGGCTCAGAGTCTGACATTCCAGCTTTATGTTTCCCTGAATTACAGCGGTTTGGTCTGAAATGCACGGAGAGTCTTTGAAAGTGGAGTGGATTATTAAAGAGTAATGATAAACAAAATAACGGCAAATGGACCGCTGAAGTGGTAAAGGTTCACGAGGGATTAGATATTTTCATTATTGGATTGGAAGAATCTAAAAATATACATTTGTTGGTGCAACACTAAATGAGTGATTAAAGCAGCTTAGGCGACTCCATTTTACCAAAACAATGAGAGGATTGCTGGATCAGTCACACTATCCTCTCACTGAGTTTGTGTGTGTTTCTGTGTGTGTGAATATTGATTGTGTTGTCTAGAGTCAAGCATGTGACGGTGAAAAACACAGTGTATTTTGGAGCTATTAATTTCTGGTATTTAAGCACAAACCGTAGATAGCGGTTTTCACAAAGTCTTTGTTTCCTGGTGACAACAGAGCGCCTCAGTAGAAACTTTGGGAGTTCCTCATTGCAGACGATGATTCATGCAGAAGCCTGACCAGGCTGAGATGGAGTTAAAAGGGAACACCTCTCTGTGCAGAAAAATGACGCAGCTGATACTCCACTTGACACAAAAGTAACTCGAATGTTGCTTGAGTCGCTTCTTCAGCTGCGTTATTAATTCCTTTCTAGCAAAGTGCACGAATGGAAGACATCTTCGTGTCTTTGTGTAATCCAGTTGATGAATTTGTTACTTGCAATGCTAAACGGTTTACGAGTAATCAGTACAGCCTTCCAGTTTGAGGAGAACCATCAGTGCGCTTCGAATTAAGCTCAGGGCCATGTTCTGAGGAGGCACAGATAAAGTATACATTCTCTGCAAACAAAATAGGTCATGCTGTTTCAGCTCCAATTAGATGCTAAGAAGAAAAAACACAAAAAAACAAAACAAAACAAAAAAAAAAACAGTCAGCTGTATACAAAGCAGCCAGCAATAATTAAAAATTAACCCCTTTCATAACTGACATTTTTCACAGCCATTCAAATCTGCGCTATAAACTGAATTCATATAAGGGGATCAACTTCAGAGTTTCACAGACATGTAATGTATGTAGAGGGGCCTTTCAATGTGTGTAAGATATTGCGTGTGTGAAAACTAGGTCATCTGTTGAGAACTGACACATCCCCCTGCAAACAGATATTTGAAAATCTGAGAGTGTGGAGAGGGTTGCCACGAGCAATCTGAAAACAACAACAACAACAACAAATGACTGCACAAATTGTTGGGACGGAGATGAAACTTATCTGGCATCTTTCTGTATAGCATTACAGTCCTGAGAACGGAACAAATGCCATATTAAACAGGATGCAGGTTTCCCTGGTTTTGGGTGAGAACTCAAAGCAATTTCTCTGTCGCTTCCTTGTGTGGTAGCCTGAGGCTATATTTAAGCACATGTGGTGGACATAATGAAGACTCATACAGGTTATCTCCTCAAATCAATGTATTGGCAGCCTGCACTTCCCCTTTTGCAGTACACAGTGTCGTCCACCTCCTGTGTAATTTCACCTCCCAGGCAAACCATGATCCACCCTTCTCCTTTCTTCCAGAAACAACTACATGGTTGATCTGAATGACACCCTGAAATAAAGCTCTTGACCAAACTTTACAGCTAAAACCGACAAACAGCCGACAAAATACAGAGGCCGGTCTGCTCAGGGCCGCTCCCTCGATGAGCTAGAGACAGGAAACGAAAAAAAGTTTACAAAGTGCACACGTTTCAGGGACTCCAATCCAGGCGAGAATTATGAACTCCCATTTGAGGACTGAGGAGGATGTGAGGAGGGCAGAGAGGAAGAAAGTTTCAGCAACACTCCAAAAAAACCAGAGAAAACTTGTTTGTGTGCGCAGGAGAAACCAGCAGGGGCCAGTGTTTATGCAGAGGGTTTCGCTGTCTGGTTTTTGAATGAACCATGATGAGACTCTGTTTTCCTGTGAACAATAATTAGTGAGAAATACGCCCGAATCGATATATTAGCACAGACAGTTTCAATAACTCTTAAATAGATGGGAAGGTTCTGGTCCCATGTGTTTGACTTGGGCGACTTTAGATCACGTCAGAACTTTTCTGCCGCCTCCTCACTCCTCATCCCTGCGCTTAATTTATGGAAATATTCACTTTTAAAACTAGCCACGGCACTAAGCATTTTTATTTATCTGTAAAAACACCTGTAAGTCCATGTGAGTTCTGGTACTTCTTTTTAATTTTGTGGTCTCTCTTGATGGAATCTGAAAAGCAAATATCATAAATGTGCCACAAGAATAATCTCTGTATTGCAGGGTAGGTCTGCATCTCTTTACTGAAAACAGGAAAATAAACTGCTCAGATATTTTAGACTGCTGGGACTGCTCACTGAACTGTAATGACAGATATTGACCTGGCCGATTATTTACCAGCTGTGCTGTTCGTCTCAGAGGGGACAGGCATGAAGAGCGCAGGATGACAGGGATTATTTATGGGCACTTATGTGAAAAACACTTCTGATGTGCCGGGGGAGTGAAGCAGCCAATCAACAACTAACAAAAATAAACTTGAACGTAAGCACGGGATCTACAGACTAAGACGACAAGCTAATGGTCAAATTAAGCAACATTTAAGAACTTCACTGACCTGATTTCCACTTCATTCTTTATTTAGTCATCCTTGAATGTTTTCCAAGAAAATTCTGGGGTTAGTTATATGCATCGAAACTCCTACAGTGAGGTACGTCTCTGAAGAATGCACTCAATTTCATGAATATTAAAGAGGAAGGAGCTTTTTATTAGTTTTAACGGTCCAAACAGACTACTGTGTTTTAATCAATGTGGACAATCAACAACTGTTAACCATGAACAGATGCACCAAAAGCCTTGAGAAATGGTTTACCCTCATTTCAAATCTACAAGACAGCAATAAAAGGGGTCGGTGTGCAAAGACCATATCCTTAAGAAACAGCGCCAGATAGAGAAGGATATATACACCTCAAAGGCCCTTTTCTAAAACAAAATAATACTGATATGTATAGCTTTTGCCAAAATATAGCACGGCGTATGCAGGGAAGTTGAAGAAATATGTAGATGGCGTGCTACTTGCAGAAAAAAATCTTTAATACAGCTGAGCGGTCTACCTTGCTCACCACTGCAGCGTAAACCAGTCATGGCAGTCACATGATCAGCTTCCGGTGCAGCGTAACTGCTTTTAAGACGGTGTGGTATGTGGTAATGACTGCCAAAGCGGGATGCAGTACAAACTGGGTGGTATATGCAGTATGTAGTTTTGGTAACCAGCAGCTGTTTGAAGTGTGCAGTATCTACTTCATATCGTGTATTACCTTCATACTAGTACGTAGTATGCCACTGTAATAGAAATGTAATGTGAAGCATGTTATGGCACTGGAGTCCAGTTTCTGCTTTTAGAGCGCATCACTGTGACAGCTCACCAGTGTTGTTGTAGATGTCCTTATAGGACACAGTAGGAGAGGGAGACTGGCTAGTTCTTGGAAATCGTTCCCAAAGCAGTACATTATCTGGGTATTTTTTCACATACTATAGATGTTTCAGTTGTTTGTGTAAAACAAGAAACATCATAACACCCGGACATTTCACGTTTTAGGATGAGAAGGTTGACACTGCTAGCCTTGATGGTTCTGATCCCTGCTGATGCTCATCACTATTTACACTGGAAATTTGTCAAGGAACACAGAACCTGTTTTAAACCTGGAAGCTGAGGCTGAAAAGAATCCCTCTGATGTGCTGGCATTAGAAAGTGATGGAGATCCAATTTAAATTTCTGACCTCCAAGATCAGTTCCAGCACACTGACCTTTAGTCTATGAAGCACTCGGTAAACAGATCGTGTGCGGACCACCATAGTACACCATTCAGCAGTGTGGTCATCAGCGCAGCAGTATTTATATACAGCAGCTTGCACATGTCGAACGTCAGGAGAGTCTAACTGATCGCTCACAGAGGTGTAATGTCTTCTGATGATACAACAGATGAGAATGTGCACTGCATGGTTACAAGGCATCATTTAGTCAACTGATATGAGCAAACCGATTTAGTATTCCTAACTGGCATGTGCTTCAAGGGTGAGCGGGTTTAACTGCCTTATGTGGCTTCCCCTGTGGTGGGTAACTGGATCCGTGCACAAATTCCGGTTCAAATGACAAACAATTTATTTCTGTAATGAGGATGGAGTATGTTTTACACTGTTAGGGGTATGGCTGTTTTAAATTTTAAAAATGACATTATTTTTGTTTAAATTTACAATTTTTAAAACAATTTAAGGGCCCCCAGTCAATGACGAAATCAATGAACAGATTATTTAATTTCCATCATTTTGAAACTGCACACTGATTGCAGATTTTTTTAATAACAATAAAGCAATCCTGCCAAGTTAAGTTAATAACCCAACTAGTAAAATATCCTCAACATGAGAGTCGGTACTTTTATTTAGAGGTTAGTACCGTCTACCGACCTCAGCACTGGTTCTGTTGTTTGAATCATGTTTACATCATATTTTAAGGTGCACTGATATAAATCTTCGTGACTGATTTTTTTTTTTTTTTAAATGTCCGACTTGTCAGTTC
Organism: Zenarchopterus dispar; assembly: GCA_028564865.1. Lineage (NCBI taxonomy): Eukaryota > Metazoa > Chordata > Actinopteri > Beloniformes > Zenarchopteridae > Zenarchopterus > Zenarchopterus dispar. The sequence goes on along the minus strand of JAOWBL010000019.1, from coordinate 13,677,332 downwards.
CACTTTTGGTTTATTCTGCTTTTTCTCTAGCAATTATAACTAACAGCAAACATGTTATTTTATTCAAAAAGCTTTCTGTTCAGATTAAAACACTAATTTTTCACTTTCTTTGTTCAAAACCGCACCAGGTTTCTTAAATTTAAAAGTGCAATATAATGGGTTACTGATGGAGGTAGTAACAGAAAGTATAAATAATAAATGAAAATCAGTAACTTTATATTAGTTTTGTCTGTTTAAAAATCTGATTGTGCTTCATGACTTGTTTTCAGTTTTTTGGGGTTTTTTTTTCTTTTACATAAAATGTTTGCTTCGGCCATTTTTGAGAGTAAATGAAGCAATATTTTGCAACTGTTAGTCCCTGTGAATCAGTATAATCACAATCCATATGAAGGGAGCAAGTGATATAGATGACACAAATAAAAAATACTTAACATCTAATGGTGAAAGAATATAGGTAGCATACGTTTCTCATGTGATATTTTTGTCTAGAACCACAACCTTCAGGGTCAAAGTCTGTTTCCTCTCCACTTTCTTTCACATGTCAAGTTTACCACTTTGCCAGTGCAGAAAAAGTTCTTACAGATCTTAGTAATGTACCAAGGCACTGAAAATAGCCTGACTGTAGCTCTGTGGGAAGGTTTCACCTTGCTGTTGTGAGACAGGGTCCATAAAGTTGTACCAGTTGTTGCTAGAGACAATCGGAGTGGGTGTCCAAATTGACTTTGGCAGATTTTTGGCAATAGTAGGAACAGGAGTCCGCGAGACCAAGACAGTGGTTCGTAAAATCATTGAAATATTTCTTCAAATGAAACTGAAACTGATATCTTAACAGGAAAGAAAGTCCTTGGTCCTGCTTTGAGCTGACAATCCAATTCGGGTGACCATTATGACAGATTTTTTTTGCCTTTAGATTTATATAATCTTCCATTCTTGAACAGAGTAAGAAGAAACAAACAGTTTAAAAGGAACATCACCTCGCCGGTGTAATTGGAGTATTCACATGAGTGGGAGTGCTGCTTCAAAATCACAGCTCATTTCGTTTTTAATAGGGCTATCAAGACAATATCACTGAGAAACTGCCAGGAAAATGTTCTAATTATACTTTTAGGTTCATTACTTACACACATACTCAATTTCACACACAAACAATGGCTTATTTTGATGGCACAATTTTCTGAAGGCTCCACTGTACATTTCTATGGAAGAATTTGCTTGACAGAAATAGATATTTGTGTCCTGAAAGTAAGGTGGCATTTTAAACAGAAAATAAATTCATGTGTTGATGAATGCATATGTGAATATGAAGCTTCCTTTTCTTATGTTCACACTTTAGAGACTGCTAAAAATAGAAAGCAGCTTTAAGGAATCCTCAGTAAGTATTTACTTCTTTTTCATGTCGCCAGAGGGAAATTCTCATGATAAGACTGTAGCAAAACACAGAAGAATATGTGGATGAGCTTTCAATGTTATGGCTCAACGGAGCAGTGAAAGACTCAAAACTAGATTGCGAATCCAAAAAAAAAAAAAAGATGTATAATTATTATCCCTGATTGTACATAAAAGGTTATGGCTTTTCAATTATTCAACTTCAAAACAGTAATATAGAAAATGTTTAAATAATGAATATGTGACCATCTGCCTGCCTGTTGGATAAGTGGAATAGAACATGGTGCAATTTGTTTCGAGGTGCATCTGCACGCAGAAAAGATCACAGGGTTGCAGATAACATGCCTTCATGTTTGTCAAAGCCTTGGGCGCACGCTTTGTAGTTGCACTTGGTAACTCTGCACAAGGCACAGAATCCTCTCTGGTAATCTATAGCGCTGCTGGTAATCCTGCACTCTGCCTGCTTGCTTTTTTAAGGTCTGGACATAGTTGTGGAGTTCAGGGCAGCCGGGGTCGACCAACTAAGAAAAGCATCACACTTGATCTTCCAGTGCAAGTCATTTAAATACCCTCAAGTAACATTCAACGCTGCCTTCTAGAAAGATGTTTCTAGGGAACGCCACCAGTGGACCAGATTTGTTTTCTATCAACATTACAGCAACACTGAAAGCAAAGTTCAATTAAAATATTAAAAAGATTCATAAGTTTCCACTATTCCTCCAAGTTAGGAGGCCAGCATGAATAATGTCAAATAAAAAGATTTAACTCCTGATCACTGTTTATATATGTGTGTGTGTGTGTGTGTGTGTGTGTGTGTGTGTGTGTATGTATATATATATATATATATATATATATATATGAATTTATATTAAATTCATTAACTGTGCATGCGTCTGTCAGTTAATTAATCTAAAGATTTTCAAAAAGAAACAAAAAAAGTAATACTACATTACAATGTTGTAGTTGGTTTACATGCTTTATATGTTTGAATAAAAATTACATTTGATGTAAGTCACTCAAACCATAAGCAATGTAACGGACTTTTGTTGTTGTTGTTTTTTAAACAGAATTTGCAGTAACAGAAGGTAACACCAATCAGCCGGAACATTTTGGCCACCAAAATGTTAATATTGACCACATCCTCCTAATGTCACCATAAACAGCCCTGACCAGTCAGGTCTTGGACAAAGACCATCTGATGGTGTCCTGCAATGTGGAGGACAGCGATCTGGAGCAGGTTGTGCTGTCAAGTCCCCATAGACTGGGCTTTCTTTTCACCACAGATGCTATTGGATAATACAACAGTTACAACAAGGAGTTTGCTGGCCAGATGACAACCTTGGAGCCTTTATAGTGGTCTTTGAGGACTTGCTAAACAGTTTTTTGTAAAAGGTGTGGTTAGTTGGTCTGCATAATTGATTATTAGTGCACAAAAGGTCTGACAGTGAGAATGAGTGTGTGTGTGTGTGTGTGTGTGTTCCGCCTCAGTAGCAGCATTAAACTTAAACGGTGACCACTTCAAACTGCACTGCAACCAGCATCGAATGGCTCCACAAGAGGTCCATGGCTTTCCATCAGTCAGTCATTCAGATAATGAAGGCAGTGTGGTTTTAAGAAAACTGAATAGTTATTGGAGGAATTGTTCTTACAAAGTAAATAAAGGTGGACATTTAGGCCCTGTTTAAACCACAACGTTTCCAAGAAAAATGCTAAACTGTTTACTTAGCGTAGTTGGAAAAAAAAAAGCATTTACACAACAGCAGATTGAAAACTATCGCTGTGCAGGGGAATACTTAACTAGAACCAGAAACGAGGTAGTGCTCATACTAAGCCTCTAGTGGGAGGCTTGTCCTCCCAGGTCTTATCCAGAGGTGTCTTTCAGGAAACCTTCACTTGTACGGAGGTACACTGATTATTGGGTGTATGTAACCCATGCTGACAGAATAAATGTTCTACCAGAAACAGGCTTTCCTTCAACAGGTCAAATCGATCAAAAAGATGCAGCAGCACAAACATGACACAGAGGTCTGCCATTGTTGCTGTTGTGCTCTTTACGGGTTAGGCAGGGTCTGATTGCCAAGTGCCAAGATGACATCAAAGACGTCATCATCACCAAAAAATTCCAGTTTCAGTTTAAACTGACTGATATGCCTTTCGTTGTAAAAAAATTTCACTCTGGAGGCCGTCGTCAAATCTTTGCGGTTTTATCGACCCAAAACTCTGTTACTGTCAAAACGAGAGGCCAGAACGCAACCAAACTTTTCCATTTTACTGTCTCAGCGTCGTCATGTAAACAAGACTTTACTGCAACAGGAAGGAGTCTAAATTGACATAACAAACACAGACAAACAGGGCTGAGAGAAAAAATAACACTGTATCTTTTAGCCTTCCTTTTATTTCCCTCTGTACCAGAGATGGTCAAAAAAGGTTATATAAAGTGAGCTGCTCACATCAAATTGCAAGAGATCCGATTTTTACGTAAATGAACATCAGTGACATGGCTGTGGTCACACCTTAGTGACCAGACTCACTGAGGAGCATTATCCATCACTCAGACCCTTTCAGTTTCATGTTTAACTGTGAAACGCTTAATCTAATATTAAAGTCCACACTAAATCCAATATTAAACCCTGGACAACCATTCACTGTTGAATAATCGTAGCTAAAAATAAAAAGTCAAAATCCTACGGGAAACTTAAATGGAGACCTTAAAACAGCTTGTAGATCTTTGTGGCTGCTTTCAAAACCTCACTTTCTCCGCATCACATCCTGTGTAATGCTCTCATCTTTAATACATACTGTGCTGTCATAAACGCGACAATCTTTTTGGTATACATAAAGATAAGGGGAAAAAGGTTTCGGAAAAGCAAAGTAAACAATGGCATGGCATCTCAGTCTGCCTTTTTCCACATTTGACTACTGTGGTTGCAGGTTGCATTATGGGACGGTGTGCAATGTAGATTAGTCCACTGCATAGAATTTCTTCCCAAAGTAGTGCGCCATCTGGGTATTTTTCACATTTTGTAGACTGTGCAATTATTCATTTACATCCATTAACTTCCACTTATCTGAATTGGGGTCACAGAGGCAGCAGCCTAAAGCAGAAAGGTCCAGACCTCCCTCCCCCAGCCACCTTCTCCAGCTCTTCTGGGGGGAACGCCAAGGCATTCTCCAGCCAGCCGAGAGATAATCTCTCCAGCATGTCAAAGGTCTGCCTCGGGGCCTCCTCCCAGTTGGACTTGCCTAAAACACCTCCCGAAGGAAGCAACAAAGAGTCTTCCTCACCAGGCGCTCAAACCACCTCAGCTGGCTCCTCTCGATGCGAAGGAGCAGCAACTTTACTTCAAGTCCCTTACTTCTCGCTCTCTCTCTAAATCAGACATTACTCCAACTCATTTCAGCTCCTTCTATCCACAATCCTGTTCTTTCAGTCCTTACTCACAGTTCATGACCACAGTTGAGGGTAAGAACGTCAATCAACCAGAAAACAGAAAGCCTTGCCTTTTGGCTCAGCTCTCTCTTCACCACAACAGATTAGTGCAGAATTCGCCTTACTGAAAATGCTGCACAAATCCACCTATCAACCTCCCTTGCCATTCTTCTTTGACTCATGAATAAGACCCCAAGATACTTAAACTCTTCCACCTGAGGCAGTACCTCACACTCGATGCAGAAAAGGGGTCCCACTCTCTTCTGACTGAGAACGATGAACACTGACTCTCATCCCTGCCGCTTCACATGTAGCTACAAACTGCTCCAAAGAAAGCAGAAAATCACAGCTTGAGCCAACAGGACCACATCATGTGCAAACAGCAGAGATAAAAGCTGGTCCCAGTCTTTAGCCAATCAAATTGGAACACCTGTGCCCATAAAAATTCTGTCCATAAAAGTTATAAACACAATTGGTGATTAAGAGCAGTCGTGAAAGGGTCCCACTTCCACCTGGAACAAATCTGACTTACTATCAGCAAAGCGGACCAATCTGCTTCATACTCATTTCTACAAAATCTATATTAGTTCATAATTAAAGTAAGCAGTAATCAAACATGTGGAATATGCTGATTATAGAGGCATTTTCAAGATATGTAAACACCTTAGTCCATATAAGAGATCCTGTTGGAGTTTTCATTGTATTTTGTACCTCCACAAATAGCAGCTGTAGAACATTTAAGGACAACAACAAGTATAAAACTAAAATAAATGCACTAAAAAATAACAAGCTGTACTCAAAGCTTTGGCTAAATTATGAGCAAATTACAACAGTATACAATATGCTGACAAACTCAAGTTTGATGTCGCTGCATGAAATTCTGGAGGAAACGCTAGAGCAGGTGTCTAGAAATGCTCAAGTGAATGAAAACAGCTAAAACTAAAGTTAGCAGAGAATCAAATTATGTTTCACAAGATGTTTACGGGTAAACGCTCATGAGTTTTGGTCTTAGCTGAAGGGGAGAGGAAGGCATGTAGATGTAGGGGAAAGCTCAATAATCAAATCTCTAACTCGCACACCTGGAATATGAAATGATCATTCTTAAAGCAACTCACATCAACACCTTAAATGGAACACAGTCTTGTTTAGATTCAGGTCAATAATTAGATTATTGCTGTGCATGTAGTAATAAGTTGATTCATACGTTGACTGTAGGAGACTCATAATCCTGCTGGGCTCCTAAGTGTTCAAATACCCTCAACAAGAAATAATTGGTTCTTCTAATCCAAAAGTTTCTTATATATTTAGTTATTCCCCAGAACTTGCATACAGTACCTGCGGGCACCATATGCAAATATTCTGTTGCCGGTCAAAAGGTGAAGTGGCCAGAACTGAAAGGCAGAAAAATGTCAAGTTACTTCAACACGCCTGACAGATGAAGCCATCATTGACCTTAGAGGGGGATTTTGTTGGCTGCAGGGATTGAGCAGTTCAAAATAATCCTCCCCTGTCAAACGTCACTCAAGCTCAAACAGCAACACATGTTATCATCCTGCTTAGCTTTCCCCCATTTTTGGAATGGAGACACTCTTAGAAATTGATACGATTACCGGCAGCGACCTGTTTTTAAATGGACCACAAAAGAGATCAAAAGCTCGTGGAGTTGGGAAATTAAGTATCCTTGAAGTGTGTCAATATAAGATGGTATTTTTACATGAGACTTAGCGCCCTTTGGAAGGACTGGGCTTTTGTGAGGAAGATGGTGATACGGGTTGAAGCAGGGGGCAATGGTGACGAGCTGATCAGAGCAAGTCTAATTCAGGAAATTTCATTGCAACTAGTTCATCTTGGACTTCTAATGAAACTGACCTTCTATGAAAAGACTCAATTATGTGACGAGATTTCTTTAATAAAGTCATCAATCAAAGCAATAGACCTCAGCTGACAAAGTCCCGGGTATTACGCAAAATCAGCAAACGCTCAAAATTACTGAACAAAGTTTTTGATCGTCGTGACAAATATGTAAATAGTTCTTTTTAATTGACTATGTTTTGATTTTTTTCCCCATACAGATTAATAGAGGCAAAAACCGCTCTTTTTAAGTAGATCTGACAACATTCATAAAAGGTTGTGAAATGTCACGACACTGGGTCAAGCACATCGGTGAACACAAAGGCAAAGTTGACAGATCTGCTTTCATTCTAATCTGGCTTTTGTAATATTTCTGGATTATTTTGACATTAAAGATCTGCTATGGTGTACACAAATAAAGAAACATTAAATCTAGGGTATAAATGCACATATTTTGTGAGAGTTTCAAATAAGCTACATCATTTATAGTTCTTTTTTTTTTAGTTGAATTTGTGCATGTAATGCATTAAGTTTTCTAAAATAAAGAAGAAAGGGTGGGGAACAGCAGCCACCCTGTCTCAGTTTATCCTTGGAAAAGGAAGATAAATATATACTTAAATAGAGCGAAAGCTATGGCTTTAAAATTAGTACTTTGCTTTTATCTGAAATCAAAGAAATGCTCACAAATCTATTAAACGCCACTTTTTTTTATTTCTGTTTTAAATAAAAAAACAATGCATCATACTGGGACCAACGCTAGCTTTTCAAGCAAAATGTAGACTTTTGTTTTGAACAAATATAATTAGACTTATTTTTAAGATACGGTACTTGCTGCAATGTTGAAGCTAATTTGTATTTAGTAAAGTACAGTCCTTGATGAGATATTCCCCGAGGCTGAGAGGCCCAGTTTGTACTTTGCACCAGCATAAAATCCTTGAATTAAAGAAAACTCAAGGGCCCTCCACTTTCCAGATATTGTCGAAGGCTGGAAACACCGAGATTAGAATAGATGTCTCTATGGCATACATTACTCTGTTCTGAGGGATGACAGTATTTTGTAATTCTTATCGTTATTGTTCAGTTCTATAAAAAGGTCTTGTATTGAAGCCTGTTTCTTTTAATGCTTTTTACTACATCAAATATTTGTTTTTCTCCGCAGTGCCAAACCATACTCCCTTACTGATGATAACAAACTGGATGGTCCCTTTCCTTTTTACCTTGGAGGATGTGGTGTTGATGATTTACACTCATAATCCTGTACACACACTAACACTCAAGAACACACTGGAAGGATTATATATCCCAGGTGGAGAAGGAAATGATAGATGGTGAATAACTGGGCTACTTGGAGAACTGATACCAATTCAGACCACGTAAATGAAAGAATGGATGCTTTGATAACTGTTTTTCTTAACAAGCCTTATTTCAGCCAAACTAGACAATTGAATAAATAAAATAAAAGCAGCAGTGTCAGCAGACAGTGTGTGATGATAATCAAAAAGCTTCATACCTTTGGTGGAGCAGCTGGTCCAGAGGCATAGGGGGCTAAGGCTGGGGGCACATCTGTAATGTAGGTCTTCTTGGGCCCCAAGGGCTGGTATCCTTGGGCAGGGACCAGGTCTGGTCTTCTGGAGCTTACTCCACCTACTTGAGGCCCTCCTGGATGATGCTGCTCTTGAGGTGCCATTGGGGAAAAGCCAGGCTGTGGTGGTCCGTAAGCAAAGTCGGGAGCTTTGGGCTGGGCAGGCATGTACTGCACCTGTGCAGGGCTGCGAACTGGCTGTTGGCCAAAATGGTGCCCACCCGGGGCTTGATGCTGGGGGCCAGGTTGGGCCGATCTCACCTGGACATTGAAGGTGGGCTGGCTCGGGGTAGATGCTGTAGCATAGGAGGCCGGCACAGGTTGGGGAGCCATGTGGCTTTGAGGCTTGGCCACTGGGCTGGCGGAGTAAGGTGGCATAGATGGGACTCCCCCCGGTCCCTGAGGTTTGGGTGTAGACTTCTTGGTAGCAGTCAGAGGTGGCTGAGTTGGGATGACCATGCGCTTATAACCGGTCACCGGAGCATTAGGGGTCGAGCCTGCCAAAGATCCAGCATTCTGTACAAAGAGGAAAAACAAAAACAAACAAAAGGCTCTAATAAAGGTAGGAAAGGGGAAAAACTGCAACTAAAATACTAGTGTGTGCTGTTTTTGCCAAAATGTAGTATGCAGTATGAAAACAATGTGCAATCTGCTGTACACTCAAAATGCTGATTTGTCACAATTGGGCTCAAAGGTAGGACAAAAGGGAGGGAGCCACACATAACATTTAAAGTAAAGATTTATTTAACATAAAACCCCGAAGCAAAGCCAACATGACACCAACCCATATCTGAAAAAGAAAATGACAGAAACAGAGAGCCAGATGGTATTCCTAGTACGCAACTGACCAGTTTACCTGACTTGCAATATCCCATAATATAACTGGCTACTATAATAGAAACCAGTTACATGACCAGCTTACTGGCATGCCAGCACGATTGTTTTTATGCTGACCTACTCTGTACTTTTCTATGACCACCAGACTATACTATGCACTATGTGTACATAGTATATACAGTATATGCAGTATTATAGGAGCGGTACAAGGTAAGTTTGAAAATGTTCAGAATTACTAAAGTTTAAGATAAAGAAGACAAAAATCAAATAAAACCAAGTAGACTCTGATAATGAGCTGAAATGTGGATATGACGATTCTTATTGGCTCATTTCCCATTGACTCATGGGATTTGTCACAGGTGTCGTTCAACATATCTCAAAATAAAAAAAAGGCTTGGTATTAAGCTTTAAAAAAAAAAAGGCCAACAAAAAATATAAATACACATTTTAGCCACTATTGGATCTAAATACAAAGGCTAAAGCCCCGTTTCACTTAGCAGTTCGTTCTGGGCCGGTAAGGTTCAGAAGGGTTAGAGTGGTTCAGCCAATTCAGGTGAGCATTCCCACTGCAAGTCAGACTGTCACTGGGCATGTGGGGGTCTAGACGAAATGCCTAGCATGGCGTTATACTAGTGCGGTGCCAACAAATGTGACAGTACAAACAACAAGGATGGAGGTCATCCAGCAGGTCGCTACTGTTCTGCTTCACTTTTGGTTCTTTGTACGTACAATACACGCCACATTACATGAGAAAAGGTTGCAGGTGGCAAAAACGAAACACAGCTGAAAAGAGAAGAAAACGTTATCTTTTATCTTTCCAATGTCAACTGAACGGCAACGTGGTGTTTGCTTTGCGCTTGCTTTTGTACCGGACCAAACTGCTCGGTGGAAACGGGGCTTAATAGTTGAGAGACCCTACACTGAACATGAGTGACGCCATATTTGGTGGATAATTTCAAGACGTCCTTCTAAAATAATAACAATGTGAGGCACATAACGTTTATAGACTTTTAGGCCCCAAAATGGGACTACTTCAGGATTCACAGGTCGACTGTAAAAATCTAAAAGTAGAAATACTACAGATGAATTTTACTGAGCTGTGGCTTGTACTTAAAAGATTATTCCTTCTTCCTCCCTCGACAGCACTGTCCACGACTATCCATAATCTATGGCTAATAAAGCAGGAGGGGAGGGGAAAATTTCTTGGCAGGGAGCACTATGACAGCAGATTGGCAATGGCAAACAACACTTATGCTGACTCCAGTTGCTTGGATGGGAAAGATGGTAAATCAAAGAAATTTGTGGCACAAGTGCTCCTAGGAAGAGATGGTTGGAAAGCAGACACACACACCTCTGCTGAAACTGGCTACCTGAATGACTGTAGCATTTTAATATAAAATGTCTGTGTAATGTGTGTTACAGAGGTCAAACTGAAACAAAATATAACTGCTCATATCAGTCAGAATGACAATTATTCACCAAGATGTCAGAGACTTCTGCCCCAAGTGTCTCTCATGTAAGTAATAATTGTTTTTCACTACCATTACATATTGGTGTCAGACGTTCAGCCATTCTAAAAAAGGTCTATCATTAACCTTGGATGGCCTTATTAGGTTACTGCCTGAAGCCAAAAATCAGAGTCAATTACTAAATTTGCAGCACAAGGGGAACAAAAATGAACGCTTGTAGTCTTTCAAAATGGGGCAGAGCAACACATTCAATTGATTTCTCTTAAAAGGCGATCAAAGCTCGCTGCACATAAATGTCACAAACAGCAATGCATCCCCGTGCTGCAAGACTCCCCTTAAAAAGCCTTTTTACCTGAATTACACAGAAAAAAACTTATAATTTTATCAGTGAAGAAGTATACAGAGCTACTCTTTCTAATGCATTGAGACAAAAAGAATCCAAGTTTGGTAAATGCATCAACTTTGTCTAAATCCCATCTTATCTAAGTCAGAGAGATGCCCCTGAGGAACCATTAAAAGCTCCAGAAAATATTTTCTGCTCTTGCTCTGATTTCAGTCTCAGTGATTAGCGCTGATGTTTATTTTAAAAGTGTGTCTGTCTGCATATGTATGGGGGAAAAAAAGCTCCACTATGCCCTTTAGGAAGTGATATTACTTAATTTAAATGTTTCATGGGTTTTAAATACTCTAGATTATTAATTTATCTTTAAGGCCTTAGAACCTACGGTAGTATTTAGTTTGCAGAGCACTGGAAATGCAAATTTGCCCCCTCAAAATAATTAAACTGTCATGGTACATTTTCCACAAATTACATTGAGAATAGATTCACCCCTTTCTGTGGTGATGAAACTAATCAAATGTGCAAAAATCTTTTTTTTTTTTTTACAAAAAAAAAAAGTGTGTTGTAGAGAAGCTTTCCAAATTGACTAAACTCTTCTTTATGTCTGACTGGCCAAGTGGCCGATGAAGGCAGAGCAGCATATTGTCATGACTACGGGGAGAAGAGATTGATAGGAGGAGTCACACACAAGTACAGATAACAATTTAGCACCAAGATGGCAAGAAAAAGAGAGCTGGTACATTTCTGACCAGCACCAAACTGTGATGTTATGATTGCAAAGATCTATGTGCCTCAACTTCCCTAAAATAATAAACATATAAATAAAAATCCTGTAATGTAGCAATGCACAAACCCCATGAAAACAAGTTTCACTTTTGAGAGCCACGCTCATCTAAGATTAGTGACAGATATAAACGAAGCCTGGAGTCAGTGACCAAATACATAAATTCATTCATTCATTCATTCATTTAAAAAATCCACTGAGCAGTCCAAAACATGCCATGTTTAAGCCAATAAATAAAACTCAGCTGTAGTGTATTGGTGCCACTAAAAATGTACCATGTGGACAACAGCAGACAGACACCTGACCATCACATCATCAGGAACGGTGAGCACACTGTAATCAAATATATACACCAATATAAATTTGGTCCCTCTTTTGTAACTATAAAAAGTTTCACTCTTTTTAGAAGGTTTTCCGTAAGATTCTGGAGTGTTTCTGTGGGAATTTGTGTCCGCTCATTCAGTGAAGCACTGACGTTGGATGAGATGGTGCGGCTCACCGTCTCTGTTCCAGTTCATCCCAAATATTGTTGTTGGGGTTGAGGTTGAGACTTTGTGTGGGCCAGTCAAGCTCTTCCACATAAGACTCATCTAAACATGACTTTATTGGCTTTGCTTTATGCAGTGGGGAACGTTAGAATTGATTCCCCAAACTTTTACTATAAAGCTGACACGCAGATGCTTAACTATGGGAACTGGTTCCATGAAGCTCCCACCACACTGTTTTTGTGATTATATTAATGCCAGCTGACATTCGAAACACTTCAGTTATAGAATAAGCAAAGCATTGGTGCCCTAACAGTTTTTGACCCTGGATTTACATGGTCTTCTGCTTTGTGGCTGAGTTGCTCTTTTTCCTAAACACTTCCATTTCCTTCCATCACTTACAGTGGGACATTCAGCAGGAATGAAATTTCATGAACCATCTTATTGCAAAGCTGGCATCCTATCACAGGACCATGTGGCAGGTTTTTGTATCTCAAATGTTTTTTTAATTGCAGAAATATGGCTAAGTGTATGATTTTATACCAGTGTCACAATGAGTCTGACTGATTCATTAATTACAAGTGAGGCCAGATACTTTTGTCCATATCATGTATTTGTTTCTTCTTTTGCTATTAGAATGAACTATTTTTTTTTACACTTCGAAGTTTCTAGTTCATAATTATATTTAAAATGTTTTGTGTGGCCAGAAGTCTTCTTTTTTTTTTTTTGAGTATATAGTTTGATTTGAACAATACTACAATACTACTAGCTCTATGTGTCTGGACTGGGACACTCCTCTGTGGCAATACCTCCGTCATGGGAGGAACGTCGACGAAATGTTTAACAATGACAACAACTTGGCTTTCACATGATTTATTTGTCTGATCAGCCAGTTTCAGTTTTAGTGCATAACCCCCAACATGCCTGCTGTTTCAGTCTGACTGCATGACTCCAACATTCCCTGTTTCGCAAACACAACATACAGTTTTCCGAAAGTTTTCTCCAACCCTTTCAGAAAAGTTTATTCTCACTTAGCACCATAATTCAAACTGACTTTGCAAACAACTTAAGTGTGAAATTTCACAGAGACTCTCAAAAAAGCCTTTTGACACATTAAAAAAGATTAGGAGAGACTATATAAGCCTTGGAGGGGGGCTGAGTAAAACTGTTAACTTTGCATTTCAAACCACAAGGGTGGGGGATTTTTATTTTTTTCTTGTTTGTTTGTTTTTTTTTTCAGCAAAGCTTGGGGAAAACCCCTGAAGAAGAAGAAGTTCTGCTGGCATCTATTCAGACTCATCTAAGCCCTTGGATATTCCTCTGTAAACTTTCTCCTGCTTCTTATTCATACAACGTGGCTGCTCTCGACTGTTAGTGCTGCTGGCCATTTGCATCTGTCCATTTCAGCACTTCCACAATGGCCACAGAGGAATCCCCAGTCAGCACTGAGGCATTCACACTTCTTCCCTCCACTCTCGGTCAACTCGTCTCTGTGCAGCTAGACGAAAAAAGTCACAAGTAACGAGCCGTGAGCCCTGGTTTCAGTCAGGAAAGCAGTTGGTATCAATTCTCTTCCAGAAATAATTACAGATAAGACACATTCAAAATGATGAATCTCTGGATCATGACGGGACCCCCCGCTGTTCACTACCATCACTTCCCTTGCTGACTGTGCTTGGTACACATATCAAAGACCTTTTTCTGTTTATATATTTCTCTCCAGATTTAATTGTTTTATTTACAGAGTAGAGGGTGGACAGTTATCAATTACATTAAAACATTATTAAAACACTTAGTATTTTAGGAATCCACACTCCATTTTGAATGAATAAATACACCTTTTTCACAAAGATGAACAAAGTATTTTTACTATGCCAATAAAAAAAAAAAAAAGCCATAACTCCAGGCAAAAACTTTCACCCACCTATGCTCATAAACAGAAAATTATGTGGAAAGAGAGTTTACTAAAAGCAAAACTAGACGTGGTATGGAACAGACAGCCTGGCTAGTATTAGGGATAAATATGAGGTGTACATGAAAAATTCCTGAGGACTAAACGGACTGTAACATTGTTTCAACTGATATACAAAACAGGCATCAACGCCATAATTATATCATGTTTTCATCACAGTTCTTTAGTGTTTGACAGGCAGAACACTAAATATTATATCACTTGTTAAATGATCTAATGGCATCTGAGAGAAGCATCATCCCTAGAAGTGGTTCCTACATGTGAATAGAAACCAGTGGTTCTGGGATCCTTTTGTTCCCAGAACTGTGTAGGTCTCACCTCATGTAGTAATGAAAATCTGTGTCAGTAAAGTCATAAAAAAGTCATACAATTTGTTACACAAGTCATCAGAGTGAATAACAGCGGGGTGGACACAGGAGAAATGGGAATGTTATTTCATTAGCATTTTGTTTGGAAAATTATTGAGAAATAAAGTTAGACTTAAATCTTTAAGGTACAATTAAAAATAGATAAAATAAAATAGAATAAAATTAAGGACTTCAATAAGAAATCTATAAAATATATGTACAAAACAGTTTTTAACAAGTTTTTAACAACTGATAGGCACTTTCTAACATTTTCAGTATAGTAT
>JAOWBL010000019.1:13620065-13657565 GCA_028564865.1 Zenarchopterus dispar | reverse complement strand
TGGTTATGGGTTTTTTTCCCCAAAAGTCTCTTTATAAAGTAAAAGAAAAATGCCTTTCAGAAATGGCTTTTTTTTCTTTTACTAAAAATCATAAATCTGTCATGCATTTTTTCCATGTATAAAAGAAAGGAAGCATCAGCAACAACTACCACCTACTGAGCCTTGACAATGTGGCAGCGTTTTTGCTCAGCTACCACTGTCTTTATTCAACCAGCAATGGGCCAAATCCATCCAACTCTGTCTATGCAGCAGGAAAGTATGAACAGACGCAACAAGATACATTAAACATATCAGATGTGGCAGTCTTTTAGTGGATTAAAATTAATTCTAATGCATAATTATATATTTCTCCTGTCACCCCTCGATTGTTAAGTTATGCTCTGACAGCCATGCAGTTTTCATGATGAAAGCATTAAGATGTAAACATCCTCATACTCGATGCCCTTTTGACAGTGCTCCATTAAACTAGATGCTGCAGACTCTCAGTAGGAGGCCTGCTGATTCATTTGTGCACTAGAAGTGCACCATGGGTCAGTGTGAATCAGAGGTCACAGCAGCCTGGGCTTGTGCAGCGACCACAACAGCGGAGTTGCTCTGGTGAATGAAGAGCACACTGTTTTGACACGCATCTGGGCCTCCTTGTTAACTCCCAGACAACAGATTTGATGCGCTTAGACAGGCCTGTGCTGCATATTAGTAGGGCTGGTTGGGCTCAGATTGCAGTGCAGCACACTTGAAGGATTTAGCGCCAACCCGCTCGCTTGCGTTTCCTCACCATACCAAACAAGATGACAAACAAACAAAACCTTAGAAAGGGGTTTTAGACAAATACAGTTTTAAGTCAATTTGGAATCGCAAGACCAGCGAAAACCACTTAGTATAAGATACGTTCAAATCAATTTGATAGGATTTGAGGGCCTTTAAAAGACTTTGATGCCTGTCGCTGTTGACTGACAGCTAGCGTGCCTCCTGCTCTCTCCAAGTCTTTAAGTCGCTACATTTACCACAGTTGGCCCTTCTGTTTAAAGAATAAACTGTAACTTAAAGCCAACACACTGATTACATAAACACAAACCTGCTCAGCAAGCTGGTAGACAAGTCTCTCATCTACTACCACTCTCTTACAAACCTTCAGCACGCAGCGGATGAGATGTCTGAGCCAGGAAACAGCCCATCTGATAGACCATCCAGACTTAGTGCACTGAAAATCTATTTCCCATTCTGTAATCTTCTCAGAGCGAATGGACTGAACAATTCTCTAAAAAATGTAAACATAAATGTGACTGAATGAATGTTGTCATTTTAAACAGGCTAATGAAGCTATTGATAGTCCACGTCTCAGGACTTAACCTTTTTAGAGCTGAGATGTCTACAGACCTGTCAGATATCTGACACAGGAATTTCTGACATGTCTGTACCACTCCCATAATCCCCCCCCCCAAAAGTCTTATACAATGAAAAAATAAATAGAACAAATAATAAAATCAAATAGGACTTTGTGTATTATTTCATCTGTCAGACGTTAAAGGGTTAAAGATGAAGTCACAGAATGAAATTTACGTCATGAAGATCCTCAGAATGCATAGGTGCTATAATCTATAATAAATTCACTTTTAAAGAACTGAATGCTAAAATTGAATAAATACACAAAATAAATTATAATAAAAAGCAACAAACCACATAATAAAACAAACTGCTTGATCTTAAAAACCTCCACTTTTAATGCCAGTAACACATAAAATTAGTTCCTCTAACAGCTGTTGAACATCTGATGTGCTTATGACGTTGACACAAACAACACGTTCTCCAAGTTCATTAAATTATTTCACTTTTGTATCATCATATTAGCAGCTGGTAAGAATAATACACTACTTACAAATAAGAAAATTCAGTTGAATTAAATCGATGCTTTTGACCCCAATCTGATTCAACAACATTAGAAACAATAAAGATTCAAAAATGAAGATTGTTTTATTTCTCTCATCGTAGGACCAAGCAAACAATCTGTACCACACTGTCAACTACATAAAACAACAAAAGGCAACCAAGATGGAATGAGAGAGAACAAAAGGGAATTATATAATGATCACATTTCATTACCCACTGTTATGCCACAGAGAATACCAACTAAAGCAAACAAAATTGTTTGGATGTCTGTGAAGCATCAGTGCCTACTGAGTGTGCAGGAGCACCGCTTAGATTTTTATGAATGAGCAGTAACGTCCACTTCGATTTCATCTGGGAGGTGAGCACACGCAAGATCCCCATGCTGATTCCAAATTTCATGTTAGGAGGGGATTACGTGGGGGAGCCTATTGATTTTGGAGAGCTGCCTCTGTGATTGCTTGTGCACAGAAAGCTGCAGATCGAGAGCATTTGTTGCTCTTTTGCTTACATGAGTGGAAGATTATCGTGCAGCAGTTGTGCCAGAGCCAGAATATGAAACCGTGCCTATTATACACACACACACTCGTGCTATGTGGTAGAATAATGGACTGAAAGAGCCGAGTACCGACTGGCAGGAGCAGCTGGGCAAGGGAAAAGGTCAACCCAAGTTAATCAGCTAGAATCAGCATCAGCTGAGGAGAGGGGCCTTGTTTGTGTGTGTGCGATTGTAAAATAAACAATCAAACAGAAAGCTAAATCTTTTCCACATGCAAAGGGCTCTGAGGGAGAAGACAGAGATGAAGCAAAAGGGCATCATGATAGCGCAGAGATGTTGGAAAAACAGGGTTACTTCAGCGAAATATCCGATGTGCAGAATTTCATGATTAATATATGTCAGAGCTCGCATGTGCACTCTGCTGACACAGGTGGCGTGACCTGACACCTATAACCCCAAACGCTTCCAGCGCACCACGATAAAAATAAACACACAGTGGCGTTGACCCTGACAGGTAGAGCCACTACAACAGCCATACATTAGTCAGTGCGACATTCAGGAACTGGGCTCTCACACAGCTGTATAGGTCCACATTAATTTTTCAGGCCTTGTTGACAAAGGCTTTTAGACTCCTGCTCTAATATATGCACATTTTTTTTCTGCCCTAAGAAAGGTAGGCACTTCTACTATATTTTATTTAAGGACAAAATGTGAAGCAGGTGGTAGTCCCACATCTTTAAGTGATGGTTTCCTCAAATTTCAAATAGGTGTGTGAGTTCCTGTATCCTCTGTGCAAAAAATACTTTTTTCATAAGAAAGACAAACTCATGCTTATGCACTGTGTTTTCGAAGAACATCATACAACACCTAAAAGCATGCAGAAGATAAACAACACACTGTATACTGTACATCTATACACAAGCTACATATATAAAGTTTTGTTTTCTTTTGCAAATTTATAGAAAGTCTTAATAGGTTGTTAACTTTAAGCATCACTACACAAACCTCTTATTTATGAAAAGCATCCGTCATATTGCTGTTCTCAAGATATCGAACCAGCCTTTTAAATGATGTGTGATGATATGTGTGTGTGTGTAAATGAAAGAAAGAAAGAAAAAGAATAAGGTAAGGAAGAAAAGATGCTTTTCATAAATTAGAGGTTTGAGTAGTACTGCTTAAAAGTGAGCAACATCTTAAAACTTTCTATAAATTTGCAGAGAAAACCAAAAAAAAAAAAAAAAGTCTTTAAGTCTTTAAGTAGCTGGAATTGTATATACATTTTGGGATTTATCAACTAAGCCATAAAAATTTAGAGGAAAGCAGCAAAATAGAGAAATAGATTTCCGAGTGTATGTTCCTGCGGGGTTGCCTGTTGGAACTGGAAGACACCAATTCAGTCTAGGTAACCATGCAGCTTCGAGCCAATCAGCCAGAAATGAACTGCCTTGCTTTACTGGGTTCACAAATGCTTTCTTTTTTTTAAAAAAAAAAAAAAAAAAAAGCCCTGATCAATAGTGGTGAGCTGTGAAGGTGCTTTGGGTGAAAAGCCAGCTGGGCGTTGGCTTCATGTCAGAGTTGGGTAATTATCTGCATTTGCATTTCTACGTTGTCACTGCTAAAGATCACAAGAGGACAATTTGATTGCCTCAGGCAGCAGGGTGGTGGATTTTATCAGACTCCTTAAATGTCAAAATATCCCAAATCAGCTTTTGGGATGACCAAAAGCTGTGAGCCATCTACCAGAGAAATGAATCCTGCTGCAGTTACACAAAATTACTAACACTGAGTACACTTACATCAGAACATAACAGTGGATTTTTACTACATGACTACAAGAATATCACAACTCTCCAACTTGTTTAGTTTCAGTCACATTTCTTGTTCAGGTTAAGATAACTAGAATCTAGAATATTTCTAGATGGAAACCTCTTATTCAGACTGAGCTTTTTTTTCCTGGAATTCACCAAGAATGCTAAACATATACAGAATGGAGATACAAGATTTTCCCACACTGACAGAATGATAACCAAAATGAAGAGTCAGTTTTTCTTATTCTGATTCTCTGCACTGACTACAACCTAAAAAGATGGATGCAATCTGTTTCGGAATATAGTATCTGTCCACTCTGACAGCAGCTTAAGGAGTTCAGCGTCATTATTGCATAATCAGCCAATAGAGAACCACAGAAGCAGATACATTGACTATCTCTACTTGGAGAACATTTGATCAATGAGACTCGGCTCAGACTGCTTTATGCTCCGAATCTCTGCACATTATGAGTCAACCTTGTTTTCCGGTGTCCATATTGATCAACAGTCTGAAATGTCTTCTTTCAACATATTCATTAAACAAGTAATTTCATCCTACTGCAACTTCCCATCGAACATCAACACACTTGTTGACCACAACGTTAAGTATGAAGTCACATAACGTGTATCATTACAGAGCCACAGTATTCACTTCCTTTCTCTGCCTGTCCGCTACATTTCCCCTGTGTGGTGCAATAATTCTAACTCTGTGTGTAAAACCAACGTTTTATTTCCCCTCTAACCAGGGAAAGCAGGAGTCACTCAACCAAAGGACGTCAGCGCTTGCAACAATCAGTCTTTTGTCTGTCTTTGGGTCCACACTTCCCTGAAAATACCACATTCACCATGCAACTTGTGAACAATTTTTCACCTCTGCAGCATTTTACAATAGATTTCCAGAGTCTTCCCTCCACATCCACACACACACAAAAAACCTTTGCACCTAAATCTTGAAAAGACACAAATAAACAACAGGTCAATTTCAAATCCTCCATTTTTAAGTAAGATAACTGGAAGTGGCTTTTCAACAGCTAGATGAGTTGTTAACAGAAAACTACTGATATAATGTCTTCCAGTCAGGTTTTAGACAACACTAAGGCACTGAGACTGCTTTGACCAAATGTTTAATGGCATATGCTTGAATACAGACAGTAGAAAAATGTCAGTCTTAGTTTACTGGATCTCAGTGCTGATACACTTGACCACAATATATTACTCAAACGACTGGAGAACTGGCCAGGTCTTTCCAGAACTGTGCTCAACTGGTTCAAAATGTACTTAGAAAACAGGAACTACTTGGTGTGAAAAGAAATTCCTATCTGAGTTGACAGGAATTACATGGGGAGTTCCTCAAGGTTCCATTCTGGGGCCTCTTCTGTTGAACATCTCCAAGCTTCCACTAGCACTGATTATAAAGAACAACCAAATGAATGGATGCACCAGAACTTTCTCCCGCTGAGCAAAGGCAAAACTGAGGTAGTTATCATTGGAGCCAAAGAGAAATCATTGCAGGTCACCACAGAGCTTCGATGTATACACCTAAAAACCACCAACCAGGCCAGAAAAGTGTAGTGATCTAAATTGGAAAAACAAAAAAAACACACGAAGGCAATAACAAAGTCCACCCACTATTACTGTAAAGAATATACCAAGGATAAAACATCTGATGTCTCAGCAGGACCTGGAAAAACTAGTCCCTGCATTCATCTTTAGTGGCCTTGATTATTGTAACAGCATCTTTACAGCTCTACTTAAAAAAAAAAAAAAAAAAAAAAAAAAAGTTAGACTACTGGAGCTCATTCAGAACTTTGTGGCTCGAGTCTTCATTAAGACCAAAAAAGTGGAGCACATCAGTCCAGCTCTGAGGTGTTTATACTGGCTGCCTGTTTGTCAGAGGTTAGATTTTGAAGTGCTGATGCTGGTATGATGCTCTATAAAGCTCTGACTGTTTTAGGCCCAAAATACATCAATGACCTCCTAACCCAGTATGAACCTTCCAGAACCTTAGGTCATCAGGATCCTGTTTTTCTATCAGTTATCAGTCAGAAGATGGAGAAGCTGCCTTTAGCTTCCAAGCTTCATATGTCTGGAACCAACTCCCAGAAAGCCTCAGATCAGCTGAAACACTCAGTTTTTTTAAATCCAGGTTAAAGACACTTCAGGGTGAATTCAGCTTTAGTGAGAAGCGTCCACCCATTCATAGGCATGGTAACGGCAATATCAATAGTCTAAGTCTCAGAGTATTTTTAAGAATTCTGAAATTCAGTATAGTTGCATCTCAGATTGGCACAGCCCTAACAGAGCATCCTTTCAGGTGTTGCATTTTTGCTCGAACATCTCACTGGAGACGTGATCTGCATGGTGCTGGAAGCCCCAGTGAGCCTTCCTGCTCCAAACACAATTGGTTAGTTCTTTTTTATTCACATGTCCTACATTTATTATGTGTCAAACAATTTAGTGAAATGCCCAAGGCTTTGACTTTTTGAAGTTGCTCTTAATATCATTCAATATCAACTAGTGATATAGGTCACGACTCATTTTCATTACCACTGCATTCATTTCATAAAGATGCAACACAGGCATCCGTTTCTGATTTTTAAAATAACTAACCTGTAATATCTTTCCATGGTCTAAAATACATGACTAAATTAACAGTGTTTCCCTTCACCAAGATGTTACTGAACAACAGCAGTGATGGGGAGAAAACTGGGATCTTTTATTAAAGTCATTAAATACTTGAAACTATGAAAAATCTGTCTAAACTCAGATTAATATGCTGTCTTAAAACTCCTGTCCAAAAACATGAGAAGTTTTATCAAGATGCTTTCACAATAACAAAAGCTGACGTGTTTGTCCAGCAAGTAAAAGCTTCCACGAAAGCTGTGTTACACAATATAAGGCTACAGTAGTTTTTTTAAAATCCCACTCAAGATCACGGCAGGGCTGAAGTCAATCACAGCTGTGACTGTGTGAGACACAAGTTAGCCAATCAGTCGCACAGACAAACAAGACAAACAATGATGGAGGCTCATTCCTACGCTCAGTTCAGGATCAGCCATTGACCTAATGTATGTTTTTGAAATGTGGGAGGAAAGTACGGGGAAAACATTCAAACTGTATGTCCATTCAAACTTGTACAAGAAACGTCATGAAAGGGGAGACCTTTACAAGTTAAAGGCACTACATCTATGAAAGCCTGCCTCTGAGACTAACTTTTAGAGGAAATAAAACTCCCTGGTCCTCATTCAGACATGGTGGTGACACAATCAGTTTATAACAGATTATTGGAAAGCAGCTAGACATTTCTATTATCAGCAATTGCATTAAAGGTGCAATATTCCACCTCTTGGAAGTACAAAGGAGGACAAAATTTAAATATCCATGTGTGTTCAAAATAAAACTGGTGACTTTGCTCAACTGAAGCGTTTTAGTTTGTGACTGTGAAGACTTGCTGGCAACGTACTTGTGTGCTTCGTGGCTTGTAGGGTGAGCTGCTCTCCAGGTCTTCCAAGATGCTGGTGAGGGAATCGATCTCCGCATCCAGACTGGAACGCCTCTCTTCCAGGGTCTTCTCTGGTCCTCTCATCTGTGGGAAAACATCCAATGCAGCTTCTTAAGGATATATTCAGGTTTTTGCACTTTCGGCAGACTGTACTTTGAATTATGATCCTCCTGCTTGCTGAGTCTGTCAGCTTGAAGTAAGCTGTCATTGTCTTAACAGGAGCTTCTGTCTGACCACTCTACTGTGAAGGTCTGATTGATGGAGTGTTGCTGAGATGGCCATCCTTTCGACAGGTTTTCCCTCGTCTGCAAGGATGTCTGCATCTCTGTTAGAGTGAGCGCTGGCTGACCTGCCCGAGGCTTTGTCCAAGCTTACTCATCTATCGAGGCTGCTACAGGTGGAGGACTTTGTTTTAATGAAGCTGTGAACCTTTAGACACCAAACAGTGTGATGAGATTCAGATTTTGGGGGTCATAATTTGATTCAAAATCAAGTAAAAACATCCACCATTTGAAAAATAACACTCATTTCAAGGGTGGCATATTAGGAAAAAAAAAACTTTCTCTGTAGTTGAAAGGAATTATTTGGGTGTTTGTGAAAACCACTTTGAAAACTCCATCATAACACAACCCTGAACCCTTATTTGGGATTGCTGAGCTCTGAAAGTTTCTCATTCAGTGGGGCGTTTGGGTTTGCAGGTTTTTGTGACATCACACACCCAGATGAGACTATAATCATCCAACATCCCTTTCTTTACCTCCACCCACCCCTTCACATCAGGCTGTTTTCACTATTCCTCAGACATGAGTGACAGGAACCCTCTACACTGATCTGAAAAGATCAACACCCTGCAGAAAAGAGGGGCGGAGCCGAGTCGTGTGCCTGACACCGCCTCCAAATCCAGCTTCTATGAACAGGGAACTGCTGAATCTGTGTCTCTGTTTCATTTTGACTAAAATGTGTCACAGACATTTAACTGAGACCCCTGGTAAATGTTTCCACTTGTAAAGAAAAAAAAAACAGAAGGACATGTCTGTTATAAATATACCATATGCATAGAACACAAATAATTTGAGACAAAACAGGTGATAAAATTCATTTTGAATTCAGAATGTGCTGGGACTTTAGTAAAATGTGGGTAAAAAGCTTGTAGCTCCCGCTGAGGATTTGTATTTTTTCTGCAGAGTTAGATGATACTATTGATCCAATCGCCTCTCTCTCTTACACACGTTAATATCCGTGTCAGCTGACATGTTCTTGTCCTTTCTGTCAATCAGTGAAACAACTGACAGTAAACCTAAAACACCCAATCAGCCGCCACTAAAACTGTCACAACCTTTACAGTTACACAGCGATACCAGGTCTTTCTTCTCTGATGAAGAGACTCACCGGAGATTAACTTATCCAAAATGACTATTTGCTTTTAGAAACATATTTCTGTCAGTTCTGCATCTAAGAAAAAAAAAAAAAAGAGGATTAAGAGTGGTATTTTATGCACCATTCTGACTAGACTATAAACAGCTAAAAAATGAGGCTTTTTACCTCTCTCTTATATATTCAGTCCTAAATTACAATTTATTTGTTTGAAATAATAAAAACAATAATTTAAAATGTTAATTAGTCAATAAATAATATGTATGTTCCTGATATAATATTCAACACTGCAGAGATCAGTCTAATCAACTTTAAATTCATTTCCAAATGAAAACCAGGGCATCCATAGAAAGCTCTCCAGTTGTGTGAAAACAACATATAATTGGGAAGCTTTCTATATTCAATTTCAGAGGAGGCTGAGATGTCGGGATGAAAGAATGAAACGACCTTCGTGAGCCACTCTCTAAAGTTAAAGATAAATAAATCAGCCATTGTGCTGCTCAAAGACATTCTCTCAGCTTTTTACAACATTTCTTAAACATTGAATTACACTTTCCAAGTTCACATTTTACCTTGACCTCAGACAATCCTTTTGAAAGCTGCGCATCAATAGCAGAGACCTCTGGAACTTAGAAACGCAGGAAAAAGAAGCAATGTATTGTGTGAATTACAGTTTTTCATGAAGTACTATTCACCTCCTGCTTTCATGGTTTTTACTGAAATACATTTGTTCATCCCAGTCTCATCCATCAAGACTTCAAGCAGGCATCAATCCTTTAAAATTGAAGTCTGATATACATATGTATACACACACACACACATATATATATAAAAAAGTTTGTTTTTTTTTTACTGATTTTACTGGTTTTAAAAGTGCCCTATAAAGACTAATTAGAAATGCTGTGACTTTATCTCGGCAGATATTCTAATAGGACGCCTGAAAGCATCAGTAATAGCACCATCACTCCCACAACAACCACTGGTTTATTCATCTACACTTTTCCATTTCATCTCAAAGAAAAATATAACCCCGTCATATGAAAAGACAAAACTCTCAAGCAAAAGAAGCTGAACTGTTCCACAGAAATCTAGAAAACACTTAAAATGACGTGACCATTAGTGGCAAGGTTTTCTACAAAATTCACAGGAATTTCTCCTTGAAATGACAGAAGCTTTTTTTTTCTTCTTCTAAAATATGTTGCAACTGCAAGAAGACTTCTTGCAATTGCCTGCGGGGGCTTTTTGAGTTGGCTGGATCAGTGACTGCTTCTTATTCTAATGTTATGTGTTTGGATTACCTGTCACAATCTATTAGAGGCAGATCTTGCCTCCATTTGGAGCAGAGCTGCTGCTTAAAAACATCTAAGGCAGTCTCCACTGGAGGTAAACAAAGCAAAACACTAATGGCTTCTTTCAAATCAACAAAGGAGGAAAAAAAAAAAACAGACAAACTTGGTTAACAGTCATAACGAGGAGGATGAAAGGAAATATTGAAGTTTTTGTGCTTTGCAGGAATTTACTGTGTGGAGCTCCATAAATGTGGACAGCAGCCAAAGTGAGAGATTTATCTTTCCCTCTCTCTGATGAAGGTTCAGCTTTTACTTGTCATAATGTGGACATTTCTCTCCGCGTGGATGATAAAGAGCATATTTCTGTCTTCTCTCGAGTTAAAGATCATTTATTCATTAAATAAAATTGAACTTCTCCGCTGAAGCTCACAGATGCCATATCAAGACATTTTCACTGATATCTGCCCCTTTTTCCTCATGCTGTCAAACTATTTAGGAGTTCTGCTCCAGCTACGGGACAAATCATTAAGATAACAGCAGCATATTAATTAATTGAAGGTCCAAATCAGAACATTAGAAAAATGAAGTTGAGCTGAATACAGGAACAGCATTCAACAGTCATTGGGTACTAAATTTCTTATGTAACATCAGACTTTAAATATCATTCAGATATCATGAGACCCAAGGCTTTTGTTTGAGAAAGCCTCCAGAAGCCTAAGGTGTTATGGAAAACTTAAAGTCATCCATAAAAAGCTTTTTTGTTTCTCAGCCTCTGAAGAAACTGTGACAAAAATCAAATTAATATTGCAGCATCTTTGAGGCGATCTCCTGCGCTCTCCCAGCATGCTCTTCAGTGTTTTTGTTAACATGACCTTAAGATAATTGTTCATAATCAATAATCTCTTCTTGTAAGTGATGTTATTACTCACACAAGTTGCACCTTTTTTTTTTCTTTTTTCTAAATTTCAGCGTAGGTGGAGGTTGTATCTGCACCATGAGGAAGAGTGCACAACCGCCCTGGGAGTTTTACTGTTAGCTTTGCTCAAAAGTAAATATAGACACTGTCCTTGACCGTGCTGTTTATTGCAGAACATTAAAAGTTCTGTGTGGTTTCGGAGTGCAAACCCTCACAGAACTGCAAATGAGTCAGAGCAGCAGTACGGTTGCTTTCACTAATCCAGAGGTAGTTTAGATCATCTAGGAAACATTTCATAAAGACACAATGTGCTGTTTAACAGAGTATGACAGTGGCGGACGTATCTTCTTGATGACAGTGCTACTGTAACTGTTTTGATCGGGGGCTTTGGAGCGGCAGCTGCTCTCTTCTCTGAGCGGAACGACGCAGTTTCAGGCCATTCAAGGCCCACTTTCACCCCTGCATATCTGTCATATCATGTCACGATGGGTTAATGCAACCGTGTTTATTGCCTTTGAGAAATCATGATGCTTCTGAAAAAAAAAAAATCATCTTCAGAACCTGCATAATTCTGAATCTTGAAGTCTCATCACTGTGCTGTTCTGTTCTTGTAGCCTCTGTTGTTACGTGCAGCGTTGTGGGAAACACAGAGCAAGGCAAACATCGGCAAAACCGAACTTCTTCCCAAATTAGTACATTACCTGGGTATTTTTAACATACATCTTAGCAAAGTTACTATGTTGTACTTCGCCACGCGGCGAGAAACGACCTGCATGCCGTCTGTAGAGTTGAGGCCTGATGAACATTTTAAAGACGCGAAGACAAAAAAAGAAGAAAATACTGCCATCTTTTGCTACTTTGAATGCGAAACTGGAGAGTGAAGGCAGAAAGAAGACGGGATTCCCAGTATGTCTCCACTCTACAATAAAAACTATGTGTTTGTGTGAAAGATTATAAAAACATTTAGCCACAACGTTCTTAGCTTATCTTAAGGTTGTGTGACACCATAAGAGGAAAAAGTCAGAAAAAAGTTTGTATTGTATTTCAACAACTGAAGCAGAGCTTCTAATGGGGGGAAACCAGCACAATGAGGACATTTAAATAAAACTTATAACTTGGGTAGATGACATTTAATTTGTCTCGAAACCACTGAAGGCTGATGTTGCCTTCAGATGAATAAAACCAAAGCCACAGATTTCGTCTCCTCACCACTTTAATCTTCTTATAAGCCAAATTTTATGATAAATGTGAAAAACTGTGAACATATCCTACAAGAGCAAAGAATAAAAACTATGTGTTTAAATAATCAGTCATTATTCAGTGAAATATACTAAAGTATAACGTTTTGGGGAAATGAATAGCCACATTTGGTGGAGTTGGCAGACCAGCTGCTAGTTTTTAACCAAAAATGTGTGAAAATAACACATCCCCATAAATGCCACACATACTTGGAAGCACAGAAACGTAACACAGTAACTGCTTTGTTATCCCGTTGTCTGCACCAGGAGAAGGACTAATTTATTGTAAGACTCTGTAGAAAATCTATTTTTATACATAAAATCTATTTGCATAAAGCTTTTGCAAATGTACAAATAATGGCTTTGAATAGGTGGGTTAAATTCAACATAACCATGAGGACAAAGAAAGCCATGTTGAAATATTAAAACATTTCAATTAGACAAATATTTAAAACATTTCATTTTAAATGCATGAGTGAATCTGTTACGATTAAGAAAGCACTTGCACAGTCACATTTGTAAACATATTGAGAAAGACACAACCGGCTTGGCTCTAAGTACCAGAGTCTGGGTGAACAACGGGTCAGCAATCCAGAGCTGTCACTCATGCAAACTTTCAGCACCTTCTGACACAAAAACACAGTTGAAATCATTTACCAAGTACGAGTAAGAAAACACTTTGCTTCAAAAAAGTATTTGCTGTCCTTAGTTTGTGAAAGTTTCCACAGAATTGGCTTTTTTAATGTTCTTGGAATCAACTTCAACATGAGCAGATGTTTGATGATAAATGATCAACTGCAGCAACTGATGTATTATACTTCCTTAACTGTCAAACATAGGGTTAAAGTATTTTTTAAAACCTTAATCTGTTTTTATTTCCATGTTATTCAACATCCCCACTTATTCTGGAGACTTACACTTATTCTAAATTCACGTTCCCATTTACATCATTTACTAAAGAGTCAAAGCAGAAAGCCTTGAATGACCAGCAGAAACGAATAAAAACAAATCTGCAGGAAAAACACAGTCCTTATTACTTGATTTCATAAAATTAAAGGGCTCCTGTTCAACTCAAAATACTTGCTGAGTGGCTTTTAGTGAAGGAAGTTAGTTTTCTTGAGGTCTTCGTGCATTCCTAACTGCTTCAGTATCTCTTTCGCTGAGTTCTGCCAACTCCAAATGTTTTCAGGGAAAGCAGCTCTGGGCTGTCTTCACCAAACATTCCTTTGGTTAAACAGAGTCATGAAAGTAAGAAGTGTCACTGCTCTGCACCTTTTAACATAACCAACTGTGAACGTGCATGTAGTTTACATAAAAGTTATTGTACCACATGACGACGTGTATCCTGCTGGTCCTAAGGGCAGTCTTATACTCGATGTGTTTTGACAGTTTGTGCAGGAGGAGAGATTAATTTACACACATTGCATAACTTGTCTAAATTATACAAGTTCTGCTTCAAACTTACAAAAGAAGCATTCACTTAGGATGCAAAACCGGTTCGATCGAATGAGGGGATTTTTTTTTCTCCTCTCCTGCTTACACTGAACAAAGGAATGTGAAACACTTGGAGGATTTCTCGGCAGAGGTCAAGTGCTGAGTGTCTGTCAGAGCGCAGAGGCCAGATAGCCCAGAGGGGCCAAATGCCTGAGGGTATTCGTTCACCAAGGCAGAGATAAATGACCAAGCTCCACCAATAGGTGTCAGTCTTCCATCCATCCTACATCAGAGCTCAGAGCAAATCAACTAAGTATGTGTGAGAGTGCGAGTGTGGGAGCTGAGAGTGGGGCTGGACGTCTCTGCAGCTGGCTGCAGCTCAAAAGGAGAGACGTATCGCTGGGCTCGGTGCAGCACTTGGGCTTGTCTTTGCTTCTGTGTCGACTCTTTTGAAAAGTGAAATTTGAAATAATGAACAGGCACACTCACCTGATGATCGTACGAGTTTGCCGGTGGCGGAGGGGGGAAGGAAGCAGGCGGAGATGGTAAACCGGCTGAATCTTCGGCAGGTGGTGGAGGGGGAGGGTAGTCCGCTGGGATGGAGGCAGACGCACACACCGAGAAGGGGGGGGGGGGAGAAAAAACAGCTTATTAAATACTTCCCCTTTTTCGCACCAGCTAAACTGTCATGATTCTGAGAGAACAGACACTGCACCGCCGAACAAACACGCAAAAGAAAAGAACTTCTTTTTTTAAGCTCCACCACAACTACTAACGCTGCAGGTGCACAAAACAACAAGAAGGCGAGTTCAAGCCCGAGATATCAGCGGACAAAGACAATCACAAACTCCAACTGATCTCATGATCAATTCAAACACACAGTAAGCCCACGGAGTGAGCTGTGCACAAATATAGGCAGTCCTGGATGATGAGAGTAACTGTTGAAAGGTCAGAGCAGCTCGACAGTATCATTTCCTGAAAACAGAAGAAACAATTACTGCCCTTTATTTTCTGTTTGGGTCGACTTCACAATTTTGAAGTCACATCTATTCAAACACACTAAATGAGATTACATTCCATTGTTTGATACATAAAATGCGACAAAGGCACAACATTTTACTGAACTCAAAAACAGAATCTTGACGAAGAAGCCGGCGTCAACAGCTGAACTAACTGACTCGTCCTAATTTGCCTCAACTATTATCCATCTCGAGCTGCAAAATCACACAAGACATTTGAAAGAGGTCATGCAGTTATTAGAGAGAAGAAGAGAGAGGAAGAACCGTCTTATCCCACGTCAATAGACTGAAACACTTAATTGCAGCAATTTGGTTAACTAAGAAGTACTAATCTGCAGTAAGCATGTCCCCTCCCCACCAAGCCCAAGATTGAAAATGTAAATGTCATGTTCCAAACGAGCAGACTAGGTGCTTGCTCTGCCAGAGGAGGAGGAACAAGCCAAATGTGTAGTTCTCAAGTCAGCACTAATCCAAGGATTGCATCGTGCCACATGTTTCAGACAGGATAAGGAGTTATGTGCCAAATTAAATTCTGATTTGGCTTCTCCCGGCGCAGGACTTACACTGAATCATTTGACCATGTACTTCTAAGTACCAAACCAGACATGAGCTTTGCAAATTAAAGGCTTTTATGAGACGTAATGGGAATTTGTTCCAATGCTAAGTCTTTGATGAGGTCTTGTTCAGAAATTCCATTTGCTTTCCATGGCTTTTATCTGTTTTCATTAGAATCTAATTGATGTCATCAGTGTATTTTATCCAAGGCAGCTGACCAAATTAATTAAGAGTGCTTTCCAGTTGCCTCCACAAAATGCACAGAAGACGGGGAGATAACACAGCGCAGTCGTGTTGAGCTTTACTGCATTCAAGAAATTGTGAACAACGCATGAAATGTTTCTTCAAGGCGTCCTGTTTATATAATAACCTCACGACCTCCGCTAAAGCTCGATGGTGGGACAGCTCTTCTGGGAGAAGGCACGAACCACGCTGCCCAGCCGTGGCCCGCCATCACCTCCCGCACAAACACACATCCTTTCTGCCATCATATAAGTCGCTTGTAACTTGTGGCTTACAGGGAATTAAGGTTCATGTCCGTTTCTCTCAAACATCAAAGATGTTTTGGATTCCTCATTTCATGGAAACACAAGAGTTGTAAATGTTTCAGAGATTCATGTTTTATTGAAAAGGTCTTCCAGTTGTGGATGTGGAACAGTGGAAAGCATGACTTGGAACTGAAACAGGGGTCATTAAGCGTCCTTGCTTATTCTGGACTATTTTCTTCGCATCCTTCATCGAGCCAGTTGTTTAGGACTGAAATGTTTTCATGTTTGCACTGCTGAGGGTGTGTGTATTCCCAGATGTCCTCTGAAGCAAAACCCTTTTCTCTCAAATGACTGCACTAAACCTTGAAGGTGTTCGTGGCTGATTCAGGGTCAGCAGAGAAACACTGGCTTAATAGAAGCCTTGTCTTTCAAATCAAGCAGCATGTGATGTTGTGGCTTATTTCCATAATCGTGCACTCTGACTTGACTTTGAAACAGGGCTGAATGAAATGCTTCAGCATCATCACGGCAAAGATCCCCCGCGCAGTAGTCAGAGTGCAGGAGTTGACCTGCCAAGTGAGATCAAATCACCTCCATCTGGTCAGGTTATAATATTTTACAGGAGAAAACCTGTAAAAAAAATAATTCCAAGGAATTCATTTCTTACATTTGCAGCTAAAAACAGTTAAAAGGGAGACTTTGTTGCAAAACAAAACAACAAAAAAAACAAAAAGAGAGGTCCAGTGTAAATTTTAGTGCAGTTTCTTCCTTCTTGGTTAGAAAGGCTGAAACATGACACATCTGCAGCGTGCCTTTCCTTTAAACAGCGCTGTGCACACAGCTCTCCTAAGCAGAGGAGACGGCAGCGTTAAAAAAAGGGAGCGATAATGACAGCCTCTCCGTCGGAAGCATAGAGGAGCTTCTGACCGGCGTGTTGGAACCAGGCATGTGGTGTTAAAGTTGAACTGTTCCCAAAAAAAAAAAAAAAAAAACCTTCTTCAGTCCTCTTCTTAAAACTATTTTGAGTTTCCAAACGGAGCTTCTCAAAACTGTTAATTTTCCAAACATTGCAGAAAAAAATGAAACATCTCAGCGGAGTGTGAGTGTTACGTTTTTTTATTCTTTGTTGCTGTTCTGTGTTTCTCACCTCCCATATGGTGTTCATCTTTATGCTAAAAGAAATAACTTTCTTTTGTCACTAGTTGTCCATACTAGAGAATATGTGGGAGCAGGTCATCATACAGAATGAAGATTTCATCTCACATCATGGGGATCATCCTAAATATCCCAAAAACGGGTGAAAAGATCAGACAAAACGAATGCAGTGTAAACAGTAAATTTCCTCGATGGACGTCATCTGTTTTCTCCGCTTTTTACCACTTCATTTTCTAAGCTGTCTTCTCACCTGCACTCAAACTATTATCTAAAGATTTTCTTTTTTTTTCTTTTTTGCAGAACCTCCAACCGTAGGTTTGTGACATGTTCTTTTTGTCTATTTGATTTACATCTTTATCACTCAGTCAAACGTCATGAGTCACCGGAACCCACTGGTGGCTTCTTACTGCGGCTGGCAGCTAAAGCTCTGTTCACTGAAAAAAAAAAACACAACCAAGATGCTGGTCTGACGTCGGGAGTCAGAGGAGTTGATTTCTGGTGGTTTGATGTCATCCACAAATGCTATATTTAATCTGCGGCACCTAATATTTCCATTTGAAATAAATAAAAGTCAACACGGGCCCGAGCTGGTGAGCACTCTGTTCTGCTGCTTTGCGCCGTCCTAACGGTGTCATGCTTTTAAGCGGCGTGCGCCAGCAGCGTGTGCACGCTTCCTGTGCCGTGAATGAAGCCGACTCCATTTGTGACATCGGGGAGATGAAAGCTCCAAGCGAGCATTAATGAGGAAAGCAGCAGGAACACCTACTTAACACGACAACTTCCCATCTCTTTATTGAGCAATTACCTTTAAGTAGCTGCTTTGTGAACAAGGAATGCTAATCACTGATTAAACTTATTTGAGAGACAGTAAGAGGTGTAATTGGTTATCGGGAACATGAGTTTTATTAAGGAGATGATAAGACGGTGGAGATGGCTCCAGCTGTGACATTGCCACTAATATTAAACTTTGTTTAAATGTAATTATTAGGACTTGCGTTACCATATATGGAGCTGGCATAATGATTAGCAAATATAACCATCTCCTACTCCAATCAGTGTGTGTACATGCCTCAAACTGAACGGTACGCTAATGCAAAATTAATTAGTTATGCAGAAGAGGCAATAGCAGAGTGGGGAAAAAAAACTTGCAGGTTGCAGGCAAGTCTTTTTTTTTTTCCTCTCCATTTATGTAGCTGTGTAGCGAGGATTAGTAAATTCTGTGGGGGAAGAAGATTGAAGAGTTAAGGTTGAGCATATGTTTCCAGATTTACATATGTACAATATTATCAGAGTCATACACGTGTAAGCTGTGGCCATCTGGCCTGTAAGGACTTAGTACAAAGTCTGGCCCAGAACGCGACTGCCTTTCGCATAAAGCTTCCACCATTTCACTGAAAGAGGCAGTTTGCAACACAAAGAGTGCAAACTGAAGAAACCTAAAGTACAGGGAGTGTGTGTTTTTGGCTGCACGGGGTGTAAAGTATCTCCAGCAACCCAAACTTGATTTACGACTGAAAGCTGGAGTCGTTGGTGTCTGTTCGCCTTTGCATGTACTGCGCGGACCCAAAATAAGGGCAGGGGAGCGAAGCCCACATGTGTCATACAGTCCTAGCTGCACTTTAAATCTGGAGGGAAACATACATTGGGTTTAATTAAAGAACTCGACCAAGGAAACTGGACTTCTTTTTTTGGCTCCTGAAGACATCTGATCTAAGAGGCGTCCTTGGCTCTGATTGGCTGCTGGGAGGTCTCAGGTATTTCACCTCTTGTGGGCTCATTAGCACCTTGAGGGTCACCAAGGACACATGTGTGTTGCTGACCCACCCCTCAAACATGCAGGTCTTTTGGGTCACACAAATCATAAGTAAAGGACTTGTATGACAAAAATTGGACTTACAAATTGTTCATTTCATTTGTACAAATGTAAAGAAAACCAGGATACAAACATGCTTTGTATCACAGAATCTATAGTTCCCTATTTAAAAAAAAAGCCCTCAACAAACTGCTTAAAGTCTTTCGTGTCAGTTTTATCTCCATAAGCACGAGCTGTGGCAGGGGTTGGGAGCACATTGTTTTGACATAATTATGGACCCGCTTTCTTCCATCTTTCGCAGGAGAAGAGCAGCTGAGCCTAGCTCTTAATTAGCACGATATGTATAGAAGAGAGATTTATGGCTTCATTTGGTTTAGAGAAGCAAAGGAGGGATTTCAAGTCTTTGGAGATGTACTTGTTTTAAGTGTGAAGTCGTAGACTGAAATTGGCTTCTTGCTACTCCACAGAGAAATCCCAGGAGAGGAGCAACCGAAATCAGGAACAATAGGCAGATTATGTTTTTGTATAAAAGCTCAGAAATAAACACTGACAAAAGGTGAGCATAGGAAAAAGCCTTTTTTTCCCCCTCTTACCTGTTTTTATGTGAATGCTTGAAACAATAAGTAGGCTGAACAATTAAGCTCTTATAACGTGTGGTTAGTGAGGTTTTCTGCTGAGTGAAAATGTGATTCAGAGGTGGAGACGGGTGTTTTTCTTTTTCTTAAACAAACCTAACAGAGAGTAAATGAACCCTGTCAAATGTCACAGCAAATAGTCACTTCTGTTTAAACTGAAGCTAGTTTCTATAAAGCCTGCGCTGGGACAGGAATTTACTGTAAACCTACAGCCGAGGCAGTTATCCTCCACTACAAATGTCAAAGTTCACATGAGGTCTCGAGTGTAACTCATAGCTTTACAAAGTTCTGAAGGGACATACTTGTGAGGAGGGTTTTCTCATGACCACAACCAAAGTTCAAGACTGGATAGGCATTTGAGCCTAATTACTGTTTAATAAATTATTATTTCATTGTTATTGAAGATCTTTAGGGGTCTTGCTAATAGCAGCTTGGATCAAATATCTTGACACCACATAAACATAGATTAAAAAATTGCAACTAAAGTGACCCAGATACAAGAGTTGAAAGGCAAGTGAAACTGTATGATCCTCCTTTTCCAAAAATACATTCCTTCCTTCCATCCATCCATCAACATCCACTTCTCTGGGTTCGGGTCACGAGGTCAGCAGCCTAAGCAGAAAGGCCCAGATCTTCCTCTCCCCAGCTGCCCCCTCCTGCTCCTCCAGAAGGGCACCAAGGCGTGCCCACACCAACTGAGAAATATCTTCTCTCCAGCATGCCCTGGGTCTGCCTCGAGGATGCCAAGAAACCCAAACCACCTGAACTGGATCCTCTCGATGTGGAGGAGCAGGGATCTACTATGAGTCCCTCTCAGATGACTGAACTTACATCCTATCTCTAAGGGCGAGAGCAGTCACCCTGTGGAGGAAACTCACTTCAGCCGTTTGTGTCAGTGATCTCTTCTCCGTTCCGTCTCTACCTACAGTTTGTGACCATAGGTAAGGGTGTAGGTAAAACTGACTGTTAGAGTCTTGGCTTTGGGCTCGACAGAACCGCAGATGCCACACTGATCCTCCTAT
The DNA here is from genome assembly GCA_028564865.1 of Zenarchopterus dispar. Lineage (NCBI taxonomy): Eukaryota > Metazoa > Chordata > Actinopteri > Beloniformes > Zenarchopteridae > Zenarchopterus > Zenarchopterus dispar. Next base: position 13,636,934 of record JAOWBL010000019.1, on the reverse strand, counting down.
CAATCCTTCCATTCATCTCTCACTTGTGAACAAGACCTCAAAATACTGGAACTCCTTGAGCTGAGGCAGAAGTTCACCCCCAAACCAGAGGAAGCACTCAACCCTTTTCAAACCATGGTCTCAGATTCAGAGGTGCCGATTCGCATCCCTGACTCTTCACAGTTGGTTGCAAATCGTCATAATGAGAGCTGAAGATGCTGGTTCATTGATGCCAATGGCACAACATCATCCATCAGATATGGCTTATTTCAGCCTGCCAGTGTAAATGCAGTCTTTGATGATTTCAGAAGATCCACACTTTGTTTCTTGGCATCCTCGAGGCAGACCCAGGGCATGCTGGAGAGAAGATATTTCTCAGTTGGTGTGGGCATATGCAAACTTATTATAATGACCCCTCCAAATGTTCTCTGCTGGATCCTACTTCAGTCACTGATTCCTGAGATGTAGGTAAAACTGAATTAGGAAAAGCTCTCGCCTGTATGTGTAGTGTCACACTTAAGGCCGTCAAAAATGAGACCATATGGTCTCAAAGTTCAGGTCTGGGGAAGGACAGAAGACAATTTGTGATACATTTAAAGTATCCATGAGCAGGGGGATTCCTTTATTTTGAAATTGAAAACGTTACCCAGTTTAATGGAGTAATGGCCTTGATTAGGCAGGTAACAAAGGTCGCTATGAATGAACGTTTATTTGCAGATTTAGGACTAACTTCTGTATTTTAACAAAATATGAAGCAAAAAACATAGGAGAGGGGTCATCGAGTGACCCGACCCGAGTCAGGACCTGAACCCACAAGAACATCTGTGGAAAGACCTAAACATGGCTGTGAAACAAAACATACAACCTAGTTTCTCAGAAAGGTGTGCTATGCTTTTATGATCATTTGCAAAAAGAAAATGGCAATATTGTAACATGCAATACTGATACTTGATTCAGCATTTAATGTGTAATAAATACTGTTTCATGTTTACATGAGTACAGGCCAGTAAAGCAGGTGTTGATGAGCTGTACCAGAAGACAGAGCTTTCAATTTACAAGTCCGTTTACATTCCAGTCATCTTACATGCACATGACCTTTAGGTCATGTGAATGTGATTGTGAAATTCAAATGGCCAAAATGTGTTTTGTCTACAAAGTGGCAAGGATCCAGCTTACAAATAAGACGTGGATGCTGAAATATCCGGAGGGAAATCAGGGTACAGCTGCTGCTCCTTCGTGTTGGAGGCAGTTGAGGTGGAATTTTCCGTCATCTGACTTTTAAGTGATACTGCACAGGTGTCGTGTTGTGTACTGCAGAGCATAAGAACAAAAACACCACGAGCTGCGACCAAAAACCCTCTGGACAAAACACTAGTATACAGAGCTAAGAGGCATGCTCACGAAAGAAAAATAAATACGTTTCTTCTTTCTGGATATGACTTTATGCAAAAAAGGGAACTTGGTAAAGACTGAGGAAAAAAAAAAACCTTCTTAAACTTAGTTCTAGCTATACAGCCTGCAGTTCATCGTTAGCAGTCCACGTAACCAAATAGAAGAACAAAGTTTCCCAAGTAGGTTCAGTTTTCAACTTCTTACTCAGCATCTGAACTTCCTTTGATTAAATAGACAAACGTGTGAAAGACTAGACAGGATGTGAAGTCAAGTATTTTCACAATACTACAAATTTTAGGACCAGTGGCAACAATTAGAGAAGTGAAATGTCTGTTTTTGGTAATATCAGATAAAAAAATAATGACCAAAGTGTTAACACAACAAAGGCCTATATAGAAAGCAATGATGTGCAAAAGTGTTAGGCAGCGATTGAGTCTCACAAGATCATCTAAAGTAAACTTTGCACGCACTGCAGAATCAACACAAGTAGTTAAGATACAACATGTGTTGTGCTCCACTTAAACAAAAGTTGTTTGAGCTTCGAGCAGGAGCCTGTGGTATCTATGGGGACACTGATACACTCATTGGTGGATTTCCTGTAAATTCTCCTGGTGACACTCATGAGGGACTCTGACATAACAACCGGTAGTCAGTTTGCCTTTAGCCAGTCAAGCAGGGAGGAATAAAAACAGCTTATGCACACGTTCCAACACTTTTTTGAACTGCTCAGAGCAAACAATTAGCAGGTTAAAAGAAACTTGGACGTTAAAAGTTGTTGATGTTTTTTTTTTTTTTTTAAAACAAAAACAGCACTTCTCGGATGTTTGACTTTGATGATGTTTAGCCCAGTACAAAACTGTTGGCTGATGATCAGCAGCCGTGTGTTATGAAACACAACAGTATGTTACTGTTGCAAAGCACAGTCAGTTTGAGTTTGGGAAAGATTTTTTTTTGCTTTGTTTTTTTTCTGTAGAAGTCAAATTTGGACCATAATATGTTTTAGACATTATTTCAGTAGATCTTTTGTATGTGTGCATCTGACACTCTTTGCTCATGATTTAAAGATGTTTACATACATCTCGTACATCAAAAAACACGCTGCTAAACACTTCATCATTATAATCAATAAAGACTGAGATAACTCTTTAAATATTGATTAGAATGTTGTGTGCATGTGCTTTAAAAAAAAAAACACAAAACAGGAAACGTAAAACCTAAACATGATTGGTGCGAAACCCAAACAAACAGAGTCAAGTCAGACTAAGCAGAAAGCAACTTATCCAGTCCACCTCAGGAATCTGACCTCTGCCCTAAGCATGACGTTTATCATTTTGTGTCGTTTACACAAAAACAGCAGCCTCAGAGAGCTTTGAGCAGCACAAACTTGTTCTATGTATGTGTAAGCTATGCATGCTGCAGCACTGGACTCCAGTAACATGGAAACATTATTATGAGTTTAAATTAAATAATAAAAACGAAAAAATATCTGCTCTAAAACCTTTAAATCTAGTTTAAAGGCCAAAATGCTTGTGCACTCTGCATTCATCACGTGAAGGCTTTATCTATTCTTAGAGCTTCACGAGATATAATAAATGACACACTGATGTCAGTTATGTTTTTAACAAAACTGAAACTAATTTGTTTCAGATGGGTTGTTTTTATTGCAGGACTGTTGCACTGGATTGCATTATCTTGTGTAGTTATTCATGATATTTTGTCCACATCTCCTACAGGATGTTGCATTGTGATTCTAATCACACATCTGTTGTGTTTATGATGCTTTACTTTCACAGTTCACTTAGATAGGCTAAAAAAATCTTCATAGTTAAATTGCAGTGCTGCAGCAAAGATAATGTATGAAAGAATTGATGCAAAAAAAACAAAAAAAGCACAATCCTGACCGACCTTTCTTTAATGCATACACCTTTTACGATCTCCTTAATCCCTAATATCTGATCTGTTGTAAGAAATTTTGAGTAAAGGGTCACTGTCTGAGACTTCACTTCTTAATGCTGGGCTTTAATCAGTACAAGTTGATCCGTGAGTAAATAAAAAAAAATCTGAGGTCAAGCCCTGCTCACTGTGCACCACCCCACTAGCACTGGCTTCTTTGTCCACACAATAAACACGGTCTCAGACTGCTCATTCCAGCCCCAATTCTGGCCTCCGCAAGACAAAAGCGACCGAGAGGCGCTGTGCCAATTTGACTTGTCCCTAATTTTTATGCTAATCCTCGATTTTATAGACAGTCTCCATATTTGACATGAAAGTATTAAAAAAAAAAAAAACGAGGAGTGACCCAGATAATCTGCTCATAAAGATGTCTTATCCTTTGACAAGTCAAGATGTCTGCAGATGGTAGGATTCTTCATATTTAAGTGTTAAAAAATCTAATAACAAATCACAAGTTCATGTTTTAACAGAAAATGAAATACTTCAGCTGAGGCTCAAGATGTTACCTAAAATAACATTTTGCAATATATTGTTAAACTTAACTGTCAAGGTTTGATGACACAAATGTGCACAAACTTAAATCACAGGTAATAAAAGCAACCTTTCTCATTAAAAGTAAGACATTTTACAAAGTAGAACACAAAAACAATTATCTACAAATATGTTTCCAATCCAAACTACATTGTTTCATTAATCCTCTTAACACTTGGACATTGAATAATGGTGGAATAGAAGACAATGGTAATGAGTCAGGATTACATGATGAAGGGGCGAGAATGACATTTTGGCGTTCATGATGACACAGATTCTGCTGCTGGAAACAACCTCTTCTTTTTCTATTTTTCTACATTTTGCAAAAGTAATGCTGCACATGGCCCAAGGTGAAAATCAGCAGAGAAAGAAAACTGGGCTTAATTGCTAAAGTTTCAAATGATAACTTAAGATGTTTTATCTTCAACATGGTTTAAAAAAAAAAAAAAAGCTGAAGAAAAGGTGTTGGAAGAACAGAAATGATGCACTCTTCCTGTCATCCCAAAAGAGCTTTTTTGACTGCGGGTTTCAAAGGTCAAATGCTAAATCTTGAGTTCATTTGAAGATTTTCCATAACGATGGTGCAATTTGAAGCTATTTCAGGTTGAAAAGTCCTTCTGTTTATCCAGATTTTGTAACAGGATCATTGTTGGTGGTGCCTCTGCTTCTCTGTGCAGCTACAACGTTAACAACCAGCAATGACACCAAAAAAGCAGAGTCAGACCTAACCAGGCTTTAAGTGCATTAGTCGACTCTACAACTCAGTCTTTCTCCTTTAGATTTCCTTTGCGCTTCTATGAATTGACCTTTAACATCATCTCATACACAGCAATCAGTCGGCTGATAATTCAAGATCATTACTTTTTTTTCTTTTTCTTTTTTTTTTGAGGAAATGGTCACTGGTAATCAGAAACTTCGGTCATCCAACCAAACATGTATGCAACACATACTAACCAGATGTCAAACTTCACAAACGTGCAGCCATGGCACCACAAAGTCAAAACACTGCAACCTCAGTGTCAGAACAGTCGGAACACAGACAAGAACATGAAGCAGTCTTCTCTTCCCCACGCCTTTCAGGCCTCATGAGCAAAACAGAGGTGCAAATGCTCCCTGCGGGCAGGAAATATACACTCATGTCATTATGTGTTTATTTGCCACCAACTCAACGATTCACGTTCCGTAGCATCAACCTCTCTGATAATGAAGACAACAGAGAAAAACAACAACAATGGCACCAACGCTCAGGTCATTTTGTCATTTCTGGGGGACATCTCAAAACATGAAATAAATGTTTGAGGAGAAGCTCCTAATAGATGCTACGGACAAACCCCAAAGTTCAATAAAGTTCTTAGAGCACAGAGCAACAGAAACAGGAAATAAATATACTCAACAACAGTCTGATGTCACTAAAAAAATTTTTTTTTTAATCAATAAAGTTCTGAATTGTGCATATGAAGCTTCCCATATAGAATGAAAAGTAAAGGATAATTTATTCATGAAGCAATTTTTAATGTTTAGTTTGAAAATGTTTGGTGTGAAAACCAAAGTAACAGTCCAACAGTTCTTACATGATGAACAAATCCAGAACTCCGAATTCCCACTCACTAATGAGCAGGAGGTGGGCTCTCCCTTAGACGTCTCATGTAAAATGTGTCCATATTTGAAAGCATCAGTCATCAGTTGAATTCTTCATGATAAGCTGTTCTTGAGCATCTGCGTGCAACTTCCCTTTTGTGCTGCTGCGTCTGCCCTGTCTTTAAAATGTTGTTGGTAAATTTGGCATTTATACCATGCCAAAAAAAAAAAAAAAAAAAAAAACATTAAAAAGCAGAATTAAAATTCTTCACTAATCTTCAAACAAAATATTTTTAGCTGACTGGCACTTTTCCCTCTGTGAGCAATCGTTCTTCTTCTCAACATCTCACAAAGGTATGAAGTGAGTAACACTAGACTTCAATGCAACTAAGAATACCCCCAACAGCTGTGCTTTAGAGAGGGATCGACTGGATTACTCTGCAGGAGCTAATCTCACAAGTAATCTACTGTCAGAAGTCACTCAAAAAACAAAACTGACTTCCCAGTGGACCAGAAACAAATCAAGAATCCACAGAATACACCCGAAAGTGACCAACTGATGGAGGTCCCACCAAAACTCACACCATTGAAAAGGTCTACTATCAAAGTCCACAAAAGCGTATGTTTTATTATCATTATGGTTCATACCATACACGAGAAGAGCAATTAAACAGCAATGCTACTAAATTTAAACACTAAGTTTCCTATTCTTAAAAATGTCTAAATGAACCTGCAGCCACTTGACAAATTGATAAATTATACTGCATTTAAGTCTTAGAGGACAAAAAAAGAAAAAAAAAAAAAGACAGCCTCTCATTTACACAGAAAAGTCTTCTGTCATTCTGGACTGATACAGGTTTTATCAATACCCCAAACTCATACTGAGGATCTTTGTACACATCGTACATGCAAGGAAAATCAACAAAACTGTGGTAAAATATTTGGACATTTGGACACTGAGCAATCAAAACACATCACCCACTTGCCTGAAGGACATGTCTTTTTATACCCCTTTGTGAATCCTTCACATTTCAACTTAATCTCTTGTAAAAATTCTTGTTGAATGTGTTGCCCCCACCCACAGCTGCGGGCAGAGTTAAAAAAGCAGCCGTCTAAGAACAGTTTTTATAAAACTAACATCTGGAGTGCAAGACGGTCTGAGCTGAAACCACAGACCCCACTGACAGCCGTGGGCTCAGCCTGACAGTGTGATCACTACTCGCTGAATTTCATAACCGTTTCCCCTGTTTTGGAAATCAAGAGCTCTCGGGGGGTTTCAGGGCAGAAGTTTAGATAATCCTCATGCTGCAAGACATCGGCTGGACAAGGGGTGGAAGACATGACAGAGAAACTTTATCTTGGTACCAGGTTCCACCATTACAGCATCACAGACACGGAAAGCTTCAAGACGAACTCAGCACAGTTTAAAAACGTTGCATGAAAACTTTCTATAAACCAGACTTTTCCTCTTATAGTCATTTTTAGCACTCTTCAGTCTACCGAAATAATTTCAATACCTTTAAAAATGCTTGCAAGTAGCAATGAGCAGGTTCCAGCATTTTAGTGCCATTTCTTGTTAGTGTTACTTGTAAACCACTTCCTGTGTTCTTTTCTCCTCTTTAAATGACAAATAAGCTTTATGATTTGCATGTCTTCCCACTATTGTTCCTCTTTTACTGAAAAAAAACTTATATTTGCTTTTGAACACTTTAAAAAAAGCCTTTACAACCTGAAATTTTAAATCCACATTTTACTTCTTTAATCGTTTCCCTTGATGTAAGCACCCAAATCTTCCTTTAGTGATTAGTCTTCTTTAAAAAAAAAACCTTTTCTATCTCTTACAGCACCAGCCACTTTCAAAGGTATTACTCATCAAAGATAAGCATCAAGGCATCTGCCTTACATTAAAAAGACCACAACGAATTTCATTTCTTTTCAGAACATTTTACATGAAATGTAAATCTTCTTAATCAGAATGACTAATAGCATAAACTTGAAAATTATAGTCCCACACATCTACTAATAAGTGAATTTATTTTGTTTGAATATGCACTAGAAACAAACAAACCATCACCTCCCAGGAGATCAGAAATAAGCACACAACACAAGGCTTCCTGAATTCACTCATGACTGCAAACCACAGAACTTGCACTATGTTTATTCAAAATTATTAATGCTGTCACATCTCTCTCACTATTAGGGCATCTTGAATTTAAATCATGTTGAAACATGAGGGTCAGGCTCAGAAGATGCAGCCTTCTACTCTCTCGAGAGTCAAGAGGAAACATTTTAGTTACCTGGAATTATTTCACAAATCTCGCAGAAAACTTCCTTGGTCAGAGAACCACAAACACCAATAAGACTGACGTTTTAGAAGATTAAAATTATACTTCAATATAGCAAATGTGTGATCTGCAATACCACAACAAACACATGCTATCCAGAGAAAATGCTGTCCTCCACGATTGAAAATATGTCATTCTGAGTTGCAGGCACCTGTGGCCATTAGCAGTGCCTGATCACCACCTGTTAATGAGTTGGCTCCGATGGTGGAGGAGGAATTTCAGTTAGGCCTGGTAGGCCCAAACATAATGTGAGGGTCTGTTGGGAACATCTGATGGAGTACCCTGTCAATGAGACCTTTAACTCCCTTCTCCAGCTTAGCTTCACTCACATCTCAGGAGAGTTGGGGGACATTGAGTTTGAGTGGACGCTGTTTCACGCCTCCATTGTCGAGGCACCTGACCGGAGCTGTGGCCGTAAGGTGGTTGGAGTTTGGAAGAGCTATGAAGAACAACTTCTGAACAGCTTTGAGGAGATTGTGGTCGACCATCCAACAAGTCACGAATGGGAAGTGCTGGAGGGGATGAGGTGTTGCTGACCTCAACTAGGGACATTGTGTGGAAGGAATACTTCAAAGCCCTCCTTAATCCCACTGACACACCCTCCTATGAGTAAGCAGAGCCCAGGGACACACGTATCTTTGGCGCTGAGGTCACCGAGGTAGTTAGCACACTCCTTGGTGGCAAGGTACGGGGGGTGAATGAGATCCGCTTGGAGTTCCTAAAGCGTGGATGTTGTGGGCCCATCTTGGTTGACACACTTATACAACATTATGTGAACATCAGGCACAGTAGCTTTGGATTGGCCAACTGGGGTGAGTTCTTTTGCTGGGTGAGTGCTCCAACTCCATTAGGAACACACTCCTAAGTCTCCCTGGTAAGGTCTATTCAGGGGTACTGAAAATTTGGGTCCATCAGATAAAGCAGTGGAACAGCTCTACACTCTTAGTAGAGTCATGGAGGAGGCATGGGAGTTTGCCCAACCAGCCTACATGGGCTTTGTGAACCTGAAGAAGGCATTCGACCATATCCCTCTGGGATTTCTGCGGGGGGTTTCTCTGGGTTCTGGAATCTCTTATACAGACTGTTCAGTCCCTGTACATCTGGTGTCAGAGCTTAGTCCCCATTGGAGGCAGTAATTTGTTTCCAGAAAGGACTGGACTCTGCTAAGGCTAGCCTTTGTCACTGATTCTATTCATTTCTTTTTATGGACAGAATTTCTAGGTGCAGCTGACGGGTAGAGGGGTTCTGGTTTGGTGACCTCAGAATTGGGTCTCTGCTTTTTGCAGATGATGTGGTTCTGTTGGCTTCATCAGACCATGGCCTGTAACTCTCACTGGAACAGTTCACAGCTGAATGTGAAGTGGCTGGACTAAGAATCAGTACCTCCAAATTAGAGACCATGGGCTTCAGAAAGACCATAGTCTGGAAAAGAGTGGAGTGCCCTCTCTGGGTCGGGGTTCAGATCCTGCCCTAAATAGAGGAGCTCAAGTATCTCGGGGTCTTGTTCAGGAGAGAGGGAAGAATGGAGCAGGAGGTTAACAGGTGGGTCAATGCAGTATCTGATCCCTGAATCAGTCTGTTGAGGTGAAGAAAGAGCTGAGCTGAAAAGCTAAGCTCTCTATTTACCACTCAGCCGACATTCCCATCCTCCTGCTCTGTGGGCAGTGACCGAAAGAACAAGCTCACAGATACTCGGCTACAATCAACAGAGACACAAAGACGTGGTTAAAGAAGATGTGTTTGTCTCTGAGGTATTTTGATCAAAGTTTGTCACAGACACTTTATTAGGATCTAAGGAAATGAGGTCAACTTTATTTTAAAATAAATAAATAAAAGGCATTCGATTTCATTTGCTCCTAAATACCAAAATAGCAGCATGACAACTTCTCACCTTTTGAATTGTCAGACATTATTAACACACTTTAGTTTCTCATGTCTTCAGTCTTTTCTAGGGATACTGACTAATTTGTCCATTTCAGTTTCATTAGGTTGTGTGGGGTTTTTTTTTATTAAACTGATTCTGTTGAACGACAGTTCAAAAGAGTCATTTAATTTTTGTTTTGGGTCTTCTATAATGAGTCTTTGAAGAGACTGAATTCATGACTACTACAATAATTAAATTTTCTTTGGAAAGTATTTAGAATTGAACTGAATTGAATTATAAATAGTTGTTTTTCAGTAAACTATTATTGACTGTTTTTATCTTGTAGGTGTCAAGGTATTTCATCAACCATAGTGGGTTTTCTTTTCTTTAATGGAAGGATACCATCAAATTTGTCCATGTGTACATGTTACTCATTGGCTTTAAAGGCAACTAAAATTAAACGCCTTTATGCCTTTCCTTTTTCTCAAAGCACACCTAACTTCCTGAGGTTAGGTGTGTCCCCGTTTTTTACCAAAATACCTCTAAGATGCAGTACAACTTTGGTCTAGAAAGACTTAGTGAAAAGCCACTGGCTGTTGTTGTCGCCCCTTTGATCGCCCTGATGGAGGACTAATTGAAGGGGCAAAACAGATCTAGACTTTCGGTGCTGCAACTTGTCATCCACAACCGGAGTGAGATTCAAAGTGCCCAAAGTCAGCTGATATTTGGCAGTCCTGAATCCTGGCTTTTGCAGACGAAATGGCAAGACATGTTGGCCACCAAGGTCTTCCGTGACAATCTCATAGGGATTACATTTCCATCTCTCTAGCTCAATCACACTCTTCTACATAACACTTTCCCGCTGACTTGTTTTCACCACTCTGAATACGTCACCTTGTTTGTTATAACACTAACTTGGTCATCTGTTAGTGCTGCTCCTTGGATCGGGAGGACCTAAGGACCCGTTTTTAGACATTACATCTTTCTAGATGTGGGTCTGATGAATCGGGCTAGTACAACTTTTATTTCAACCACAGCCAGTCAGGGGGAGCAGAAGTAATGGGTTTGTTTTCCTGGTGACGTATCAAATTCATTGCTAATTAAAAGTGTTACTGCAGAACACAAAAAACTACATTAGGATTAAAACCAACTTAAGATGCCGGCGCTGAAACACAAATTCCATCCTAAAGGTAAACTAAAAAAATTGACAGCTGTGTGTGCTGTTACCTGCAGGGTCAGAGTTGGGGCCTTCTCCCATCTGTTTGTAGGGGTTAAACTTGGGCTTAGGTGCAACTACAGGGGCAAATTTCTTGGGCGCCTGCTGCTGGGAAATGGAGATGCTGGCACTGCCCATAGACGGAGTAGTCTCCATCCTGGCAGCCACTTGTCCCGTCTGGTTATTTGGTGGGTTCCACATGGTTCTGCGGAGAGAAAACAAAAGAAGTCAGGGCTGATATTATGCGCTGGAAACTCCCTCACACTCAAATTAAGTGTGTATAGTAGGATGCCTGTGGTTTCTGCTAGAAAAAAAATCCCACTGATTAAGCGTGTATGAGATTCAGGTCTACTCTTTTTCTTTCAACTCTTGAGTCAACTTGAAAGCAAACGGCAGAATGATGTTGTAAAATAAAAAAATAAATAAATAAAAGGTAATAGAAACTGTGCTCTTGACATCTAACATTGTGTCCGATTTAATAAAGTATTGAAGTGGAGAGAAAATCACTTTGAACTCCATCTCTGAGCCTTCTTTTTCCTCACGCTCGCTTGTAAAGCCTACATGAGATCAACAATTCAAAAGTGTGTTATGTGAGACAAAGAACTGTGGAAACAACAAAGTATTTTTAAAAACAGACAGACTTTAGAAAAGTATTGAAAAATGCCGTAACACTGATGTAATAAATTATTTTTTTCACGTTGATTTAGCTTTCAAAAACCTCAAAATGATCAGTTTTGGGGAATGACATAACACAGATAAATAAATTGAACAGAAATAAAAAATGGAAGTTGATTAGCTAATTTGTATATTTTGTGGGACAAAATGCAAGGATTTTATTAAACTGAATCAATTTATCAAAAAGAGGGCTGTTTTGCACCTTCTGAGCGATCAGCGCTACAACTTGATTTAAAATGTGAGCATGTCTTCATCTTCACTACAGTTAGAGCGAAGACAAGAGAGACATCACAGCCTGAAAGTACGTTCAGCTGAGGCCACAAACATCCAGTATTTCACCATCGCATTCTGAAATCATTTGAAATATTTGAACTATTTATGTGCCGCGCTTTATCCCATCCTGCTTTTTGCTCGTGTTTGTTGTGCTGCGCACTGATGTTTCTGCTGTTTATTATCCTCAGACTGACTGATACAGGGTCTGCATTCTTTCTCCAGAGCACGGCAGAAAAAAGCCCACGCACAATCATCTTTTAATATCTGCTCAAATCCCCGCTCCTCCCGCCGTCTGAACGGTTCTTAGTTTTGATTTCTTTTCCTCTGGTCTTAATGCTGCAATTCAGATGAGCGCTGGTGTCTCACACCCACCTGTCCTTTCAGTGCTAATGCTTTCATTTCTCTACTCAAATGGCTAACAGAATAAAAGATGGATTCAAGGGGGGGGGCAGATTTCAACAAGACTGGAGGAAAAAGAAGCAGTAGGATTTTTTAGATGAAGACCTGTCTAAAAGGTCTTTTGTATGACCGGTACTTGGGGTTTTACTCAATACAATGTCCACTTAATGTGTATTAATGTATGAGCAAGGTCGCTAAGCTATTAAAAACAAGGAACACAAAGAGTTTGCTTTGTATGTAGTTTAAAAAAAATGTGAATGCAAATTAAAATCTATAGATCTACTCCTGCTCTGTTGAAGAGAAATTTTTAAAAAAAAAGGTTCTATTCATATAACGAAACTATATGAACTGGACTTGTCCTCTGTGTGAAGTGAATTGAAAAGACTTGCTATGAACTGGTGCTTTTTTTTTTCAAATAGAAGTAAACTGAATTGATTATTCTTTGCCTATTTATATACAATTTACTTGTGCAGACTTGGGTAGCAAAAAGGTCAACTTTCGGCCTAGAGGCCACCCATTTCACTGGCCCGTTTAACAGAGTAGGTTTATTTTAACTGCCCCAACTCCTCCTCAGGCTTCTGTTTCTGTTCTGTTGATATATTTCAGCTTACAGCTTCGTGTCAAGAAGTGAGCAAAGGTTTCTTTCCGAGAACACTGTCCACAGACAGTGTCCCATATTAAACAGCGATATTTGTGACATGTCACAGGCCCTTTCTGTCTTTTTTCACAGTTACTGTAGCTTACTGTCAGTGGCGTTATTTCGGGACAGCTACATTTTCTGCAAATGAACAAACGTACACTATAAAAATCAGTGTTTTGTTGTGATGCATAAGAAGAAGTAAAATTAGTCTCATTGATTAATGGAGTACTTTCAAAAGAGCTCTCATTTCTAAATTAAAAAAGTAAAGAAAAAAATCCAGGAACAATCGCTAGTGTTTCATTTTCTCCAATGTTGTATGTAACTAAAGATTAAAGCAAAGCGTTAAAGACCGAGAAGTAAGGGAGGGGCAGGAGGGGGCACTGAATCTTTAGAGGATGTGTTGTTGCTCTAGAAGAAGTCCTACTCTTGAGCAGTTTATCACTTTCTGCTCTGTCCTACATACTGAAGTATGTTACACCACAGACTTATGCATACTACATTTTAATTAACTACTGACCAATATGGTTCAATGACCATAAGATGCAGCTGAAACATGAAGAAATGTGGAGGGCTTTTGAAGAAGTTTTAAAAAGGCTGATTACAAGGATGTTACCAACAGCACCGCAGGAGCTGGTGAATGACTTCATCTTGATACTTACACATGAAAAAAACGATCAAATAAAAACATATGATGTCAGACTTAAATAACAACTATTATGGTTTCACTGCTCTTTAAATAAATCGTGATTAAATACACACCACTGTGTTTTTCTTGTGTTTGTTTAATATTTTTGGGGAGCGAATACAAGTCATCCTTCTGCAACAGGCACAAAAACAAATGCACAAACTTAGAGCTACCACGTCAGTCATCGTCAGTGCTGCAGGAGGAAACTGAAGCACCTATAGAGGAAACCCACACAATGATTATTTCTGTGGTACATGACACAAGTATAATGAGTCTTGCTGTAGACAGAAGCTGACAGCATGCAAAAATCCTCTTAGACCGTCATCACTGAAAGAAAGTTTGGGAAAAGGTTTGAGTTAGTAGTTTATTTTTGTTTTGGTGTGTCATTTAAACTGTTTAACCATATTAAGTTAAATATTGCATGCTCTTATTGATCTTTATCGCTCCAAAATCCCCCCCAGTAAACAAGCATACATACACACATAATACCTTAGTGCACACACACACACACACACACACACACACACACACACACACACACACACACACACACTGAGGCATAAAGATTCAGCTCAACATCAGCGTACAGTCACACAGGACATTATACAGGCGGATCATGGATGAAAAGTCGATTCTGATATCCGGGATAGGTGAAGATGACTCACAAAGCTGTGAAAGCACGTTTAACAGTTTTCTTCATGAGGGCATGGCAGTCTTCTCACAGCTGTTCCACTGCGCTGTTACAGCTGTCATTGAGGAACCGCTGCAGGTGCTTCTGCAGCATTAATCTTTCATATGCACCAAGAAAACTATCAAACAAAACCATCCAGAGAGGACCACAGAGACTTCTGAATTGAAACATGAAATGGCAGGGTTCAGACATTTTTGGGGAAATGCTTGACATGCTTTCTAGCAAACACCCTTTGTGGCTGGGAAACTGAATCGCACATTGAAATGTTGAAGACATTATAAAGACTGCAGAGTTTCAAATGTCGACTGGTGAATGATTGATTTCTGCTGGAGGACCGTTTTATCTTTTTATCCGTCTTTGAAGCTTCGATGTCAAATAGCAAAAAGCTGAAAATCTATGTTAAACACAAACTTACAGATGAGGATAAAAGTTATTAGTGAAGGTAAGATAAAGGTAAAACAAAACAATGGCACACTGGCAGAAACGTGATTGTAGTTCTACGGTGCAAACTCAACCAGAGGTTTTTTTTTTGTTTTTTTTTTTTTTTTTTTTTTATTATTTCGATTTTCTATCAATTCAAACCTTGTGAGAAACTAGCTCACTGGAATGTATAATATTTGAAAACAAATAAATAGCAGAAAAATTGGCTAAAAAGGGACTTAAAAACCAGATTGAGTTCAGCTGTGTCCTTTGAACCCCCGATTAAATTTTATCAAGGCTCTGGTACTACCAATATCATTGGGTAGGTTTCTCTACGATGGCAATAAAGTAATATTGCCGTAAATGTTAGTATTAACAATCATTTTTAAAATCACAGTGAGAGCAACTGCAGCGCTTGGTAAGTGAGGCATTTTGGAAGTTTTTGAGATGTTATTTTTTTGACAACTCCAACATGTAGATTTATTATTTTCGCATAAGTATTCTCCATATTTTTTTAAACAATAAAACTAGTGTTTAAATAAATTATGCTACATACATATGCTGAATTGGTGTTAATATCATAAACTGCAGATCTCAGAACAGGGCATTCATGACCTGAGTAACGGGGAATGTCATACTTTATCAGAAATATAATTCTGGGTTGAGAAAGTAAAAGAGCAGCGTTTTCATTTCTTTCTTTACTTCCTCTAGGGTAGCTTTGACAAAGCCCTCTGATCCCACACTTTATTTCATGGAGCTGCTCAACAGCCAGAGTGTTAAACTGGAGAGCCATGCCCATTCATATTGAGAAAACGGTCTTGTGAAATGGGTCTGGTAGCTCTCCCATTCACAGCCACTTCCACCGGTACAGAATGTACCAAACCAACTGCAGGGGAGGGGTGGGCTTTATGCAATGACTCATAAAGGAGGGTTCAAGAGCACATATGAAAACAATCAAGATGCCTGCAGACCTTCTACTAGCACCTTGGACCAACAAGCTGTCGCTCTGTCCACATCACATGCTTCGTTGCTCTGATTGGTTGTCGGTGTTTCATATGTGTGCGAGGTCAGAAAGTTCTAGAAAATATCTTAATCCAAGTTAAGAGTAATGCAAGGCATTACATTTTTCAGATGCAATCCTTTTTTTGGTTTTAAACATACCCCATGTATTCTGTGTAATAAGTGTCTCTCTCTCGACTGTCATGTTCATAATAGAGCTAAGAAAGAAAGAGGGTCATTATAGTGCTTTTCTCTAACCTCGGGCCCTCATGAGTAGCAGACTTAAACTACAGCTTTTGGCTCACTAAGCACCGATCAAAACATCACTTCAAAAAGACAGACATGAAGAAGGAGAGGCAATTTGCCTGGTCGAGTTGTTTTTTTTCTTTTTTTATATAAAATAGAAGGGTGGCAGGCGACTGGGAACAGCACTCACGGTTCGTGACGCAACGTGCGGAGGGTTCAGCCATGCAGATGAAAATGCTTTAAAAATTAAAGGTTCCCATCTGCAAGCGGTTGTTGCCAAGTCTTCCCGGCGTTGAACTTGCTCTGCTTTAGAGGGCTGGTTGAATGGCTGAACAGGTTAATGCGACATTAAACAAACAAGCGCTCGCTCAACTCGCTGCACTGTTTGAAAACAGGGAAGAGCTAAGAGTTCAAGTGGTCATTATGGATCTGGAAATGTTTTGAGCAAAAGGCTAAATATTTGAAGGTGCCGTAAATGTGACACCATACCATGTGCCGACATATTAATAAAAGAAAAAGGCTTTTTTAAACCTCTTTCAAGTGTTAAAAATTTAATAGTGTAGGTGCAATAGCAGTCTCAAGACATCAGATGACTGGGCAAGTCAAACATCATGTTCTGAAACATAGCCACTGCAAACAGTACAGCCACAGGACAAGATTATCTCCACACCAGAACCAAAACAAAGACTGGGGCCTTGTCACTGTTACTACCAATTCAGCCGTCTTCATGTCTTCATGCTCAGCCATTACTTTCACACCAGGGAAATTTCTTTATGACACTCTAAGTGTGACATATATATAAATACGTTGTCTATTTTCAATTTTTCAAGTTATTTTATGTAGTTGGTAATAATATTTCCATTTCAAAGGTTGGAACCTTTTATGTAAGTCCTCAAGTACATTAATTATATATACACATATATATACATATATATATATATATATATATATATATATATATATATATATATATATATATATAT
>JAOWBL010000019.1:13607261-13619965 GCA_028564865.1 Zenarchopterus dispar | reverse complement strand
ATATATATATATATATATATATATATATATATATATATATATATATATATATATATATATACACACATATATATACATATATATAAATCAGACAAAACAATGAGTTACAAAGTTCAGTAACAAATGAAATAACACCCATTAAAGACTACAAATCAACCAGCAGTATTTTTATTAATAATAATAATATTAATAATCTGTATTTGTCAGTATATATCTCACAAAACACACTGAAATTTGTCCTCTGCTTTTAACCCATGCCAGGGAGCAGTTAGGGCTTAAGGGCCTTGCTCAGGGGCCCACAGTGGCTCACCTCTGTTACCAACCCAGGGGAATGAAGCTGGGTCCTCCACACCAAAACCCATCTCTGTCACCAATAGGCTACCACTCCCCTAGAACTGCCCTACCTGACATTTGTTCACATTTTAAAACATTCATATTCTCATGAGTATTCTGCATTTTGAGACAATGTAAGTATTTAAGGTTTAATGACCTGAAATGATTCCAGCATCACCACAGCGCCAAATTGATGACCCAAACTAATCCAAACAAATGAAAACTGCCCTCTGACAATAAAAACATGTTTGTATGCAACATTATTTGGTTCTAATTAATTTTATGTTTGATTTCACAGGTGGCAAACGTGTGTTTGTACAATGAAAAACTTATCAGTGGCTACTTTTACAACTAAGTGAACCAACTTAAGCAAAAATGAACAACAGATGACAACTGCAGCCGAAAAATACCTGCAATTACTGCAAAGTCATTCCCAAGCCACGTGTTAACTTTTTCCCCCTTATAGCAGCTCTGTGGCAGAAATCATTGACCTTGTAGTACAAGACAAACGTCTGTCTGTGTGGCTGTTTTTGAAGCTGCATGCTAATATGTACTGATTTTTATCAGAGTGCAGTATACACTATGCAAAAAAAGAAAAAACAGATGGCGTACAATGTTTAGATAAGTGTTTAGTATTGCAACTGTCAAGTGTAGCTCATATTATAATCATAATCCTTATTGCAATCCACAACCACAGCAGTTGCGACATTATTTATTTCTGTTTTTCGGGAAAGAAAGTCGGCCACAAATGCTCAAGTGTGGTATATATAACATCAAGCTTCTAAGTGGTCAGGCGTGTATTAGCTTAAAATGGAAAAACTTCAAAATTAGGCAAATCTTTAAGGTCTGGATGTTTATTTTATGGTTAAAAAAGAGGTAGACTCCTCTGCTCAGCTCTGAATACTTGCTTTTGATCTGATCGATTCATGACTGTTTTACGATTAAGAGTGTACATGTATATGTATATACATATACACACACACATACATGCATATAAACACACATATATATATACACATATAGATAGATAGATAGATAGATAGATAGATAGATAGATAGATAGATAGATAGATAGATAGATAGATAGATAGATATGTGTGTATATATATGTGTGTGTGTGTGTGTGTGTGTGTGTGTGTGTGTATGTATATATATATATATTATATATATATATATATATATATATATATATAGTCTCCAAAGATGAAAAACAATAGCTCAAGAGCAAACAGTGGCCAAGTAAATGCAAAGCTTAGACTAAAAAAAGAAAAGCCATGATAGATAAATGGCAGATTTCTGTCATTGTCACAGTCTCTGCTGCATGCTGCTGTAGTTCCACCTTTGACCTCACTAATAGATGAAGCATCAAAACAGTTATTTCAATTACACCGTCTCAGTAAGTTAGCAACACTAACAAGTCATATTTCTCCCAGAGCAGAAGTAATCATTATAATTGTGTCATGCAGACTCATAAAAACTTCTAGATTTATCACTCTGAGACATATTATATATACTTAGGCAATACTGAGATCTCAAACCTTTTCATATCACATTCACTGAGCTGATATTTAAATGTTGAACACAGCTTATCCTCTCCTGCTTCATTGAGCACTGCACATCTATCCCCTTATTCAAACTTCTATTGGGTTTTGGCTTGAGGACATAATCCCTTCTCCGGCTTACTCCCTGGCAGAGCCACATAGAATCAACTCATCAATAACACTTTGTTTACAGAATACAGATGACTATACTCAAGAATCCCTTTACATGCACAAATGAGTGGAAGCTTGAGACAAATTCATCTAAGCTTTTTTAAATACTTGAGCCACCATTTAAGCAATTGCAGCAGACGGAGAATTCACATCATAATTGTATTCACATAATGTGAGCGTGGCCCATTGAAATGCAGACAAAAATCCAGGGAGCTTTGCCCCTTTGTCTTGACTTTTAGGTGTTGCTTCAGCTCTACGCTGATAAAGACCCAGTGGCTCATCAGCCAAATCATAGCTTTCTTAACCCTCTCTATTCTGCTACAAGTCTACCTTCCACTCTGAGTCTGACTCCTTCAATAACTCTTTTAACACTGATTTGAAGCAGATGTTGTACAGTACATTGGATTAACTACAAATTATTGATATATTCATTGACTATTAAAGAAATAATATGAATTGAATAAATGAAGAGCTCTGGGAGGATGTGGTTGGAATTGTCTCACGGAGAGAATGTTCCTGGTTTCAGCTGGGCTTTTGTGTGTGGAGTTAGTATGATCTCCCCAGGGTTAAGTGGGTTTTCTTCTGGTACTCCAGCTTCCTCCTAGAGCCAGCAGACGTGCTTGTTAACACATCTTTTGGCTCTAAAGAACCTAACAATTTTATAGTGACCGCCTCATAGGGACAAGTTCCTGTTTTGAGCCATGAGTGGGGCCTGACTGTGTGGAGTTTGGATGGTGTGTACTTGGTTTATCAGGGCTCTGCCTCTCTTCTGAATGAACAGGACCAAGCTTTTACAGGAAAACTGAAGCATGGATGAATACATTTAATTTTCTAATGTCAGTCTCCATATTGCCTTCATTTTTTTTCCTTCTAACAACTGGTTGCGACTGTTAAGCCTGGGTCACACAGGCACCAGAAAGCGCTATGGTCCGGTTTACAACCGTTTTGTTGTCTTCAGCAGGACTCAAAAACGTTTTAAAATCAGATGCCCCCTTGGCTGGATTCGTGAGTTAACCCGGAGGCTTCGAGATCAAGTAATAATTGCACTGTAGTCTTCTCGTTTAAATACTCATTTCTCACCATTTGCTTCATTGAAGAATTATAGAAATAAACGATGAGAGATGTCAAATAATATCAGCATTTCAAATTTCTTCTAAAATCCTCTGAACTGTTTACACACTGTCTCTGCAGCCCAACATAATGTCCGTGCACAGGGAGGAGCCTGCTTGTGGCATTTTATTTTGAATTAAAGTCTTTATACAGCTCTCATGACTCAGACCTGAAGTGTATTTTCAGAAGAGCATCGCAGAAGGTTGTTTCTGGTTTCTTCTAAACCGGTCCACAGCACGGGCGACCAGTGTCATGGACCAGAATAGCGGCGAAAAGCAGCCAGCACGCCGCTGCTGTTCGGCTCTGTGAGACCCAGCTTTAGGTGAATCTGTTAATCTATTCAACACCTAAACACCTAAAATATAAATCACAATCAGAATTAACTTCCTTACAACTATCTTACCTTGAATAGTGTCAACAATAAAAAATAAAATTTGAGTTTTCATGTTCAGGTTTTCACTCATATCTTTCGAGACAGAACCACGATACCATCTACGAGTGTAATTCAACAGAGTTATTTATTTATTTATTTAATTTATGCTGCTCAGCACCACTTATGTTCTGAGGGATCTGTTTTTTAGAAATAGGGAAAAAATAAATGAAACATTCTTTCTTCTGCATATGCCGAAATAGATTTTTTAAACCGAGAATTTGAGCTCAGGACATAAAAAGTTGAAAATGCAAAAATGTGTCTGTTCTTCAAATGTTTGCCTGACCTGTTGATTTTCTGTTTCCATTTTATTTTGTTGCCTGCACAAATCTGGTTTCATGCTGGTTTGCGTGTTGATTAGCAGGGCTACTCAAAATTATATACTTTATATACTGTTATTTTACTATTAATTTCATTTTGAGGATTAAAAATAAATTTTTGAATAGATGTTGAGCTAAATATATGTATTTGTTTGAAGAAATTGGACCTGGCATAAAATTAGCTGGATAAAGGAATCCCACAGAAATTGCTTTTCACTGAATTAAAAAAAAAAAAAAAAAAAAAAAAACCTTCAACCTTTTCACATTCACCTTTTTTTTAAAATAATTTTATTTTTATTCTTTACCTTAAATAACATTCTGTAAGTGGAGTTTTTTTCTTCGATGTCCGAATTGCCTGGAATATTGCAATCAAATCCTCACAAATGATCACAATCTGTTTAATCTTCTGAAATTTGTAAAAGGGTCATTAAACATCAGCCACGTCCATCCTCCACTGTGGAGTTTTATACCACCATTACTTGGTAGACTAATATTTACTGTTATATTAACACAACATGTTTCTGTGAGTAAGTGCTTTAAATGACTTCCATATTACATCTCACTTTTCTGTCTGCTGTTGTAACATGTCTGAATGAAAACATAATGAAATTTGATATGAAATTAATGTCTGAATGATTGGCTGCCATCACTCGGACTTATGAGGTCATTAGTATTACAATTCTAATGTCTACTGTTGACTTCTCTGTGGTGAATCGAGAAGTAAACAATAGATACAAGACCTCTTCATTTTTTCTTATATTTTCTCAGAATGAAAAATTGTTAGCATCTCTTATCCAGAGATATCAAAGTTAATTATTTTGGTCTTTTTTTAGCTGTTGCTAACTCACTTTGGAAATAGAAAAAGGAAAGAGAAAACAAGGCAGAAGGGACATATTTAAGTGGTTTTTGAAATGGAAAAAGAAAATTCTATTTCATCTACTGAACAAATGGTCAAGAGGAGATGAGTCAGCATCTGGTAGGACACAGCCTCCTTGTTGGAAAGAGCCATCCCTTGTTTTTAAAATTTATAATATTGAGATGTTTTGTTTCATGTAAACTCTGCAGTTTGATTATCTAGAGCCACACCACAGAGCAACAGGGATATTCAGCCACAACGGATGAAGACGTCAGCTCATGGATTTCTAACAGATCACTGTGACAAACAACACTGATGACGTTTTTATTTTTTTTTTTATTTTTTAAGTTTAAATGTTGTTGAAAGACTTCAGCAGAGACAACAAATGCAGGCTATCGTGTAAATCAACAAATTGGACACATTTGGACTCCCATGATTCATCCATGGATCACTTGTTAAAAGAAATCAGATGTTTGTCTTGCTCCTGAAGAAAAACAAAGTCTGAAATCCTGCTTGGCCAGGAGCATCTGTGCAGCATGAGCAGGGTTGATTTAAATGCTCTGGGCTTGAGTCCTCATGCCCCTCTGTTTTGAGTTTTATTTAATCTTTTACTTCGCCACTGCTCACTCTGCAGTGTTATGACCCAAAGTGACACCCAAAGAAGATTAACTGAAATGCAAAGTTAGTTGTTTTTTTGGGAGGCTTTATTCTTAATTGACTGATGGTTACTGCTGTTTATTTGTTCCTGCTGCTTACAACTAATCCAAACCCGCTCACTGGCCTGTCCAAAAATCCACCCGGGGTATCTGTGTCAGGCTTCCTAATCACTCTGGGGTTGGTTTAATCTAATCTTTCCATCTTAAGCAGGTCTTATCTGCTTGTTTTCCGTTCTTCACTTTCCTTGCAGAAGGTGATCACAGCTGTGCACCGTCCCGCGTTCCAGTTTCTCATGTAGGAATTCTCCGTAATTGTTTCGGAGCAGTCCTTCACTCTCATTGCGCAAACATGCACAGCACGATGCCAACCAAACATATCTGCAGAGCCGTGAGCCACGGCTGCAACTGCTCTGTCGTATACAAGTTGGGACCCCATTATATCCAAGTGCTTGTGAAGGCGTCTGGCCTCTAACAGTTAGTAGAGTAGTACTGATTCAGTAAAAAAGATTAATGAGTTGGGTATTCATTTTAAATATGCATTTGCCTGCGAGAGTTGCCCCGTCTCAGACAAAGTTAACCAAATAAGTTACTACTGATCCTGACTACAGAAAGGCAAGAATTAAAAATCTCTGTTAGAAAGCATTACAACATCTAAGGTGTCTTGTTTTTAATCAACACTAAAAAATAAGCCAGAAAATATGGAAACAAATTGGGTAGTGAGAAAACACCAACTGAATTAATTTGTGAGGAGAGCTTTTTATTTTGTTCCTAAAAATTAAGATCTGAAAGTTGTACAGCATAACTTCTATTGAAACATTTTGACAGAAATTTAATACATTAGTAACTTTGTCTTTATGAAATCATTTAACATAGCATTTTGTTTGTAAATTGGACTGTTGTATTTTATTTTTGTCTTCAAGATTCAAGGAGAATTATTTAAGACACAACTGTACAATTCTTTTGCTACTGGTTTATAAGTAGTCAAGTACAAATATTGATGTCGGACATATAAATGCATTTATTCATCAATAAATATATAAATGTTAAGTACTGTGTCTTAATGTAACACCCACATATAAGTTTGTTGACTGCAAAATGTCTCTGGATGCTCTTTTCTGATAATTAACTGATGGACAGTCACCATGACAACGCCCACTGAGAAGTGCAGTTTAGGTAGCTTGAGCTCAGTTTAGTATATTTCGTCTATTTGGAGCTGCAGGTTACCATATTTGTAGTGAAACTGGAGAGTGGAAAAAAATGTTTCCTAAAATTATCATATTATTTTGAGAAGGACCAAAAGTTCACAAATCAGAGGGAGTGGATCTATTTGATGAATTAAAAAGGTTTCTGTCAAAGCCACTGGTGTTTGGTAGATGGCATCGAGTCATCAGCTTTGACATTGTCCCATAAGTCACTTCTACATCAGCCTCTCGCTGGACAGCCGATTGCTTAACGTTTTATACAGTAAACTGGCTGGAAGCGATGCCCCCTCTTTCAATTTATACACACCAACGATTTCAAAAGTAGTATTTGACTGCTTTCTATGAGAGTTTTAGCATCAGCAAAGACAACATTTGGCATGATATTCAAAATAAACTATTTCTGTTCACTGAGTTTCCATATGGATTTTGATTTCAGTCATTGTAAGAAAGCTTTTTTTTTTTTTTTTAAAACAATGAATGTGATAATAGTGAACTAAGATTAACGCGCTGGAGAAGCTCTGAGCAAAATGCAGGAGCTGTTAGAGTCTGAGCCTTCACTGAGATCCTGTAATTACTTTGCATATTTGGTCAGACTGAAATGCATGGCTATTGAATGTGAGGGAAGACCACCAAATTTCATCCTGAGGAACCCATAATTTAATTTCCCTGTCGGAGTCGAGCAAAAATTGAAGGATTTATCCACTCATACTTAAAGTCCCTGCACTCTGAGATGAATCAAGGAAACCCTCTGGCTGCAGAGCCCGTTAAACCAAACAAAGAGTTAAGCACTTTAAGTTTTCCTCTGAAGCTAAATCATTCTTGAAATTCAGCTGACAGCCAGCCTCGCAAGACAGCCGTCGGTTTGACGTGTGTTTCAAGAATTTAACCCAAATAGATAAAATGAGCTTCCAGACAAACATTTTGAGAACAAAGATTACACCAAAACTTTGGCCCAGTCATGTGAGCCGATCTCCTTTAGCGCTTCTCGCTACTCTGCTGTTTTAATGCTGACAGACGAATAAAACTAAGCTCAACAAAAGTGTCAGTAGTCTTTGACCTTAGGAAGGAGCCGAATTCGTGTTGTTTTCCACACGACCAGAAATGCCTTATACCTTGTGACATTGCTTTCAAACACATGACATAAAGAATGAAACAACACAGAAAAAAATTCTGTGAAAGTATTTAGTTTTACCATCTTAAAACTGTTAAATGTTTCTTGTGAAAATAAATACACATTCCTTCAATGATCATATAAAAAGATGTTAATATTGCACTTTAAGAGGTCCTCCAAACCCAAACTTTGGTTCTTTAGTTGTATACCTTATGATTATGAAATAAGCAACCTAAGAAACCTAAGGAAAATACTGGAAAGCAAAGAGTAAAATCATTGAACGGATGACATCTAAAACATATAATCACACATGATCCTGAGACTTTCAGTTTCTATGGCAAGGGTATATAATTTAAAAAATTGTATATAATTCAAACACACGTGCACACACACACAAGTACGCAAAAATCAACGTTTGGCTGCTTAATTCGAAAATACCACTGAAATATTAGTCTGACTGAAAGTAAAGTGAAAGTGTCTGTGATCCATAAAACATGATCCCACAGGGACATTTAATGGGGCTTTTCATTAAAACAGTTATTAAGCTTCTCTTCCTTTCCAAAAACAACTCTGAGTTTTAACAGAGATCACAACAGCGACGCATGGGTAAGAATATCTCCTGATTTCTAGTGACACCTGTTAGGTCCAAAACTACGATTGTCACATTTCCAAAGTTTTGTCCATTTTTTTTCTTGAAAATATAAGAGAAACCCTTCTACCTACTTGAGGAGGGAGGGAATGGATGAGCATATTACTGATAGCAGTATTATTATTGTTATTGTTTTTATTATTAGAACTATGAGAAGAACAAAAGTGAGTATATGAAGTTTCAGAAGGGAACGAAGCTTAAATGGACCACCTGTTCCACATTTTCATATTCAGTGAAGAAGAGCTCAGGTTCCCTTGAGAGCACCTTGCCATCTGTTTAAAAAATATATGAAATTTAGAATTCAAAAACAGGCTATGCTTTGCTACACACAGACACGTCCTAACTTACTTTAAGCTGATCTGAATATGCATATAATATGCTATATGCTGTGTTTACTGTAAATTCCATCCTTTCACTTTTTAGTGCACGTGACATGATTCCAGAATTTACTTATTCACAGATTTAAGTTAGCATTTATAAGAAAAAAACAAAAAAAAATTGTGTTTCCATTAGAATTAAAAGTTAATGAATTGCATCTTTCAATGGATTACAGTGACTATTAGTGTTATCAGAGTATGTAAACAGGAGTCTGGTCTGACTGTCGAGGAAGCAGCTTATCAGAAACAACTCCCACTAAAATGTGCCAATCAAGACGAAGAAAAAAACATGCTGTGAGCTTAGCAGATGCAACAAATCAATACCTAACTCGATGGCAAATGCATTGCAAAGAAAAACCTAGAGCTGATAATTTTCTGGAAAACTTCTGTCCACCAAAACATTTCATTTTCAGATTTTGTAGAAACAAGAAATCTGAAATGAAACCCCATGAAGGATAAAGATTTCTGTTTGTGCTCTTTTATCATTAACTTTGACATTATTTTGATCAAAATCTAGAAAATATATTAAATAGTTTGTGAAAAGATGTGATTCTTGTTGTTACATAATCTGTCACATTGATCTAAATATATACACTACCAGTCAAAGGTTTAGACACAATTTCCTATTCATTTCTATGGGAAAATGTGTCTAAACCTTTGGCTGGTATTGTGTGTATGTGTGTACATTACAAAAAAAAATTATTTCACCAATCAAATCATTTAGTATATCGTTAATCAACATAACCTCTTTACTTTTGCCAGCACACAATCACTTTACACCTCTTATGGACACAAGTGTACCACTGGTACTTATACTGATTCACTAAAAAAGATCAACATCAGTTGTGTATTCATTTTAAATATGCATTTAAAATGAATGGCACTCAAATGAGCTAAAACCAAATCAAAAACACAATTTCTAGGATCGAAGCAAATAATGCAATATAAACAGTTCTATCAACATGAAACTAGGAATTTATGACTGGAAAATACTGGACACAGTTTTATTTTAAGAGAACTTTTGTTTTCCCTCTCCACTATTTCTATCTAAAACTTATTATCTGTTTTACTTATAACTGAGACTAGCTGACTGAATTAAGAATGCATGATGGGACTACATACTGAACATGACTGAGGCTAATTTCTGTCATTACACCAGTTTTTTACGGCAGAAATGCAATAAGAAAGCAGATCCAACCACTCTGAGTCAAAGCTGCATCTATCTTTCTAAATTTTACAATTTCAATAACAGACAAGGGAGGACGTTTTCAAAACTACAGGATAAATACATAATAATAAATACATAATCCACAAAGCACAATTAGTTTTGCATTGCATAAGAAGCAATCAAGAAGCAAAAATATAGTTTTCAGTATTCCAGCACCAAAATCTTACAAATATACTGCTATCCTTATTAAAGAATTTATGGATATTTATGACAAATCAAATTCGGTGCTAAATGCATTTTAATTGTTTTCAGTTTCAGATGAAATCCTTTAAAAAAAAAAAGGGAGGGGGGCTCTTTTAACAGCTTTCTTTTCTTTATAAATAAAGAATAAAACGCATTGCAAATGCATATGTGCACCACAAGGCATGACAACAACACAGCAATATTACAGTCCCTACAGATTGTTACTTGTTTATGTTTATGTGGCTGAGTGAAAGGGGAAAGGAAAGGAACATATTATAGCAAGTAAAGTTAAAGGTTTAATATTGTCTAAGGTCACAGAATATTTTTTTTTAAAAACATGGTAGAGCTGAAAAAAGTAGAGGAAAAAAAATTTTAAAAAATTGGTCCATTACTTACCAAAATGTTGACAGTGGTGATGGTCAGGACCACAGGATCACACACCTGAAAGGAAGCACAACAAACATATCATGAAGTTTCCAAACAGTTAATTTGCAGAAAAACCTACCTAGATCAATTTATTGATCTGGTCTAATCTGGGGTTGCTGCAACTGTTTGAAATCATCTTCCTCATCTTCCATGCAGTTGTTTACTTAAAGAAAGTTAGAATTAAAGCACAGCACTAATGCCTAAAGTGAAACACTAACTTTTGACTGCAGGGGATAAATTCAAAAATGATAATTGTGAGTGAAACTTCTATTTCTGGTGTTGTGAATGTCCTACATTCTGTTTAGATGCAGGTAACGATGGGGGTGGAAGGATTTTTGTCTCCAGGGCCCATAGATGTGTATTCCTTTTTCTGAGGAAAGCTTTTGTTCTGATAAATTGACAGTGTCAGTTTCCCACATTGCCACACTGTGGCATATACTATCGGGAGCAGTAGTGGGAACACAGACGCTACATACGATTGGCGTCACTCAAAGTGACAGTTGTTGTTTTTTCTTTTCTTTTGAGGGAGGGGGGGCTATTTTTCTAAATGTAAACTTATACAGAAGCAGGAAGGAATAAGAATTAATACACCTACACTCCCCTTCTCCCTTTGGAATGGCAAAAATGTTTTTGTACTCTGATCATAATTACCGGTGGGCGTCAGTTTGGGATTGTTATCCGTGTCTCCACCACACTTTTTTCTCCCCCCAAGTATAGAACAATGTTTTTAGGACACAGCACTGACAACTAGGTCTTTTCTCAACTTTGCTTCAGTTTCTTTATGCCATCTTAATATTAGGCAACAACTGTCGTTCTTCTAGCGTATGCTAATTCCAGACATACTGTTTTCGCCAAGCGAAGCGTGGGACCAGACAAACTAATCCAGCAGTGGGCGAACCAAATACGTTTCGCTGGGTTAATTATGTTCATGCAAAAGCATTTTGATTCTTTTCCCTAATTTCCAGTTTAATATTTGACTAATATTACTGCCCAAGAAATCTAAAAAAAAAAAATTAAAAAAAAGTGTGTTGAATGTTAAACTTTGTTAGATTTTGAGACTGCATGTTTTGCTTCAATTAATTGACCATCAAGAATTAAAAAAAATTTTTTTCAATCTGGCAAATGAAATAATTGTAGTCTTCAATATATATATGTATGTATGTATTTTTGTGTGTATAATTTTCTTTTCATTTACCATTTGAAACTAATGTGACCCTCATCATGTGCCATCATTTCCATGATATCAAAAACTGAATGATGAGCAAACAACTATGGTGTGTTGTTTTCTGCTCCACAATGTCTTGTCACAATTTTGGGATAACACCAGGTAGAAGTTACAATTTCACAACACACTGTTGATCATTTCATCATTATTGTTACTTTTATTATTATCATTATTATTTCAAATATCAAAACACTTGAGAAAAAGTTTTAGATTTCGCACAATCCTCTATTTAACCCTCTACATGATGCTAAGGATGAGATTGTATACTAATACAGTATTTTGACATCACGTTTGTGATGTATGTTTTGTGCTTCAAGCTGTTTTGTTTGTCTAGTTGATGTAGTTATCTTTGATAAAAATTTGTACATTATATTGAGCATGTTAAAGTGAAGCAGGTAAGCATCTGAAACACGCAGGACAGGGGTCTTGAAAACTAGAATTCCACAGCCGTCCAACTACTCAAGTGCACAACTTAGTTTTTGTTTGTTTGTTTTGTTTATTTTGCACTGCTTTTTTACAACATGATTTCATTATTTAATATATATTATCATTTTTATTGTTATTGTAAAATTGGTAGTAAAAATAGTATGTATATAGTCGTTTACTACAATGTATAAGTTTTTATTTTTATTGCTATAGTAAAAGTAGGCTATAAACCTCAACTTTATAACTTACCTGGGATCAATGACTGTGGCCAGAGTAAACTGCAGTTTCTCATCAGTATTGCTGTACCTTCTCTGAAGCATCTCCAAAAGAGTGGTTTTATGATACATACATGTGTGCGTATATACATATACATACACATATATACACATATACACACACACATATATATATATATATATATATATATATACATACATATATATATACATACATACATATA
>JAOWBL010000019.1:13524987-13604137 GCA_028564865.1 Zenarchopterus dispar | reverse complement strand
ATATATATATACATACACACATTTACATATATATACATATACATATATATATACATACATATATATATATATATATACACACACATATACATATACATATATACATATATATATATATATATATATATATATATATATATATATATATATATATGCGCGCCAAATGTTACCCTAAATCTATTAGATGCTAAACATTTTAACCCAACACCAACCATCTAACCTCCAGTTTGAGGACAATACAATAATAACATTCATTTTAGTTGTAACACTCGCCGATATAGATTTGCTGCAAAAACAAGTCAATCTGCATTGACTCCCATGTTAAAATCTCCAACTTTAAGCAGAAATAGACACATATACAGACTAGTTCAAAACATTGTTTTGCTCTCTATTATTTGATTTCACACCCTTGACAACTCTGAAATTGGTGAATTTTATTTGTACTACGTTAGGAAAGTTTATATAAAACAATACATTTATCTCCAATGTGAAGTGTAGCCTTTTGATTGACAGTTGGGTCAGTCAATGTCTTGCCATTATTGCTTCCTCATTATAGTTATGCTATGAAGGTAAGCAAAGTAATCAGCAGTTTATTTTAAGCCAACCAAGGCAGTAATCTTCAATTCCTCCACCAAAACATCTTAAGCAGAATATTCTATTGTAAACGTCTGCCAGCAGCTCTGCGGCTTAGCAGAGATTGCCTGAAGGAGCGTGTAGCCACAGCTAACTTTAATTGGCCCATCAGCTTCCTGGGCAGCATGAGGAAAAAGAGTCTTCCTATATGTTAGGTGACTGAGGCTACATCCATTGTATTTACAGTCTATGTTTTTAACACAAAACCTGATGTTAGTGTTTCATCCGTTGCTAATGCCTTAACCTCTAAGAGTGATAGAGGTTGGTCAAAGAAGCCAGGAAAATTGCAGGTGGTGTTTTCACCACAAATGTATGCATCTGTGCATATCCTCAGACTGCATCTGGCTCAGGTCACTCTGCAGACTTCTGTTTAAGCTCTTCTGCTGTTTGAACCTCTGACAACACTTTGACTGTCCTACTAAATTATTAAGATGCCAGAAGAAGCCAAAACCAATAAAAATTATATCCATGCTATTAATTTAGATGTCTTAAAGTCACTTACAGCATAGTGCCAGTTCTTACAACATTTCCTATACTGAACTGACGACCACAGTCAAAACTTGGACATCTATTTAAATGTTCATGTTTTTTTTGTTTTTTTTAAATGGGAAAATAAAAGAAGGCAATTTCATTCAATGCCATTTCCATTATGATAACTTAGGATAAAGTCTTTTTAGTCTCGTAGACCAAGGGAAAAAGACAATGAGCTAAGTACTCAAATTATCAAAGCCATTAAATGTTCAGATAGAGTAATTTGCTATCAAACACAACTGATCGTCCAAGAATATTAGACCATTACACAATTCTAAAGAGCCACAATCTGTCAAAGAAATGTAATTTAAGTTGTGAAAAGGTCTATTTTTCTTCAGGTTTTAATGGCTTGAGCTGAACAAGACTAACATCGAGTGGTCTTTTCTCAAAATTTTATCTGCAAGCAGCACTCTGGATTTTTTTCTGTTACTAATGTAGACCAAATGTGATTTTGGATAAGTCCTGAAGTCCAGACAAATATTCCTGTCATAGAGATCTGTCAGTGCTCAGTCCATTTCCTCTGTGGACACATGCTTTCTAAGTGCTCCCACAACGAACCATTTGATTGGATCTTAAAAGGCAAACCAAACCAATGAAAAATGTATGTCCCTGTAGATTACCTTTGCCTTTTTCCTGGGCTCTTCACTATATTTATAGCCACCTCTTTGCAGCACTGCAACAAAGGGAAAGACATGTTCAGATTAAATTAGAGTGGGTTACCCTTTTCTGAACTGCATGGGCACAGTTCAATGCCAGAGGGCTTAAAGGAATCTGCCTCAGGGAGACACAAATGTAGGGAACGCCATAAACCAGGGAGAAAAAAGGGCTCATCTCCTGCATGCCTGACCTGCTGCCCTTTCATGAGAGCTTTACCAGGACAAGAAGACAGCCAACACACAGAAAACACTCAGGTGACTATCTAATAATTGATTTCATTTTGGTTTCTTTTCTTCATAAACAGTTTCTTGAAGGCAGAAACTTTTCACATCAATCTTGTGGAGGGGTGGGGGTGGGGGGTTATAACACAAACTACATTTATAATACAGACCTTTTAAAAAATCCTTTAGTTTTGTCATTTTTTCAAGGAGCTAGTGACAAACTGACAACAGTAAAATTACAAGATTAAAACCCCACTTCCTGTTTCAACGTCAACTGTATCTGGCTTCATTTCTGCAGACTCATATTTTTCCTGTGCATTCAGAGATAATTAACGGCATTACTGAACTAAAACTGTCAGTTAGTTTACAGCATGATTGAGTATGTAACTGCTGGTGTTTTCTGACCAGAATCAGCAGAAAAGCTGCAGAGCAGCATAGCTGTACTAGCCATATACGACTCAGTCAAATTTAATTCGATTGTTTCATAACAAATATTTTGGCAAGAAACTTAGAATATAAAATCCAGCTATCAGTCAAACCCAAACATTACTTTCTTCAGTAAGATTCTAAATAACACTGGATTTTGATGTCAGATGGAAACTGTTACAGTAAAACTCATGATATCCACTGATCAATAAGTCTTGCACTGGACTAAACATGACATAGACCATCCCTTGTCGCATTTATCCTCTTCACTTTAAGACTCAAGAGGACAAAGAAACCTCTTCTAACCCCAAGTGAAGGAATTTTCCATTACGTTTTCTGGTATTTTCCACAGTCCATTATTTCTCACCTGTCCACATGTTGTCTTCACTCAGTTTCACCTGACCCACTACCTACCTAACCAGTTTGTTGTCTGCTGTAGTGGTCTGGTCTGTTCAGCATCCCTGTCAGGTGTTTATTTTGTTTGCCTAGTGTTTTTCTATTTTGATCACCACATAGTACCTGTATATTGTTGGTGCAGAGCAAGGCTTGATGTTCATCACATTAAATATATATAGCATGTTTTGTTTCTGCATGTAAACCCTCCCTCTGGTTTACAAGTTGTCCCAGTGAACCAGTCCCAAGTCCACCCTCACAGACTCTTCGACTTTGACTTGAAGTTCTGATTAGTGCACAAGAGCTAACTATGAAACACTTGAGAGCGTTTCACAAAGATTATGGGGAGACAAGTTTCCATACCACAATGGGCGTGTAGTGAGGTCTGTATTACTGCTAAATTGTCTTGTAAAGGTGTCCACCAGCACTTTAAATAAAGTTTAGTTATGAGTGGCTCATAGTTAATATTCTAGCTTGATTGTTATTGTCAATACTCATATCAAACTCCATTTACTATGAACAAAAGCTGCCTTTATATTGAACAGTTTCATAACGTGAGAGAAGTGCAAGCTCCACAAACATAATTCTGTAAATGTTTCTGCCTCCATATTAAAAAGGTATAAAGGAACTTAAGCAATTTTGAGCTTAGCAGCAGGTCTCCATATGGGTGTGAAAGTTAAACTGAACCATCTCCAAGTGCTGATGGATAACGTTTCAAAATATTTGGGGGCATTGAGGGAATGCCCTTTCAAACTACAGTAAATAAAAGAGCAAATGAGGAAGGCAATCCTACAGAGCAAGGGGACCTGCTGTCAAGTTCTGCTCAAGCACATTGTTCCTTACCACAAATCAAAAAAGAACTTTATCATTAGAGGCAAATGTTTAACTCGCCCCCTGCTATTTGTACCACAGACAACCTGCTGCTCTGCTAAACCCTTTACCCGTGTTCACTTTCAGTTCTTTTTTTCCATTCATGTTCTCAACAAATCATAGCACAAATGTTTTATATCGCTATTTCCTCCTTCTTCCTATTTTCAAATAAACAACTTCTGTTTTGCACGTGGTTATGCTTCATTTCCTGTATAAATTTTGTTGACAACAATGACTTGAAGACCACTTGGATGAACAAGTCACTAAACAGATCACGTAGTGTGTGATCCCATTCAAGCTCCAAGATGTACTAAAGTTATACTTGTAGCTCTTGCACAACAGTGTCAGTGTACAACTAATTCCTATTTAATCACCTGTTTCCATCTTACTCCATCGTCTGCAACCTCCTGTGTCACACCTACCAATTGCATATCCTCTTTCACCACATCCAAAAATCTCTGCCTTGGTCTTCACCTTTTACTCTTTCCTGGCAGCTCCATCTCCAGCATCCTCCTACCAGTGTACTCATTGTCCAAACCCTAGATTGTTGGGCAGATTGTAGCCTCTCCTACTAAATCTTAAAGATGTCTAACCTTGGATGTTCCTTTGATGTACTCATATTTAATCTTATCCATCCTTGTCCTTTCAAAGAAAGTCTTAACATCTTCCACTCTGTCACCTCCAGCTCTGCTTTCTGTCTCTTGGTTCATGTCACCATTGTCAAGCCATAGATCACCTCTTTTCCACACTCCATGTTGTGCAGGTGAATTCAATTATTTGAAGTCCTGCACCTTCTTCAGCACAATTCCTTGTATTGTTTTACCCATTTTCTTTCACTTAAAACACCTATATTCTGTCTTGCTGCAACTGATAACCACCACTTACAAACACAAAATAACCAAACCAGAAAATAACCAAAGGACTATTTCTACGAGTTGTAATAATCAGCAGAATCAAAACTAAATAGACCAACACCAATAAGTGCATTCCCTCATAGGTGTCTAAATAAAGCATTTTGGTGTGAATGTTTCTTCTTCATGTGATGCTTCTACAACAACTGAAAGTTGTGCCAGTGAATGGATTTAGAGATTAAGGAATGTTTCTTATGTACTAGATCTGGTTGAATTTAACACAAGTGACTTCAGACCTGATGTGCAAGGTTCTTCTTACAATCAGCTTAGCCTTCAACCTAAAAAAGCAAGCAGGGAGCTCAGATAACAGCAGAGCCATATTTAGTGCAAAGGCTATAAGTCTAAGCCAAGGGTGGCTGCACGGTGCGACTTGATCCACAATGCACGCAACAATACACATAATTAGATAATCCATTAACAAAACAGATTCTGGGTCAACCCACTAAGACCCAGGCCATAACCTTTAACCTTTTATGCATTATATTTGACATAAAAACAGTGCATGCACATGCAACTGTGGACAAAGAAGCTTTTCTCTGTAATATGTGACAGACCAACATTACATAGGATTCCCTTCCACCTCTTCCATTATACTTGTAATAGCCTTAGCAATGTTTTAAACTCAATGCATGAGTGCTCTCATTGGCACTGTAGATAAATGACATCCATCTAGTTAAGCCATGGTATTTTATCTTTGTGTATCCTGCTTGGAACTCAACAATCAGTCTGCAACAGATTCATATTATGGAAAGTACCAAACAAGATAAAGAATTCTGATTGAAACGACTCTTTCTGATGATCAAGCAAATACCAAAATCACCTGTCAAAACTGTCCAGATAATATGCATTCCCAGTGGTCAGAGGAGTGTCAAGAGTCAGGAAAATAAAAAATATATTACAAGACCAGACAATTACAAGACATGCCAGCAAACTTATGTCGATTTCTGGCGACACAGGCTGTTTGAATCAAAATGTGACTCATCTGAATTGTGCATTGGAGAGCATCTTCACAATGACACATCTTTTACTTGCACATGTTGTGTTCCAGCAGAGGTTACTAAACTGTTTACAAACTTCTTACTGAGCAACTTCATGTAAAGCTAGAAAGCATATTATACTGTTGGAGACTTACATTCAAACCAAGTGTGGTTTAAGTAATGTTAGGTAGCATGAACATTGCCTTCATTTCACCATGTAATGGGAAAGAAACAATGTCCTTATTTTGATTGTGACTGACCAAAAGACCCCTCTGCATGCTGCATGGAGAAATAATAAATGCAGTTTTTGTTTTTGTTGGGTTTTTTAAAAGAGCTAATGAGGACATCTTAATTTCTGTAAAAGAAAAAAATAATAATAAATAAGGTTGTTGATGAGGATCTGATCTGTGCTGTAACAAGGAAAAAGTTAGTCTGTGTTAATGGTCAGTAACAGCCGTCTTCCTAAGATAAACCACTCACTAAACTAGAGCAGACAGCCAAAAATCATGATGCCTCTCTCCACTGATTACATGGAGGTGCCAAATCCAGTGGGCCCAGGTTGCACAGTGATGGTAGTATTAATTATTGGTCTGTTTTTTAAACATGTTCTGCTATTTGTCAGAAGTCATCTAATATGCAGAATCAGTTATTCCACTTCCAAAGCAGACTTCTTTTTATATCAGAGCATCTTTTTCTACTAAGTTATATCTGAACTGATTCCCTTTTGTAGACTCTGCCACCTACATCATCGTAACTCTCAAAGGTTAAAACAAGACAACTGGATTCTTGGTCCAATTGAGGAAGCCTTCTGGATGGAGGGTGGAAAGTCTTCATTAACAAAAGAAAAGTCCAGCTTCCTTGATTCAAGCCTTTGAGCATTCTGTATTGATATTGTTTAAACTCAAAACTAAAACTTATTCAAAACAAAACAAAAAAAGGAGGTCCACACAAATCCTTTCATGATTTAAAGCAACATTATGGAGTACTTTCATGTTAAATGTTAGTTTCAATTTCATTTGAAGGAATATTTAATTCGTTTTTGGAAGACTCGTGTAGCTCTTGTAGACTCCTGTCTTTAATATAATCAAAAACCAAACCAAAGTCACTTTGGACTATATTTCAGCCATCTCCCATGACAATTGCACATTGTTTCATGGCACTGTAACACTCATCAACAACGATGGTAAACAATGGCTTATCAGTCATTTTCATACATTATTAAAAGAAACTAGAAAGAGGAATTAGAGACCAAATGAGAGTTGTAAAAGAAACCTAACTTCCACACATGTTGCTCTAAAACTTGCAAAAAGCTTCTTTGAATAGCTTTACATTTTAAATAGTTTGTAGGTTAAGCTGTGTCATAACCCCAGTTAACATGTTTTCATAAGTCTAACATTTTCTATTACCCCCTCATCACTATTACCTCACAGCCCAAAATACCCTCAACACTAAATGCACCATCAAAGGAAACACAGCTTCAACTGATGACCTTCTGTTTTCCAGCTAAGATATAACATTTAAAAATAAGGGGGCGGGGCACTCTATTAACAAAAGATATGGTCTGAAACATGCTTTCCTGAAAAGAGGACATGTCCCAAAAAAGAAGTTCTGGAAGAAGAGTCACGTCAGGAGGTAACTTGATACGCTTCCAACAATGTAAACATCAAATTACAAGTGAAAAAAAAAAAACTGTCAGACCTCTGTTTTTAACACACACACACACACACAGCTCATCACAAAAACATAAAATGGTAGTTCTGATGTATGGCTGTCCTAGGGTGTGAGGTTATGTGAAGATTTTGTCCTGTGTGTACTCTGCCAGAGGAGACACAGTGACTACAGTCCAAGAGAATGATTTGGGTCAGTGGGTAATTGCATTCCTGGACCACAGGGGACTTGCTGGCAATTAATCCTGCCAATGAGCCATGTGAAATATGCACAGGAGACTGATAACTGCAGCTCTGTTAACATAACTCTTTCAAAGAGTGATGGGGTAAAAATTCTGCTGCTCACACCACAGTCACACTCGAAATAGATGCTATAAAATTTTGAAATATGTTCCATGTGATGTTGTGGAAAATGAAAATCAGAGCTTCTGCCAGTCAATTAAGAACAGGCTTTTCCAAAAACTGGCACCAAGACCTGAAATTCAATCCAGAACTCGTATCCTAAAACTTCCCATTTTACCAACCACAACAGCGCTCTAATCTGCCCAACAGACCTCAAATCTAATTTTCCTTCTCAAGTTTTACTCAAGGTCAGGAATTTTTTCTTTTTAAGTATTTCCAAGATATCGAGAAAATAGAATAGTTTCCTTTTTTTCCCTCTTCAACATATTCTTTATTATGCCTTATTTATCAACAATATTTTATGCAATAACCACTTTCTAGAAAGTTGTTCACAATACTGGTAAGATCTCTTGACTTTAAACCAAAATATCATGTTCTTTTGTTGATTTCACTACATGTAGCTGGTATTTAGAAGTAAAACTCAGATTGTAGATTCCTTCATCACTCTGATGTGATTTGTGTGTTACTGTTTCAATGTTTTGGCACGTCATTAATAGTTCTATGTTTTGCCAACATGCCTCAGTAATTTGACGGCCTTTTGAGGCAGCATCTGTCACTTCGTGCCAAGCAAGTGTATCAGTCATTTCATGAAGTGTCCCATTAGCTTCAAGCTTCTGTCTGAACTAAGATTAATCAGTAAATAGCATCTGATCCTAAATGATAGGACCACAGAGAAAATGCCACTTCTGGCACACAATCACTCCAACGTGTGGAATTGTCACAACTATGAACATGTTAAAGATTATTGCTGTTAAGCTATTCATTGACTTAATAGCAATAATCTTAACTTCTGTTAAAAGGAGACATATTATACCTTTCCAATTTTTTTCCTTTTTTAAATGACGCCTTTGTGAGATAGTAACGAAATATCGGTGACATACAATGGGCAAAATAAAGTCTGAAATGATTCTTCAAGAAACTTGGATAAGGAAAAAAGATTCATCTAAATTCTTTGCACTTTTGTATCTTCATTCAAGTCATTTGACCATGTTCTCAGTGGTCACTATACTTCCAACGCCCGATTATTAGTGCTGGGAAATACGCATTTATGGTGAGAAGAGCGATGCACTCTTAGACTAAATAAATGTCCCAATAAATCACAATGTTCTTTATTTTAATGGTGCAACTTGTACATTCACCTTGTGTTGTAATAACTGAAATAAGATTAGATGGGGCTATATTTTTTAGCCCCAGTGACTGCTTACAGCAACACTGTTATGCATGATCAGAATAAGTAACAGAAAAAAAAAGAGAATTGCTAAATCATGCATTATGATGACAATAACAATTATAATAGTTTAGTTAATGAACAACTGTCTAAGCGGTCCACTTGGCATGGGGCGTTTTATTCCAGTTTGGCAGACTGGGGTGCAGGATGTGTTTTAGATGAAACATCTTTCACAGTTGTGGTTGTGACAGAGAGCATTCGAACTTCATCATCTTCTCTAGATAAGTCAAGCCTCATCATCCGCAGCACCTGGTCCCTTTCACAACAGTAAAAACATTCAATTTCTGTCTAAGTATGCTCTATTACATATTAAGCTAGAGACTGGTGCACACTGAAATATAGGTATCCCTTTATAGATTTGTTCCTTCTTATTTGAAAGAGTTATTTATGCAGATGCTAAATGTACAAGTCACAACATGCAAACAGGAACATTTTGAACTTTCTAAATTGTTTAATATTGTATATGCATGTGATTCAGTACTTGTTCATTTTAAGAAACCTGTCTTTTCTCTTTCATGTGTCCTCATTAACAAAAGGTAAAAGTATTTCCCATCCAATTACACAATGAACTCCATGGACTAATACTTGTTCAAAAGTCCAAAGTTTAATTCAGTTAGGAAATTTAGAACTTTGAATTTGAGATCTAAACACAACATTGGTCCACAACCCGTAAAAGTTGGCAAAACTAAAGAATTTATTATCAGCACTGAAGGAGAAAATCTGGGCTCAACTACAAGTGCAAAAATGTCACTGAAGAAACATGAATGCAGAAGTTTAATTAAAGTAAGATCTGAATTATTCAGTCGTTACACTGAGTCTTCAACAAGACAAATCTGATCTACGAAAGCGGATGAAACAGCTGATCCATGAAAGAGGATCACGACATCATGGCAAACTAGCAAGTCTTTATTATGTATTGAAAAGAGAACAATAAATGTGGGCAAAGTCTTCTGAAGAAGTTTCTTCAAAGTGCCGAAGACCTTTAACTGCAGTGATGATTTATGTTGAAACTGAATAATGACTACCAGCATGCCGCTAAATCAACAGTAAAATGAGGGCCGTAGCCAACACTTTGAAAGTCTCAAAAAATAATGTGTTTGAGATTGTTTATTGACTTGACATGTCCAGCATAACTAGGAAAAAGAAGAAAATTCAACTTGGACTGAAAGAAAAATCCAGGTGCACTGAGCAGACACAGACAAGATTACACCAAAGCTTTGAATAAATAAAACTTCAGAGCTGTACTCCAATCTCAACTAGCAAATTTTCCAAAGCTGAAATAATAGTTGCCACAAGTTAACATACAATCTCAGAGTTCGATCTGCACTCTGAAAGCATTAACGGTACAGAGAAATAGTTGTTAAGACATCGGTGGTTAGAAGGTAAACAAGAGTTTAACACAAAAAACAGAAAGTAATCAAACCCTGAAAGTGATTCTCCTTAATAAGAAAGATAATCTCCACCGCAGCCTGATTCTCCTCAGCTCAGTTGGATCCTCAGTGTAATTGCTCTTGTTAATCATGCTTTAATTTATTGACGAGATTCATTTGGAAGACTTGTCTTGAACAAACAATCTTCTTCAATCTGGCCATGCCCGCATCTTGAAATTAAGGACACGTAAGAATGAGATTAAGTCCTTTTACAAGCAGTGCAGAGAACACCAGAGGCTGATGTAACATTGATCTGTGTCTGTCACTTCCTCTTTAGCCATTATGGGCTGATGCAATTTTGTCTTCCAAGCTTGAACTCTCCCTCTCTCACACACACACTTTTACATTTCTAGGAGTCTGAATGGGTTAAACCGGTAAAACAAAAAAAAATCATTTCAAAACATTTTACAGGGGTTCCTAGGGAACTCATTCATACAAGCGTGGTAACTATGAACATCTCTGTTAACTAGACCTTGTGCAAAATCATGTAAACCATGACAGCGAGACTTTATTGCCAACTAAAAGAACTGGATGAACTGAAAGTTTTTCTCTGTTTCCTTTGTCCTCTCTCCCAACACACCCATTAACCCAATTCGAGTTTATTTGCAAAAAGAAATACTTCAACTTATT
The DNA here is from genome assembly GCA_028564865.1 of Zenarchopterus dispar. Lineage (NCBI taxonomy): Eukaryota > Metazoa > Chordata > Actinopteri > Beloniformes > Zenarchopteridae > Zenarchopterus > Zenarchopterus dispar. Next base: position 13,593,161 of record JAOWBL010000019.1, on the reverse strand, counting down.
ACACCGGTGGGGAAATAAAAAATAAAGTGGTGACTTCAATTTATCCAGCAAATCAATAACAGCTTTCTTCTCTCAGATTATTAGTGATGTTTCACATCCTTGTTTTTTTGTAATTTTTAGGTTTCTGTGGTAAAAACTGAAAACATTTCTGCCACAGTGGCACTGACTACAAAAACACTGAAATAGTTTGGGGGGAGTTTTGCATTGGCTCTTCAAGATTTTTTTTTAATCCATTTCTCCAAAGTTGCATAGTTTTCACTTAAAGGTCAATGAAAGCCTGACCTCTGCAGAACTGTTTATCGAGGAGCTTATCTACGTTCTCATGCTATAACGTAGCACCATGCCCTACTGACTCAACATGATGCATGCTGGTTGAAAGGTTTTTCAGACTTATCAGCCCTGCAGAACATTATCACATCATATTTAAACCTTGCAGGAGAAGCAATGTTGTGTTTGTATCGTGCATATTCATAACAAAAGTCATCCCTAGGCATCTCCATACGCTGCCATTTTCTGGGTCAGAGACTACAGTTGCTCTCCTCCAGCTGGACCAACACAGACCACATCTGTGAAGCAACTTTTTTTATTTTCCCTGAGTGGCTTCACTGACATACATGACATGACGATTTTACTCTCAGAAGTTTAGATGTGCCATCTCCTTCCCAAAAAGAGGTTACATTTGTTTGGGCTCCTTCTTCTAAAAGGGTAAGATATTTTACCTGTGAGAAATATCTTTGGTATCATCATAAAACAGGAACCACATCTAATTTTATGCATCTTCATTAAAAGCATATTATATAAAAATGTACAATCTGAAATCAGACAAGGAAGGAACAATGAGAAAAATAAATAAAAAAATACACACACACACACATATATATATATATATATATATATATATATATATATATATATATATATATATATATATATATATATATATAAAAACACTGGGACAGCAAATCGTTTACCATCTTGTAATGTGTTATTACTTCCAATGACACTGAAAAGGCATTGTGGCATTGATGATAGCAACTCTTTCATTTGTTTTTGTTTTTTTTCTTTAACATGGAAACACATATTAAGGTGTGCAACAGTACAGGCTTGTCATTGTCACACATTTAGTTTCAAGATTTTCCACACACTTTTTGTTGGAGCAGGTCAGGACTGCAGGTCAGGCCAGTACCTGGACTCCCTTCTTCTCCCTTGTTATAGGGATTTCATGTTTTGAAGACAGCATACATTTCTCTAAATTCTCTGTGTATTTTTTGCACTAATGTCTGAATGGGCCTTTTCATCTTTTGTCCAGAGCACTCACTTCTTCCAAAAAGTTTGATGCAGTCATTCATCTGAACAAAAACACACATTCCAATGCATTCCCATCTTTGACGCCTTCAAGCTCAGAGATGATCGACGCCGCCTCTGAACGAGGTTAACAGGAGGCTTCTTTTATCATAGGACAGTTTTGATTAATGAAGCTGCATATACTGCTTGACGAAGGTCTCCCAAAGTAATCCCTTCCAGATGTGGTTATATCAACATTTGATAAATGACAACTACAAGGGATCGGGACTCATGAGTGTTAAGCTTCAACTTCAATCGTTTTTCCATCTTCTTGGATGACCGGTATTTTAAAATACTTGAATAATTTCATCACACAAAAGATGAGAATTTCTGCTCATTTTTCCTCCTCAAAACACCATGTCCTTCTTGGATATAAATTTTGTACCATCACTTCTTGAGATCACCTGTTTCAAAAAAAATTTTCCCCCCCACTTCCCTCCTTCCTACCTCTAAACTGCATCCATAAACAACTTTTTTAGTAAAAGGTTAAAAAGGTGCGATAACAACAAGTGAAGTTGATAAGCAGCAGCATGAAACACCATGGGTTCATAACGTCTGCAAAGGAAGAAACATTGCTGCAAAAATAACTTAATTTCTACCTTTTCATGCACCTTTCCTATCCTCCCTAACTGGCCACTCAGGCATATTAATCAATGTAAAAATATTCCTGACAATGAGTTAAATGCCTATTTGTTTTTTTTTTAGTTCAAAAAATAAAATCTGCTGTAGGAAAGGTGCATTAAGTGCTTCATTTCAGCCCCTGGCCCCTCTCTTTTGCCTTCAATCCTACGTTTTATCAGCTGACTTTTTCCCAAACTCTATAAACAACTTTTTTTTAAAAAAAGCAAAGAAATATGTGTAAAACTTAACTACTTTCCAAGACATTCCCTCTCTGACCCCATCTGTTCTGTTCCCATGAATTACCATCATAATCATAATAAGTGTGCACCCAAAATTAAGCAACTAATTTCACCAAGTCAATGAGGCGCTCAGCTGCTCGAGCAGTCAGTTCAGTGAGTGACAGAATGACCAAAGAGCAGCAACATACAATCCACTACGTTTTTGCTCACGGTGTAATACCTTATCAAAAAAGTTAATGATGCTCAACAAATGTTTGAAATTAAGTTTCTGAATAACTTTTAAATGAAGAGGGGATCAACCATGACTGAAAGGCTTTATACATGCATCAGTTTAAAAACTAAAAATTCATTCTTTTCAGTAGTGGATGTGCAAGCACGCACATTCCTCTGTGATACAAAATAAATAAATCTTTGAAGAAAACGTCCATGGTTCTGTTTTAATCAAACAAAGTTCCTCTGAGGCTAAAGGGTGTTATGAGTCCTAATGGATGTTTAAGATAAAAATTATTAGATAATCACTTTACACTATCGCTGCAGTCAGCAGTGTCAGCCCTCGCAGCTAAGATCATCTGCCCCTTCACTCCTACTGTGAAGGGAGATGAACCGGCAGTTAGAGCCAGAAGAGAGGTCAAACCTGTAAAAGGTGTAGCCAACAGTTGGAGTGGATGTTTGCAAAACCAGAATTGTCCAATGACCCACGCTGCCCCTACACTCAGTTACACACAAACAGAAAACCACAAGATAGCAACTAGAAATGCCCAGCTATCTAACTCCTATTGCTCCTCTTTGTTTGGTATCAACTCTTTATCTTTATCCATAACCTCTAATGGTTGACAGAGCTGTTAAAAGAAATGGCACTGTGGATTAAGAATGAATAAATGCCATAGTGAATTAGATCAAACTTTGTCTAGACTTTACTGGAATCCTGTGAGTCAATGAAATAATCTCAACCAATTGACTGTGTTTTCTATTCTCATAGTTATGCACGGGAAAATTTTATGGAATTTTTTCCTGCAAGAGAAAAACAATGTCATGTTCCAGACGCTTCTCAAAAACAAACAAACAAACAACAACAAAAAAAACACAGTTTCCCAAAAGCAACCGAATCCCACTAATATGGGCAAAGAAAAGAAGCAGATTTGAACTAGTCAGCCATTTTAGCATTTTTTCAGCTCAAGATATTACAAACTGCGGACAAAATGATACTCACAGTTTCTCTTTAGATCACTGAAGCACAGACAAATGCTAGCTTCACTAAAATCATTCACTTAAAAAGACTTCTCACCCTTAGAAAGCCTTGTGCAGCTGAAATGACTCACATCCCCTCTTCCAACCTCTGTCAACCATCATGAGGAGGTAAACATTTCCAAATATGGAGAAAATATGAAGACAGTATTGAGGGCAATATCAGTTTGGTTTGCTTTTAGCCTGGAATGCCATACTCTGTGAGCCAAAGTCACTCCACGGAGCCAGCTCTGTGGTGCATACCTCTCACTTGGAATAATGATGATGATAGTAGAGAACTTTTCACAGTTGTTTTAGGTTCAGTCTGACCTAAGATGAGAGCCTGCTCTATTAGGTCTGGTCTTTAAGTCTAAATGCTAAATATTAGAAGCTGAATCCTATTAAAACTAGATATCTCAATGAACTGCTAAACTGCACGGCATCATAGACTTTACGGGGACTGTCAGGCACAGAAAGTCCATTCAGTATGAGAGGTCATCTTGTTACACAAATAGCCTTCAAATGATTAAAAATGTGTAATTAAAGTCTGATTACTCCCAAGAGTGTCATAGGTCAAGCACTTAATGGAGGCTAAGTGAGAATATTGTGCTGCATTTCCTGAGCTGGGATTGTGTTGAGGAGAGTCCTCATTTCCTGAAACAGCAAAACCTACTTCAGTACAGGTCCTGAGGAAATCACCACATTCACTGGAACTCCTGCTCGTACATATCTAAGAAAATTATGTTACTCCTTTATTTCAGAGGAAATGCAACTTTTGCTTGACTAATACAGTTCTGTACTTTTGAGTTCTCACATTCAAGGGAATAAAAGTCAGGCTTTTATGTTCTTCTTTTATTTATTGTTTGACCACCCAATCTCCCAAAGACTGATCATGTGATTGGTAGCATATCTTAAGAGAAAGACTGCTAAAGATAGCCAGAATGGAGTATATAGTATACATTTAAAAATAATAAATATAATAATGAACAATTTTACAAAATACTGTGAGAAAAAATCTTTATAAAATAATCATTTAGTTCAACAACTCCGATTTGCAACATTTTCAAACCATTATTACAATCATGTATCCATTCTTATAACCATTTTATCCTCTTCTTATCATATATTTATGCACATAATAAAGCAACCTTACAAATTCCTAAAGGTGTTATTCATAGCAACATTGTGTTCAAATGAGATAAATTCACTCTAACATGAGTAACATTTTGCAAAATGTCACTATTATAGAACAAAATTTAGACCCAAATGCCAAAGCAACGTGAAAAGTACACTCCATAATTCAATACTTTTAATAACTATTCAAACAGCAACAAAATTAAGTGATTTCTTTCTGTACGATGTTATTAGTCTCAGATCAATGCGGAGGACTTTCGGCCCACTCTTCTTTCTTCTTTCTGCTTCCAGAGTATTTCAACCAAGTTGAATGACAAAGTTTACAGCACAACGTAATGAATATGAGAACAAAAGTAACAGCAAAGAGAAGAATAGTTTTATCAAATGTGAAACTGAAGAATTTATCAGTAAAGGAGGAAAAAGACAAGAAAAAAAAGAAATTGTTGTATTTTGTATCTCAGTTCTGGGAGAAAAAAATTAAAAGGTCAGGTCTGTCATTTTAGAGCGAAAACTGAACAAACCACAACATTACAGTAACTCCTAAATTCATAAATACAACTAATATGCATAGTTTTTGGTTTTGTTTTGGGTTTTTTTTTTTTTTTTGCTGGAAGAGGAAGGCAGAACACCCAGAAATCTGCACATTTATGAAACAGCTATATTATAAAACTAGTTAAAAGCAACTAAATCAGATAAAGGTTTTAGAGAAAACGTCTTGTCTTGGATTTCATCCTTGTACTTTTCTACCACTCTCACAAAAGATTAAAATGTTCCTAAAACACACACACAGTTGTGCATATTCTAAAGAATGAGTGAGGAATTAGCATTTGTCATTTATCATTACCCCAAAAAGTACTGCAAGCTTTGACGCTGAACTGAACTTGCTGAGAAGTTCACTCGGAGGAGGATTGGCAGCTATCTTAAAAGTTTTTCATTTGTGAGTCATCTTTTACTCTGTATAATGCATGTGTATGTATGTATATGGTGGGGCTTCAGCTTGTTTTGAAGATGTCCTGATGACCCTCTCAAGTGGACTGGAATCAACAAATGCTTCTCTAAGATAATTGCTGATGGCTTTTCTACCTGGCATTATGTTAACACAAGTGCGAATACTCCAGACCTGTAAAATGCCAGACTATCTGCTTTTATGTAGATGCTCACAAATGGCAGAGATCAATAAAGTTTTTAATATTTGCCAACAAATACCACCCTTGAGGAGTGTTTCCCTTTTTCACTTGTATGTGTGCCCTTAAATATGCCTTTTCTTTCCTGCCCCTTTCTGTTATACAATTACTCTTCATGAGTACACTGTCTTGGCCTCAGACACTTCAACATCTCAAGGAGCTGGGAATCAAATCATCAACCTTCCACCTGGAGAGCAACCACAGAATCACACTCCACACTCCACCACAGACTGACAATGACTCTTGAGTGCTTTTTGACTGGAAGTGGATGTATGTCATGCCAATGGTTACACCAATCCTTCCCAAGACTGGTCCTGAGAACCAACTGCCCTACATGTTTTAAATGCTTTCCTGTCCAAACAAACTGAGCTAGACAATAATAATACTGCTTGAAGCCACTACCACAAACCCCAAGGAACATTTTTCACACCTGCAGCAGTCCCCTCCTTCCCCCTGAAGACCATGTTTGCACATGGCTCTACACAAATATAAGATTGCATTTGGTGCAAAGTAAGAAAGTAAAAAAAAAATTTAACAAGGTTAAAAAAAATAAACCAAAACACAATCTTCCCACGAAATCCCGCAACCATTTTTGCAAGGAATAAAACAAAGAGAGCCATCACAACATATTGGATAAAAGTACATTGAACCAATGTAAGTAAAACAAAGACACCTTACCTTTTTCTCCCCTTTGGATCTCAGGAAGTTCTGGAAGAGTGTTGAAGCTGTTTGCAGTATGTTGAAATCTGTTGACATTGAGAAATAAAGACAACTCTGTTACTCAAATAAATTACACAACTGTGGCTGAGCTACAATGGGCCACACCCGAATAGTCAACAAGAACTGTCATCTTGACAGCAGCGCCTTCGTTTGATTGTGTCATTCATGAGTGGAAAGATGAAACCTGGCAAGACTCCTACAAATGCCACCTATGAAGCAAAACAGAAGTTGTCCATCCAGCACGTGTAACACTGCTGGGAGCAATATTAAGACTGAAAACATTCACAACACTGATAAGTGACACCACAGAAACAGGTCAAACCTGACAACAGAGGTGAACACAGCATTTGAACGACTCAAAGGCCAGGTATGTTTACAGACTAGGTGCACTGTGCAGAAAACTAAAAAGACACAACTTGGCCATCAGACAAAACAAACATATTGGTCCATTACCTATCCCCGTTTGCAGTCTCAAAAAGCTTGCATGATGTAACCAGGAAGGAGGTGCCAAAACAAAATTGTAGAAAGTAAATTAAACAGTAAATATGATAGCTGTTACATTGTCTTCAAATACTCAAGAAAATAAAGAAAATCAAACCATAATCAAATAACGAAGACAATAAAATCTTTTAGCTTTCACTTCAATGTGTATACACTTATGTGTGATCAACCACGCTCTCCTGCTATCAAAAATCACATGATGGACCTTGGAATTTGTCCCATAAGGTAAAGGGAAATAAAACAAGTAGGGCAAGATCTTTTACCTATGAAGCAATGTTGGCTTCTGTCCCACAAAAGAAGCACTATCACAGAGTCCTAAGCATAAAAACTGGAATGCAGTGCTCAGCAGTTATTTTTGGTAATTTTGTCTTTTGGTTCAGAATGACAGGGCTGATAGTGGTAGACTGAACCATATATATATATATATATATATATATATATACACACACACACACACACACACACACACACACATCCAGAGTAATACAGTGCCAGGCCAAATCAAGTCATACACATCTTGAAACACTTTTACTTTTGATTATGGCATACATTTGCAATAGCGTCATTTAAATGAGGCTGTCATTCCTCTTTTCACCAAGATCTTGCACTGGTGAAGAGGATCACAAACTAAAATCTTTTCTGGCACATCTCAGAGATGAACAGTGGGGTTGAGATCTATTCCCAGTCTCTTTCTGTAACACCGGGACCAGTTCAGTGTAGAGATGCAAAAGGATCGCTTTTGGTAACCTAAATTAGCTGATGAGACAGTGGTCATTATGGGTCAGCTGGTCAGCGTGGTCCCTGAATGCGTTTCTCCAAACTCTTCAATGGCATCAAGTTGTGCTATTGTTGCACCATTATGCACGACTTCAAGCAGTTATTATGAATCCATGTGATTGTTAAACATTTTAGTATTGTATAACCTTCAGTTTAGAACTAATCTCATGTGATTTGTTCTTAATATGATAATCTGACACCATTTGCTTCTCAGTGAGAATGAGAATATACTTTATTTCATGTGTGCAATGAACGTCTGTGTGCTTTACAACCAATCAGTCATTGGTGTATGTTAACATCTTCACATAAACAGAGAAATAGGAGACTTAACAGTTGACTTTGGATTAGGTTGTGGCAATCATTTAAAGGCATAATGTATGGTGGAAAGTAAGGTCACTTGGTTTTGTTTTGTTGTTCAGGCGTAAATCATAAATGCGTTTCTTTCAAATCCCTGGTAAGTTAAGGAAATTTAGGGGAAAATATTTTGATGTACAAAACCAAGTTTCAGTGCTTTACAGCTGGGCATAGGTGTGGTGCTGAGACTTCACTCCAGGTCCAAAATTTGTGTGATGACGGTAATGTGTCCTGTTTCCAGAGCTACTTTTACACATTTTGAGCTTTTCATGGCATTGGCATTGTCATCTCTGAATATTCACTGAAAAAAATCAAATAAGACTATTGATCAAATAACATGTTCATTCAGAATATTCACATAGTTAGCTGACCTCATTTTTGCACACATAATATTGCTGAAACCACATATGACCTATTGAAGCAACCTCAGGATTATTTCATTTAACCCCAAAGGCTCGCAGACACGAAGCCTGATGGGTGCATCACCTCATCCACTGCATTTTTTTACCCTGATGCACCCATCAACCTGTATCAGAGTAAATATGACCTTGTCAGATCACATGACCTTTTTCGATTGCTCCAGAGTCCAATCTTTATGCTCCCTGGCAAACTATTTTTTTTTCCTGAGCAGTAGCACTGACAAGTGCTTTTCTTAAGGCTACAAAGATCTTTAGCTCTTTTCACACTGTAAATGTGATAACACTCTTACTTTAATGATTTAACACTGCTCTGGGTTTTCCTGTTGATCAGATTCTATCAAGCAAATAAGTGATCTTCTATCCCGATCATTCGCGATTTTGCCAATCATATTCCTTCCTGGAAGATTACGGTTGACCACTGTCATCTCAGGCTTTAATAACGTACCAGACAGTTTTTAAGTTGCTTATATCATTTGGCTCAATAAGTGCAGTATTTGGTTTCATAAATCGCTCAAGAATTATTTACCAACCTGTTTTGAATTGAGAAAATACAAAACCAAGAATACAAAGACCAGGAGCTGATAGTGGTTTCTATGGCTGATAAAACCACACCATAGCAACCACTATCAGCACTTTTAACCACTTAATAACAATAACAATGACAATAATAATAATAATAATAATAATAATAATGCCAACATTAAACACTGCACATTATTTGCAGTCGTATCTCAGAACAGAAATCTGAATCAGGTGTTGACATGTCTGTGGTATGCTCTGTTCGTTATGTCATGAATCTGGCGATGCTCAATTATCTTCATATCTAGTTTATTTTAGCGGTCCTCTAACAAGACTATGCATGATCTTCATGAATTGCAAGTGCTTGAATAACAAAAATTAAAAATTTAAAAAACACTGATCTGTTGTTGCAGGAATATTCATAGTCTCTTGACAGTGATGAAAAATTGTTTGTCTATTGCTCAAGTTGGATGGAAAACTTAATTGGACTTGGATTAGAAAAGAAGTTGGGTAATGGTTATAAGTTTTTTAAGGAACACCTCCTCATCCAGAGTCTCTAAGAACTCTGGGTCTATTATGAAATGGTAAGGAGTTAAACTTTCATTAGGGATGAAAACAACGTAAATCAAAGCAGTGCTGAATTAGAATGAAATATATGTTTGCAACAAAATGGCTATTAATGTTAGCTTAGAGGACAATCTCCCAACATCTAAATAAACTATTGTAAGTCTCAGACAAGAGTCAAAAATGTTATTCCATATAAATGATACTGTTGATGAGGTCCCTATAAACAAATCGAGGTAATTTTAACTTCAAATTTGTATCAAAGTGTGTATAATAAGAACTGCTTTTAACAGCTTTTGCAAACATAGAACTGGATTAATAGATATATTAATAGATTAATAGACAAAACAGAAAGCAGAGGCCATGAACTTTCCTCCTTTTGTGTCTATTGACAGCACTTTGTGTAATATTGGTAGTTTAACCTGTATAGAGTTATGACAACAAAGCAGCAGATGGACAAATATCTGCTGGTCGGCACCAACAGTTCCTTCTCAAACTGTCTTTGCATCCAGTTAATCAGTAGTCTGACCAATCAGAGCAACGAACAAAGCGACCTAATCAGAGCAACAGAAACAAGTTAAAGGGAGGCTTTGTTGTGTAGAGGAGTAAAATTAAACTTATTACACAAACTGCAAATACATCTACCTTACAAAGGAATGATTTGAGAGCTGTCTTCTGTTCAATTTTTGAAGACAGCTATCGATGTCAAAGCCAATTCCAACGGCCGTTAATCCTCAACTGCAGCTGCTAATTCCTTCCAGCGTATCACACAGAGGCACGCACCTGAGTGAGAGAAGTGTGTGGCGCCAAGTGCTGTGGACTCTGAAACTCTTTTCCAATACAGAGGCAACTAAAGGCAGCACGACTATATTATTCTGGCATCTTAAAACAAAGGGGAGCAGTTGTGTGGCATCAGTTTCAGTGCAGGAGCTGCTTCTGCATGTCTGAAACTGATCAGCTATCAGTCTTGGCTGAAATTTGAAATATTTTAAATATTGTGCATTCCTAGACGGTAGAAATTACTCTAATTTTGTTTTAGCATATTTATTTTATCTTCGTCCAAGTCACACACATGAAGCAATTACTTTTACATCAGGAATTTTGGGAATAGACAATAATTCATTTTTGAGTTGGGTTTTATTTTTATGAATCCCATTTCTAGAAAAGTTGGGGACTTTTCTACAATGAAACAAACACATTTTTTATTTAATTTGTTAACAGAAATAAGTACAAAAGAAATAATGTTCCATGTCTTATTGTCCAATTTAAATATATTTAGGACATTTATAAAAATGCAGAATCTGATTCTAGCAACGCACTAAAAAAATAAAATAAATAAAACACGTGTTACAGGTATTTGGAAAAGATTTGTTATCAACATCAACAGTTTTTAAAATTGAGAAAACATTCAGGAAATCTGGGAAAATCTCGGCAGTTAAAAGGTCAAGGCCAGAAACCACTGCTGGATGTGAATGATCTTCAAGCAATCAGAAGACACTGTGGGCAAAAATGTCCCACCACCACAACACATAACGACACATGAGCTCAGGAGTAAATGTGACAACTATTGTCCCTCAACACATTTTCTAGCATAATCCATTAATACAATCTCAAACTGCAACACGGAAGAAGGAAGCCGAGTTATCCAGCCACCAGCTCATCTTAGACGGACATCAGGACAGTGGATATGTATTCAGTAGTGACATGAGTCCAAAATGTATCTGCTAAAATATAAGAAAACCCATCCTGGCTGTTAGTAACTAAAGGCTCAAAAGGCAGCCTCATGGTGTGGGGTTAGTGATGGTGTGGGAAAGCATTAGTGTTAATGGCTTGGATAACTTGCGAGTGTGTGACGGTACCACTGATTAGGAGGCATATATTGGCACTCTGGATGTATGTGGGCCAAATGTGGCTAAGTAAACATTGTTTGGAAGGTATATGGTTCAACTGATGGTATCCTTGGCCTCAACAATTAATGTCAAAATGTATTTCAGCAAGATCCTGAACCCCACATTGCCCCAATAAGTTCAATGGTCTAAAGAAAATGCAGCAATGATAAAGAAAGGCAGGGAACTATCAACAGTTTAGTGACGTCACAAGACCACGCTATCATGAGGCCGCAGTCAGACAGCAATAAATCATATGCAGGCAACAAACCATCGGCGCAAGTGGTAAGGAAAGTGGCAGCAGGAAAATACCCAACTTTTTTTCTTTTTTTTTTTCCATGAATGCACATCAACATGAATAAAAACCGTGGTAAAACCTCAAAGTAAATAACTGAATGCGTGGAAACCCCTAACTTTTTTCCCCTCCACTCTTTGTCTTACTGACAGATTCACCTAAATTTTGCTAACAGGCAGAATTTTTAGGATATTAGAAAAAAAATATTGCTAATATCTCTGCAGGACAATCTCTGACATTTTGCTTTGTATAGTGAACACCAGTGTTAATCTTCCTCTGAACTTCATTTTTTTTACTCCAACACTGCAGCCAAAGCTACCCAACTACAGGAGATTGTGTCACTGTGGGAAGCTTATTTTCATTCTTGTCACCTCTTCCTAAATGTGACACGATTTTAAAAACGGTCCACTCCAATGAGAGTTAGCTCAGGTCAGATCTTAGATGTTTTGGAGACAAAGTCAGAGAGGCCAGACTGAGATGGTTTGGACATCAGAGGAGGGACAGTGAATTTATTGGGAAAGTTAAGGTAGGAACTGCCAGGCAGGAGGTCTATAGGAAGACCAAAGATGAGATATATGGATGTAGCGAAGGAGGACATGAGGGTGGTTGGTGTGAGACAAGAGGATGCAACGAACAGGGTTAAATGGAAACAAATGACTTGGTGTTGCGACCCCTGAAGAGAGCAAGCAAAAGAAAAACAAGAAGATGACCTGGTCACAATTTCAGAATTGCCACATTTGTTTTGTGAAAAGGTGTATTGGAACTGCACCTAGTAAAACCAAAAACAATGCAGATAACTGATCATGATTCAGGCCTGTGGGCTAGGGTTAAGCTGAGATCCAGCTTAGCAAAAGAGCCCAGTAGATGACACTGAAACTATTCCCCATCCTGACCATGCCCAAGGCTACAATGGAGAGGAGAAAACTCCAATTGCAACTCTGGCTGTCTTGCAATGTCTGTGGCTGTTCCCCAGACTGTCCTCAGAGGGGAATTGCTACAACCTTCATTCCAGGAAAGAAGAATCTTTTCAAATTGTGAATAATAATAATAATAATAATAATAATAAAACCTAATTTGTATCAAAGGTTAAACATTTTTCTGTTTTGTATCATCTCAATTATTGTGAAACTTTCCATAAGAGATCCTGATTTTCCACTCCCATTTTGAACCATGAATTAATTATACAATGCTCCTTCTTCTGTATGTGCATATAAAGACAACTTTTGCAGCGCAAAAAAATAAAAATGAGAATGAAAGTAACAGCAAAGAAGAAGGGCAGTTTTCTCGAATGTGAAACTGACAACAATCATTACTCAAGAAGAGAGAAGAACATCCGTTTTATCGTGTCTCAGTTTTGGAATGACAAAAACTGAACTATTGAACAAAAAAAGGTTGTTTTTTTGTTTTGTTTTGGTTTATTGTATTTCCTTTTTTCTTTTGTTTGTAAGTGGCTTCTTAAGTTCAGACCTACGGTTCCCACAAAGCTAAAAGAGAAACATGTTTAATTCCATATCATACAAGTACATCAGATGAAAGCGTGTGAGATGTGGGAACTTTCTCTGCAATTGATGAATACACACATTCACCAGATATTTTATTAGTTACACCTCATGTATCTAATAAAGTACCTAATAAGGTGGTGTACGTCCACCTCAGCTGGAAGCCCTACACTGTAACCTCTGCTGCCCAGATATGCAACTATACACTGGTTCATTGAGTTTATCCATATAATGTCTTTCTGTTTCACCATTGTGTTAACATACATCTAAATAGTTTTATATTTGTACTCTTAACTTGGATGTATTGTTAAAGCAGGGGTTGACAGTGCTTTTCCTGTAAGCCTGATGCTTTCCTTGCATGTACTGGTCTGCTTCTTGGACTTTCGCTTGTAATGTGATTGTTTGCTTTTACTTCTACACTTGAAAAGTTTATCGCTTCTGTTGTGTTTTCCCCATTCAACAGTTGTTGTTCCGTTTTGTATTTTCAGAACTGAGACATCAAATGAAAATATTTTCTTTTCTCACGTCACTGCTGAGTGTCTTAACTTCACATTTGACAAATGTGCAATTCTCTTTTACCAGTTGACGTGTTTATTTAAATTAAAGTACAATCTATGGAAATGACAGAAATTGAGTGTCTGAATGAATGTGTGGTTAAAAATTAAAGTGGAAATCACTTTTACGAATGTGTGTACAACTTCACTATAGTTGACATTTATAAATGAAAACCACATGTAGATTCTACTTGTAGATTCTATATTGGATACGAGTTTGTTGAAGTCATGCCATTTTCACTGAAGTCAAAATCTTACAATAGTGGCAGGTGACCCACTCTAGTGTGTACTTGCAGGCAGCACCTCTGGATACTTGAATACCTGCACAGAGTTATCTGTAAATTCAATAAGTTATCTCAGGAGAATTAATATAGGTGTGCAAAATTTATTTTGTGTTTTGTATGTTTTTGTCCACCAGAACCTATAGAGCTCAGACAGACATGTATGCTTTCTTGACCTATTACAAGCACTCTTCAGCCTTCCCTTTATTCTAATTCCCACATAAAATTCACCAGCGGTTGCACAATAGATCCCAAATGTATTGTGATTGGAAAATCAAACTACAAAAACACAATAAACGGTGCTCTAGTATTTGCCAAGTGTCACATGTTCTGATTTTAAAGCTATACTAACACTAGGCAAGCTGAACTGTGCAGTGCTCAGGTACAAATCATGCATTTCTATGCATTCAGTTCTGTTTTGGTCCAATATGCGTTCTCACCATAGACTGTAAAAAGACTAGATAGATGATTTGTGACATCACCCATAGGTTTTATTTCTGAAGGAACTTTTTCTTTGTAGTGCATAAATTACATGTTGCAAATGGGCGAGCGACCCGGCCCAGGAAGCTGACTGAAACACACCCACCACATGACAATCAAAGTTACCCTTGACTACTTGCAGAGTCACCAGCGAACATTTCCAGAGAAACATCCCATTTTAGATGTCAATTCAGTGGCAAAAATAAGAATTCACCATTACAATTAGACAACCCTGAATTACTCAAATGGTGTTAACTCACAAGCGAGCCGAGACTCACGTTTTCAGAGTTCGCTTGTTTGGTCTGCAGGGGAGTTAGGCTTTCACACCTGCCAAAACAAAATTGGACTAGTCGAAGAAACAAAATCTGTTCTGTTTAAAGTGGACCAAACCACTCTGGTGTGAAAATGTCACGCTTGGTCCTCACCAGGAACACTGAACCAGATGTCACCACTGGATTTAAAGAAAAAAAAAACACCTCTGGTCCTCAGTTATGTGTTCACATCATATGACGACCAGTGGCTCTACACAGATGTAAAATCACCCTTCTTCTTGTGAAAGAGGAGGCTCTTATCATTGTGAGCTCTGGAGCATGTTGTTGCCAGCATGAAGGGTTTGTAATCTTAACATGCACTCACCTTTGGCCAAATACGGTGGTGATTATGTGAAGTGGTTGGTGAGTGGATGTGTGAGCTTCAATATTTTGTTTGTATTGGTAATTTAATAACTAAGGAATCATTTAGACCTGAAAACATTGCTGTAAAGAGTAAGAACTAGGTGGGCCCAGTTTTGGTGTGCTTGTGTGTGACATAACAAATCTGGTGATGGTTGACTGAACTCTGTCCATCCAAATCACGGTTCACTATGTTATTTCACCTCCTCTGTGGCCAAAACAGGGGGGGAAATGACTGTTTATGTCATTAACAGCAAGGCGTTCAAGTATATAAGACAAAGAGGTCATAACACAGATTTTTTTTTTTTTGTAAATCACAGTGACGTACACCCTTATTTACAAACTACTTAACGTGGCACGTACAGTATGTTCTGTCGTAAACAAGAAGGTCCCTTCGAAGTGGCGACGACGCCTAAAACTAGCTTGTTCTCGGGAGTTTCAGAAACTTCGGTTGAGTGGGCTCCTGTGAGAGCGTGGAAGCAAAAGTCAGCTGCATATTTGTGTGCAGAAAAAAGGGGGCTCTCCTGTCTCCGGTGACAGCCCGTCTTCCGCATTGCTCGGCAGCAGACCACTCGGCTAAAAACAGAAACCCCTCAGAGAGAGACGCTTCACGCTGTTTGATATTTTCACCGCATGACTGAGCCTCGCTCAGCACAAGGCTAGCGACAAGTTAGCTTTGTCGGTGCCCTCATGCAACAGTCCCACCGGCCGAGGCTACCGTGTGTCGAGTCCACGCCCTCATTGTTAACTCCGTCCGAGCTACAGTAAGAATCATATCCCGGTCTGTGCAAACAAGGCCGAACAAAAACCCCGAGGACGAGCTGCCGCGACGAGCGTTGAAGGAAAAAAAAAAAAAAAAAAGAAAAGAAAAAAAAACACCAGCTTCGACCGTGGCTCGCGACCGTTGCTGTGGCAGTTTTTGAAAAAAATAAATAAATAAATAAATAAAATAAAAAAGGATGGTGGACAGTTCGCTTACCTCGCTTTCTAGGAAATGCAGGAGACGCCGAAATCCCACCAAAAAAAGTGAAACTTCTTGATCCAAATAGTGGGAGAGTTGTAGGCAGTGACGTCACGCTGTGAAATTCCAGCCGTCTCAGTGAGTTCAGAGGTTTGCCCATGTAAGGCAGCGGGCCAACACGCGCGGCCCTCTCAGCCTGGCCCTGCACTCAGACGTGGACGAAAAAGGAAAGGAAGGCCTAACCGAATAAAAGTTGCGAAGCAGCCCACCTTCTCCTGACATAACTCTTAAGAAGTAAAATGATGAAAATGTACCATTTTAAATGAAACGTACACAAATAAAAAT
Organism: Zenarchopterus dispar; assembly: GCA_028564865.1. NCBI lineage: Eukaryota > Metazoa > Chordata > Actinopteri > Beloniformes > Zenarchopteridae > Zenarchopterus > Zenarchopterus dispar. Next base: position 13,576,589 of record JAOWBL010000019.1, on the reverse strand, counting down.
ATCAGTGCCACTGACTCAGCAGCACCCTCTAAAATAAAATCTGGTTATAATGTCCTAATATAAATAGATTCAGGGTTTTGTTTGTTTGTTTGTTTTTACTTTGAGCATGTTTTTAAGTGGCTACAGTTAAACAAAATGTTTTACAAGGCGCTAGATAAAAGGGAAGCATCTCAAAGAAGCCTTGGTTCAAGCATGAAGTGTGAATTAACATGTAATCTGCACAGATTCAAATTCAAACACTATGCATTGCACGCTGCAGTGCTCCCATATCCTGTTATGCACTGTCTACCTTCTGGAACGGTGAGAAAGAGTATTTGTGGCTTCTTTCTTGATCGTAATTTAAATGTAACAGCTATTTTCTGGTAAATTTCACCAAAAGTTATTTATGTATTTCTCACCATTTGTGTATACGTGAGCTTTAAGATAGCATGTTAATGAAGCTACATTCTGGTGTGGTACCTGCCTCTGAGTGGAACTGGTACAAAGTTTTTAAACCCAAAAAATGGCTGAATATGATCAGTTCATTTATTGATTTCCATCATTTTATCCATTTCAGATACCTGTTTATCCTGTTCATGGTCACAAAGATGCTGCAGGTCATCCCAGCTGTCATTGGGACAAAGATGTAAAGCACTTTGGACAAGTCATTTGTTCATTCAGTGAACTGTTTTTTGTTTTGTTATTTTAGATTCATTGCAGTCATATTTTCCCCTTTCTAGTTATGATGTGCAAGTTTTGCTTTCAACACATGTATCAGCACAGTATTGGGGTTTGCATGGTTATTTACACACAATCAATAATTATTTTTCAGTACTAAAAGGTTTCTGTGTTAAAGAGGAGATATTATGATAAGGTCACATTTTCTGTGTTTGAGACCATTTACTTGAGTGTTTAAAGTCACTAATGTAACACAACCCTGTCACTTGATTTGCTGTGGCCTAGTTCTGATCATTTCTCACTCAGTAAGCCATTTAGGGAATGGTGACATCTCAAATCCATATCAGAGTAGAATTATCCGGCCTCCAATTAAAAAAATATTTTTTTAAATGTCTCTGCATATATTTTAATGGTTAGTACCATGATTTGGTAAAACCTTTTATCCAAGGGATATATATATGCATTTTAATCTTTTCATATGGTGCATTAATGTGGGGTGTGTGTCCTTCACCAGTCCTCCTTGACAGTCTAATCTTGCATATTTTATTAGTGTCTAACTTCCAAATTCTGGCTAGGAGGACTAAAACCACTAATGTGGAACACAAAAGTAGAAGATTGACAAAAAGACAAGGACAGTGATGGGTGTAGTGTATGTAATGTGGTGATCACTGTATTGTTTGTGTGTGGTGTGTCTTCATGAGATGTATTACAGTAGGAGAGAGACGTGATACTAAAAGACAAGTAGACAAAGAAATAGGGGCAAACAGAATGGTGTGTGAGTGAGCATGAGTGTGTGAGTGAGAGAGAAAAAGGGAATGTGAGCAGTGCACACACATCCCAAATATCCCAAATGTGCTCGCATACATACACAAACATACAAGCACATGTATTCAATTATAAACATATAGGCAACCAATTACATCTATATATACAGACATATATCCACACTTGACCATCTACATACATACACGGAGAAAAAGCAGTACATATACCTGCAAATAAAGCACATATTATATTAGTAAAAATAGTGACAACAGAGACAGAACAGCAACAATAACCCTAATGCCAATTATAACATTAATCCTAACATCATTATTAATATTATAATTAGTACAAGTACCACCAACAGTAACAAGGGTAGTTATTGTTCTCATCACCCTCCAACAACGCAATGCCCCCACCCCCAGCAGCCCCAGCCTCCCAATTTTTAACCCTATCCAACTTCAAATTATGCTGCATTAGCTGTGTCTCGTAGCGCAAAGTTTAACCACCAGTTTTAAAATAGGTACAACCCATAGAATAAAGGGTTGAGAAGAGGTCAGTTGACTAATTCCACCCCTGTAAACCATCTGGCAACAGAGAAGTAAAGATGTGGTTGAAACAGTGGGTTTTTTTGTTTTTGGTTGTTTTTTTTTTTTACATTACATCTATGGTATTTTGACCAAAGCATGTCTCATATATTTCATTAGGACTTCGAGAAATTGTGGTAACTTTTTAAATAAATATCACAATATCTGCTTGAAGAGCCACAGTGACCACCACAATGGGCTAGAACAGTTTTCTTCAACCCTGTCTACTGTCCTGCAGGTTGTAGATGTTTCCTTGCATCAACAAACCTGGTTCTGGTAATAATCATTATCAGCGTGTCATCAAGGTCTGAACAACTCTGTTAATGACAGACATTTGTGTCATGGGGTGAAGAAGCAGGGAAACATCTAAAACATGCAGGACAGTAGATCTTGAGGACCAGGGTAAATGACCACTGGTCTAGAAGGTGTGACTTGTGACATCAGAGGCTAAGAATAATTCGATTTGGCTTTTAATGAAAGTTTACATTCATTACCATCTAATATATGCTTTTCCATATTGCAATGTTGCAATGTCTATCTAAAAAAAAAAAAAAACATGTTTTGGCAACCTGGTGATGCAGCAGTTAGAGCTGCTTCCTCACAGCCAGAAGGTCCTGTTTCAAATCCTGTCTGGTATAAAAACACTTGTATTAGCTTGGGCTGATCAAGCCACCTTGGCACATCTTTGCTAGTCTTGGCTCTGCGACTAGTGATGGATGGCCAGCTAACTCCAGTGACGCTCAGCTAAAGCGTTAGCAGTCCTCGTATCAGATGTTGTTTTGGGAACAGCATCTGAAATGAGGATGGATGGACAGATTATATCAGAATGAGTGTAAGATAACACTGTTTAGCTTCAAGAGGTTACCATGAGCTAAGCTAAGCCACAATAGCGAGCTCGTCCAAGAGTTGTTCCATCATTGGAGAATAAGTGGAGATGCAGCATCAGAGCCAGTGACTTAAAGAAACTGAACACGTTGGCTTTTGTGTGGAAACAGTTCTGGAGCCTGTGAAGTGGATTGTGTAAAGGAGGATACTTCATAAAATAAAATAAAAAAGGTCATTAGCAATACAGAGCATTCTCTTCACAACACAGTGACTCAGTAATAGAGCGTTTTCAGTCAGAGGTTTCTTCAGATCTGCTGCAACATAGATCGCTACAAGAAATTCTTCCTGCCCACAGCCATATACCTCTACAATGACTTGTTGAAAACTTAAATGAAATGACTACTGAAACAATTAATTTCCCACTGGCAATAAATACAAGTATTTTTGAATTTGAATTTGTGCTAACTGAGGTAAAGTGGGTGTTGTTCAACTCAATGCCAGACTTGATTGTTCCACCCGTTCACCTATTTTGGCACCGGTGGTAGTTAGGCAGAATCACTTCTGAAAGGTCTCAAAAAATAGGCTTTAAAATAACTCTTTAAAAGCTTTTGAGTGACGCTACAGGGGGGTTTTCCACTTTTTTTTATTTCAGTCCATTGCACTTACACGTGATTTCTGTCATTATAAATATTTTTTCATTATATTCATTGTATTATATATATGCTACGCCTATTTGGCCTGGAGTGGTCACACTTACACACAGGACCTTCAAAGGTTCTATAGAATGCATTCATTAACTGTTTCATTTAGTTTTTTAAGGTCTCTAGATAGGGTATTTGAAGTATTTTTGACAGAAAATTGGTTAACTGTATTTTACACCTGCGATGGACTGGCAACCTGTCCAGGGTGTACCCCTGCCTCTCGCCTGGGATGGGCTGGGATAGGCTCCAGCAGACCCCCGTGACCCAGAAATGGAACAACGGGTAAAGAAAATGGATGGAAGGATGTATTTTACACACCCTTTTCCAATCCACGTGAAAGGCCTTCTAATGAAAAGAAGCTATTTAGGTGTGCTCACAAATAATTAAGTGGGCAATATACTGATTGGTTATCGGTACCATGAATGAGCTGCTTGATGATTGGTTAGTTTACAGTGAAGCTATGTGTCCAAGCCAGAGTAGCAGGGTAGACCCAAGCCCCAACCATCTATCTTCCAGGTGGAGTCTCATGTGAAACTAAAATTTGTTGCAGTTCCTTGACTGGCCGCTAGAGGCTGGCTCCAAAAGTGAGTCAATCCCCACTGACCTCCATATTAAAATGTCCAACTTTAGAGCAAAAATAAACATATTCACAGCCTGCCTCAAAAAACACGTTTTGGTCTCAATCATTTGGTTTCATACCCATCACAACTCTGAAGAGTGAGAACTTTTATAAAGCAATAAATGTATTTCTAGTATGATTTATTGACTGTTGGCTCAGCCAGTGGCTAAGCACTATCACTTCCTCATTAGTCATTGTCATGCTACCATGCTTAGCAAAGCAACCAGCGGTTTCTACTGACCCAGTGTCAGCTAAACAGGACAGTAATTTTTTATTTCACAGCCGAGAACACATTAAAAGGTATATTCTGTTGTAAGCATCTGCCAGCAGCTATGGAGATATGTCAGCAGGAATCCGCCAAAGTAATGCAAAGCTAAGTTTAACTGACTTATGGTGAGCATGTTCCTGTCAACTTTCCCAGAAACATGGATGTGCCCTGTACGAAGCAAGATAGGTCATGTGACCTAATGCTTCGTTCATTTTTTTAGTTTATTTTACAGCCTATGGAGTAGACTTGTATTGGTCTAGTTGAGTGCTATAGATACTGTGTGTTTGGGGGGGTACCATGACTCGTGAGTCTGGGGCATGTGGTCTTCCCATGGTGAGTGGGCAGTGATTGCATGGTTGGTGATATGATACAGGTGTGCTTGGGTGTAATCTTAATTCTGCAGCCAGGTTAATTAGCCACAGAGCTATACAGTTCTCAGTCTCTTTGTTCTGTCCTGTGTGCAGGTATGGTTGTATTTGTTTTTTTGAAGCTTTTAGTGGAATTATGACTGTAGTTTTCATGCCAAATGCACTCTGAGTCCTTTTGTCAACTTCTTTGTCTAGAGGGTGCCTTCCAGTTGTGTGTGCTATGTCAGTTAATCAGTATTTCTTAATAAAGATTTTAATGGACATAGTTTTTTAGTTTTTGCTGCAGACAGAGGGATGGGGGTCCCTTGTGCCTGGCATGATTGCCAACTGAGAGGTACATCAAGTCACAAGGGTGAGGACCAGTCCATCCATCAAAATACACAAGACAAAGACAATTTCACCATGTATAATGACAAAAATCCCCATGATCACCATAAAGACGATTCTTATATGTAGAAGAGTGGGATCCTGCTGTACACAAACATCAACCATGTGTGATGACAGTTCAGTTCCTTAGGAAGATTCTGGATGTGCCAACATGTCCTGAAGAAGCTCATATTTTCCTCATAGAAGTCAACTTTGCTGCACTGTCCACAGTCTCATATTCCTGAGCTCAGCAGCAAGTGGGCTGGGTTTTGTTAATTTCGGAGGGCATCTGAACAACTCAATGCAATGCATTTCATAACACATTGTAATATCTTGGATTGAATCATTTTTCAACTATATGTTAATTGTGACGATAGATTTGAGTTTCACTACATGTCCATCTGACTTGCAAAACTGTCTTTATTTAAATATGCCAAGGTAAACTTGGTTTTACATTTAATAGGACATTTAGGTTGGATATTTTTGATGTTATGAGGAAAAATCTTATTTATAATCAGCAATGCAGATGTAATTAATATCACCAATTTAAACCCAATTTTTTAGACATGCCTCCTCAGTTATTTACTATATAAACAAGTTGTAACTCAAATGATTGTTCAATAAAATATGCATGTACATTATATTTTGTAGTTTGAATTTGAGAAAAGGCAAAACTTACATTGATGAAGAGTCTATATACCTTATTATCTTGGCATTTCTGGTCATGGCATGTGGAGATTCCAGCCATGAAAAAGAGAGTTTTTTTTTTTTTTTGGTAAAAATATTCTACTGAAGACACTTTCATTTGAATTACACTCCGGTGTATTCTGGGTAATTACGACAGAGCCATCGTTATCCTCACTTCACATGAATATGAAAACATTATGCCACTCGTCGTTTGTCAAAGCTCGAAACGCTGCTGTCAGATGTACCAACAAAGCCTCCGTTTCATGTGGGCTTCGGCTGACCTCGCTGATCCTCTACCATGCAAACTAGACAATTAGTTTGCATCCTTGTGATTGCATGCAAATACAATAACTGTTTTTTTTTTTTTTTAAATGTCTGAGGCCATTCTCAGAGGTGTATCACAGTATCGTCACTCATAATATTGACGCGAGTGTCTCTTTTGTTTTACGCCAATACATTCAAGTGTAGTTGGACTTATCTCTTCTAAAAGCTAATCTGATGCATGAATGTTATTAATTTCTCTGAAGTGTAGAAATGAAAATATTTTTAAAAATTCCTTTTTGATGCCAAAAATAAAATGCAATCATTTGGAGCACTATCTTTTCTTGGATAAATTCTACTTTAATGCAACTGATTGCATTGTGCTTCGAGCTGTGAATGTTCTTTTTTTTTAGCAGTGCATGAAGAAAGCATAAATAGCACTTTGCAGATCGAGCACACTGATAAGAAACCAGACGATTGGAGCTATTTTAGAGTCTTACCCATGCATTCCCTCATCTCCAAGTTCCAGGGCAAACTGAAAAAGGTAATCTCATTTGTAATGTGTGACAGCTTATTTGCAAGTATGTACACTGGCAATTTCTTAATGGGCCCGCTAGTGATACTTCTTCCACTATTAAAGCAGATTTTTACAAAGACACCCTGGAACAGTTTAGATGACACATTGCCATCGCCCGTGAACTCAAGTTATCAATCAAGCACCAATTAACATGCTCAGTTAGAAGAAATCAAGGGCTCTTTGATGTTCTGCAGTCAGGGCGAGGAGCTAAGCATGTCATTAACATCATGGCTTTCAATTTTATCCACAACATATGAAAAGAAAGATGCTTTCAAGCAGGGTCCACCACAACAGTTTAGAAGCCCACTTTCTGCCACATTTAACATGGCTAATTTTAACTACAGCCATTATAGAGAGAGAAAAAAGTCAGTGAAAAACAGCCTCATTTGTTAAATTTACTGTTTCAATTGTTCCAGCATCGGATATCCTGTTTTATTTGCTGGTTGTAACATCATCTTCTCCCCCCACACCACTTCCTCTGAAATAGGTGAACCTCAAACACAGCAGCTGCAGAGTCGACGTGCACTTCCTTATAAAAGCATGAGCGAAAGGATCTGTTTTCCACCTATGTTTTGAATAAGAAAACAAGAAGTCGACAATCTTCTGAATGCAACTCTGCCGGCTTCGATAAGGCCAAGTTTTCAGGAATCAAAGGCTTGCGATAACATCGCGCAGGTTACATCCGAGCACGTGAAACTTACAGCTGTAGATAACGTCACTTGGTTTCTGATTATCATCATTATCAGAAGGCAGAAAAGTCGAGGTGATCTGCACAAAAACAACACAACCCATTTGCAGAGAAAAAAAATGAGGACAACAAAGGGAAAAATAAAAACAACAAATGTGTGTCTGGGAACTATGTGTGCTCTGTTAATTAGAGCTGAGATAGAAGAGTTTTGTCTTCAAGCGCAACATATTACAGGGAGTCATGCTAAATAAGGGAAAACAAAAGTAGGAGACAGGCAGACTCACTACAAAAACAATATCCCAAAGCTACTAATCAAACAACTCCTGATCTAGATCTAGACCTGAGATTACGCTAATGAATTCTAATTCCTGTGTTTTAGCATGTAAATATGTATTAAAGTGGTAGACTGAGACAATCCCTGCCTGCAGCAAAGGTTTTAGCATAAATGATCCACACTTGTGAGCTTTGTGCTACACCTTTGAAGCATTTTTGAAGCAGCAGGATTTTGTCGTTATATCCTGAAATCAGTTTCTTGGGATTTGCCATTTAGCGCAGGCTCTCATTTTTCCAGTGAGCGTTATCACCTGTCTCACCTCCGAGAAAAGGGCTTTCAAATCGCTCTATTCCTCAGCAGGAAGGATGTAGTCTGCCTGATATTATCGACCACAAACCTGGGCGACACACACCTACACTGTCAGGACTGAGTTTGTAGAACTTTATGTCAGTCAATAAAGAATAAATAAACAAAATCAATTAAATAATTAAAAAAAAAACAAAAAAACTTGAATACATTTTGAACAAAAGCCTGAAAGTGAGCATTACCTTAAACGGCTAAAATAGAAAAGGCTTGATCTTTCTGTTGTGAAGAAGGGTTTTCTTTTGGAGGTGGAGGAATGAACAGACACCGTCTCACCACTGGATTAACAGGGTTGTTGTTTCTGTAAGTAAAAATCCGTTACAACCGGAAAACTGTTGAGACTGTTTTACTTTGTAATGAGAGGATATCTTCAGATTGCTATCTAGTTTTGCACTGCTATGTCTGTCGAGCAGCCACCACAAAAGGATAAAATTAAATGCTAAACATGAGCAAAAAAAAAAATGTTAGAATACATCAGCAAAGCAGACCAGCAGTTAAAAAAAGAGCGGTTTATAATGTTATTTTTATGGCTTAAAGTCACTTTAACATCCTGATTAATGGAATAAAAAAAGACCCATTGATTCCATTAGCTTGTGTTAAATAGTTTAAGAATAATGCTGTCACTTAAATTCACATGCAAGTATGTTTGAGTTGTGCAGACATATTTGACAAGGTCATAGTAGTGGTTTGCAGAGGGGGAAATGAATCATCTCCCTTTCTTTCAATTAACCAGACTTGCTGCTTGTTTCCATGGTAGTTATGAGTACTAATCTCATGCATACTCATTGCATGTGACTGGTGGTGTAGGCAAGCAGGTAAAAGCAGAACAGCCATTTGGTGTCAGAAGTGACAGCACCAAGCTGTATCAGCACAGCGAATTAACTCTGTGGCTAAGAATGCACCAGAAATCAGTGATGCATCAAAAAAAAAAAAAAAAAAAAAGTCTGCTTTGGACATTGTTAGAGTGAAAAAATGCTCAGTTAAACCAAGAGTTAAACAAGGAAACAGTTTGGCATTTTCTGAAAGAACAACATCTGAGGGAGCAGAAGAGAAGAGCAATGCCCCACTGGCCGTGTTTCTGTTGGTCATGTGACTGCTCTTTTACATTCACGTTACATATGGTTTGATAGCTTGTCCCTCAGATGAAACATGAGGAAAACCCTGTTCATCCTTGGCTGGGATTTACGTATCTGCAATGTTTTACTCTAGCGAAGGCTGGATTGTAGCACACCTGCAACCTGTGTGCTCCAAATTCATCCAGCTCAGGGGTGAATGTTCCTTTCTAACTACATCGTACAACAGGAAGTACAAGCTGCCATCATTTGCCATGATAACTGCATGTAGGTGTCATGGTTTTGGGAGTTGATTAGTTTCTGTTTTATTTTGAAAGTCTGTCTTTCGTTTGCTTTGTTTTACTTCCCTTATCTAATCCTGCCTGATCATCTGCACCTGTGTCTCATCCACACCTGTGAGTGTGTCTCTTCATATTGTCTTGTCTTTCCCTTCCTTTCTGCTAGTCTGTACTGTGTCCTGCCCTGGTTTTTGATTTTCTGATCTTTTTTTTTTTTTTGGTGACTTTGTCTTTGAAGTTTTGTTTTTTTGTTTTGTTTTGTTTCTGGATTTCTGGCCAGATAAGCCAGCCAAACAAGTGAAATCCAGAGATGCCAAATGTCATTTCACACTGGCACAGCAAGTCAACCACTCAGAAAATATCTGATTAGTCGACAACCAATATAATTGTTGGCTGTTGCCCTACCACTGTAATTGTCTTAAATTTGATGAGACAACTATCCATCTCTAACAGAGGGCAGAAGCCATTGACACGAGACGGCCTATCAGCCTGATGGATCCGACCCACATCTGGACAGATGTAAGGTGTGAAAATGATCCACCGGTCCTCCCCATCCGAGGTTGTCCAACCCCAACAACGGTTGCTTATCAAACTACATTTGGTGAGTTGGTTAGCGCTACAACCAATCAGAGCACCAAAAACAAGTCAATGGCAGAGTGTGTTGTATGGAAGAGTGAATTAAACTGAATGAATGATTTAAGTGTCATCTTCTGTTCAGTTTTCAAAGAAAAGTCTGAATCTTTAATTATTGATGCCAAAGCTGTTTCAAACGGCTGCCAATCCTCAACTGCACCCATCTACACTGTTTACATCCTGTCTACGTCACCCCTCTATCGTCATCATACTGAGACCACCCAGAGACCCTCTCTACAAGTACAGATTGATTTAATAGGCTACCAATGACTTTTTTGGCATAGTCAATGAGCTACAATGGATGGTAGCTAGACATACCTGCAAAGCAAATATAAATTTGCTTTCGGCACATCTACGAGTTTTCTAGGATAGTGGCCCATCTGAATCTGTCCACTAAAGGAAAGCAGGTACAGCTCCTAAGATCTAAGATACGTTAATCATTTCAGGTGTTAAATCAAGAAACAAAGTAGATGATTTAGTGTGTTGTGATCAACTGTGCAATGTTGACATAGTTGGGAAATCATGTGATGTCCAAATGTTCATACCTTGGTCTAAATTTCAGGGCCAGTTAATTCAATAATGCTGTTTAATGGATGTATGGGTTTGAATGTTGTTTTCTTTGCCACTTTGTAAATTATACACTGTATCTGTTCCACCATCCATTTACATAGCACGTGATAATTTCAGTAGTTCAGTAGAACTATATTTTATGGTTATTACAAAAAAAAAGTTACAAAGTTAATAGAGATTCTTTAATATTCTCTAATACCCCTCTAAAGTTGAAATTTTGAGATTTCAAGTATTTTATTGACTGTTGTATAAAAGGTTAAATACACAAATTTGGATGTAGAAAGGGCGGCAAAACAGAATCTTTGTTTTCAGAGTGCTGAGCTGAGAGGAACAACAATCTAATTTCTGGATTGAAGTCAGTGTGGAAATAAGAAAAAGTGCAGTTCAGCGACTGACCACCAGAGGCTGGGACCAAAATCTTCATTAAATCTCCACATTAAAACATTCAACTTTACAGCAGAAATAAACAGCCTGTTTCAAAAAACTGTTTTGGTCTCTATAGCCAGATTTCCCAACCATGACAGCTGTACAGGGCGTGATTTGTTTTATAGTACATGAGGTAAAACTATATAAAGCAGCAAATTTATGTATAATTAAGATTGCGGGTTTTTGATCACTGGCTGGTTTATTCAAAGGCTAGCTATCATCACTTCCTCATCAGTCATCCCTTTGCTGCAAAGCTTAGTTAAGCAGTCAGCAGCTTGGGCTAACTAGTGTCAACTTTTGATTTTGCCACTGAGACAACAACTGCAAACATTCGCAGGTAGCTCTCATGGCATAACTTTAATTGACATATGAAAAGGTCCAGCCAACTTCCCTGGCTTGTTTAGTTTGCACATTTGCAACATTGCGCTGCCCAGCACGAGGAAAGAGAGGCTCCTCAGAAAACCTACGTGGGACATCACACAGGACTTCTCCAGTAATCTTACTGTCCATGAATGGAACACTGTAAAAGCAGGAAAATAAGTAATCAGTGATTCAAGCTCTGTTGTGATGGGCCCAATAATAAACAGATAGTTCAATTTAGTTAACAGAAGATTACTATTGATTGTTCTGTTCTTCTTATCACAGCAAGAGAAATATCAATCAACATCAACCATTCCATTGTCACTTTTACTTGGCATGGATAGCAATAAATGTGAAGATAGTTTTTATCTGCAAAAGGCCTGACTCCCAAATGATCCCATGTGAAATGTGATCGTCTGTCGGCCATTGAAGTTCAAAGTGGTATACTACAAAACTAGTTTAATGTACCCAGTCATTCTTTAAGGGAACCGGCTGTAAAAACACCAAAGCCACAATCAGATAATTGTAACTTCAACCGTCTTTGTCAGCTGTATTTGTTATCACCAGCTTTCTGCTCTGAGTCTGTGCGTGCTCACATTAAGGAATCTAGCATGCGTTGTCAATTCTGCTAAAACTAAAATAATAATGGACCATCAGAAAAATGAAATGAATTTCAGTAAGTGGGTTACAAAGACTTTAAATGAGCTATGAATGCTAAGAGCAGGCCATACAAATGGGCTTGCAGAAATTGCACATCAAATGAATTCATAAATTATTTAATCAAACTTGTCAGATCTCAATGCCACAAGAATTCTGAGGTTTTAAAATCAATTTGACAAAAAATTAAAAAATAAACTCAAGATTTTGCATTAACTCTGACTATATTATAGATCCATTATTGTTTTACATCTGCTTTGTAGACATTTTTAGATATTATGACATTAACCCATAATTTTTTAAGTCAATTTTAGACGAAAAAATTGGAACACAACTTACTCCAATATCCTGGGACTGGGGTCAGGGGTTCTGAGGCCACCTGAGATGATGGAGTTGGGTGTTGTCATGGTGATGGGTAATAATGACTGCCATTTTTACTGTTCATATCTTTTTCATCAATGCTATTATCAATACTGTAATATTTTTGTTGCTGTTGTCATTATTATCATCACTGTTCTTATTTTAGGTTGGTACATTTGGGTGTGTGTATTGGTACTTAGGTATGCAAATTTATGTGCATATGCTTGTATATATTTCTATGCATGTGTATATGATGTGTATGTAATTATATTTACATGTACGCACTAATACTGCTATTAATATTAGTAAATGAGCCATGTGAGAGTATATAGTAAACACTATAATTATATGGCTCGTTTAAATGAAAACTTGTTGAAATGAAAACTTTACACGTGTTTGGATATAATACACATGAAATGATCCACATATTGATGCACATAAATCAATGAATAGATCAGTATAAATGGTCAAATCAGAAAATATTATGAAAATATACACTTGCTTGATGTGAACTGCTTGGGTTTACTAGTGACTGCACAATTCTTAAAACAAATCATGATAACAAATCAGGCAGCATGGTGGCTTAGTGGTTAGCTCTGTTACCTCACAGCAAGAAGGTTCTTTATGGATCATTCTAAATTGTTCATAGGTGTGAGCGTGCACAGTGTTTATCTATATGTGTGGTTCTGCGATAGACTGGCAACCTGCCCAAGGTGAATCCCTCTGAACTGCCTACTATAAGCTGGGATTGGCTCAAGCAGACCCCTGTGGTCCTGTAAAAGGATACAGCAGGTATAGAAAATGGATGGATAATAATAAGTTAATTAAAAGCATATGTTGGTCTCTGTATGTATATGTATATACCTATAAATATGGATAGTATGTGTGTTTAGGAATGTATGCTTCTTAAGTATATGTACTTTGATCTGTACGTACAGGTCTATATGTATCTGTACTTGTATTTGTAATGTTTTTATTCATTTTATTTCTGTCAACATTTATCCATTATGCCCCCCTCAACCAAGATACAGACACTAAAGATGCATACGTCACACACCACACAATAATCCACCAAACATTCATTTACATCCCAATCCACCGCACAGTCACTACACTGCACAAGCTGCACCCGTCACTGTCTTGTCTATTTCTCTGTCACTTCCTTTCATGTTTCACATCGGTGGTTTTAGTCCTCTCTGGCAGAATCAGGGTTTCATTTCTATAAAGCATGTTTCATCAGTCTGCCAAAAAGGACACATTTACTCTCACACAGACCTATGCACAAGGAAACTAACATCAGCTGCAAGATTTAAAATGCATATATGTTGGTGAAAAAGTTTTTTTTCAATTAAAACACTAACTATTGATATATATATGCAGACAAAAAAAAAACAAAAAAACAAAAAAACAACTTAACCCAACAGCCTGATAAAATAAAAAACGTAATCTACTCCAGGTTTCCAGCTAAAGTTACCATGATCATCTAGCCAGGTTAAAATGAGAGCCATCTTCTTTTTAGTGGAAATTCTGACATTAGACTTGGTAAACCTCTATCTCATTTATTTTACTTTATAACACACCCCTTTGGTCAACTTTTCTTCTTCTGGAGCAGAGTTTACACATTTTCAAAATACAACAAGAGGCGTATTATCACGGGTTAGTTCAGACCCAACCCAACCCAAACACTGTTGCCGCTCAGATTATGACTTGCATACTTCATTAGGTAATCTTCTGTTACATGGCTTTACTTCTGTATTTATATATCAACATGGCAGTTAGAGGAATTTCAGTTTTTTTATTACGCCACTACTTTTTCTGGTATGGACTGAGAAAAATCTCAAGGCGTTTCTACCTCTAGAGGAAGAGGCAAAGTCTATTACACAAGTCCTCCTCACCTCGACAATAATTAGAGAGATGATTACGGATGTCCTGAGAATCAGTTAGTCCCTGAAGTTCAAAACAGGTTAGGGTTATACAAAGCTTAAGCTTCACAGATTTTCTGTCTCCTGCTTCTGCTTTCTTAATACAGTCATTCTGATTTTCATTTTACACTGAATTTTTTTTAGTAGTTACAAATTTGACTTTTGTTGCATCCTAGGTGCAAAGAGGGGCTCAGTTTCTGTACTTTAAGTTCTTGGAAAGAAAACCGTTAATAATAGTGACAAAACATCTCTGCTCCTTGGATAATAGGTGACGCTTGAGATTTTTGGTTTGAACCATAGCCTGTTTGTGCAATGAACATCAAGAAAGAGATGTTTTCTATTGTTTTGTGCCTTTCTATTATGTATCCGAGAGTTTGGTACTTTGCCAAAGGTCTTGGTCGTTCTCAGAACCAGAAATGACCATATTTGGAGAAGAGGGTGAAGACAGACAGTGATAGTTGAAACTTAATTGGGAAAAGATACATATCTTTGAGCTCTAATGTGTACTCAGTTTTGGAATTTTAAAAATGATCATTGGACTATTATGGTTAGCAAAATAATATTTACAAAGTTTTTATGTTATATATTTAAAATTCAAGGCTTTTAAAACCGGAAATGTTTTGCTGCCATTCAATACATACTAGAATCATGTACAAGCTGAGAAGATGTGTGTAACACACAATGTCTGTATTGTTGTAAAATCCTCTATATCAACATCATATAGAAAAAAAAACTTGATATAACCGTGTATGCAAAGAGAAAACTCTCCCTGTCTCTTTTGGAACTATCCAAATCTTATAACTTTTGTGTTTGCATCCAGATTTTGCTTCCAGGAACCTCGGGATCCGAAGGCTGATCGACTATTTCAATTTTTGTGTCGGCTGATATCATCTCTAATTAAATCACCACATCATAAATCCTAAAATACTTGCAAAAAGAAAAAAAACACCTGTATGGCAGAAAGCCAGACCGAACTCCAGGCACTGCAGATCACATTCACGTCAGTTTATAAAGTGTGATTTCTCTGAATCAAATCAACCCTAGAACGGTGACATGTGGCCTGCATCGCTCTCAGAAACATGTTGACTCTATAAATGCCAGCTAATGCAAAGCTCCACATTTGGCTCTTGTGACCTTTATTAGAGCTGATAGCAGGAGCCATGGTTACCAGAGAGCTCCACGTTGGTACAACAAAGGCTTGTAGCATGGCTGTGATAGCAGCTAAGTGAAAACGACAAGTATTATCCATTACAGATGTGATAATTGTCTGCAGCCAACTGCATGAAAAGCAGAGACAACTCGAAAAGGCTCTGAGAAAACATAGTTCAGTTTTGAACTGTTCACTTGAACAGTTCAAAACGGTTCGAATGAAAGTGATATTTTTAAATAGTCATTAATAAACAGAGAAGGTTTCCACTGGACTGCCTTTCAAAGAAATGTTTTTCCTGGGAAGGAGAGTAGGTGTTAAATACATGATTTCTAAAAGATTTTGTGTTTCAATAATTATTGGGAAGTAAGGCTGCAACAATGCTGGGAATGTTAATCAAACTTTTTTTAATAGGGAAAACAAGACTGCAAATATGTCTACGAGTTTTCACAAAATGATGATGATGCCTCTTGTTAATTTGATGCAAGCCAAAATTATATCAAATGACAGCATAATCCACCATCATTATCAACATCAAAACGTGTTTGATGCCGTTTGACCCAGGGCTTACGGCAGCGCAGCTTCTGTAAAGGGATGATATGGATTACACTTTTCAAACCGACCTTGGCCCCATCTCATTTTTTATGCCTGCCAGTCAAACGCAGAGATGACCGCGTGCGTCGCATCGCTGCCAAGCAAAACTCAAATATCCCTTCTGATGATTAAGGTCAATCATACACTGCTCCACAGAAGCCATCCTCATATAAGCCTCCGAGAGCAGGGGAAAGGGGGGCGGTCTGACTGCTTAGACTCCAGTTAGGCTTTACTTCTTCATTGTTAGGCCTCTCTGGTGCTGCCCAGGTCCTCTCTGCCTTCCTGCTACTGAGGGGATGGGAATAGGGCGACACAAGAAACAAAGTTTTCCTCTGAGGAAGTGTGACCTGTTGTTGACTTTCATTTGTGTGTCATTAAGAGGTTTAAGCTTCTTCATGAGTTTATCCCTGGATCACAGGGATCTGCGAGGCTCACCGGTCATTTGCTGTCAGTATCCCAAGAGCTCAGATTGTTAGGGCTGCATTACTCCGAATATGATGGAAATTTGTTGGACTAATTTGGCTTTAGCAGGATTCACTGAATATTAGTACACTCATCCAATGGATTATCCCATAGCTGCGATGAACACACTGTTCATGGTAAGATCCGTCAGACATCTATACGCGCCTCAAATTTCCTGCCGTTTTCAGCTGTGCTCATCAAAACGTGCTTTCTGATGCATTCACAAGTGTTTTTCTATCATGATAAGGCCGAGTGCTGCCGTAGATAGAAGCTTTGGGAGTTCATTCCCAGTGAGACGAGCTTATCTACACAGACAGCATGTGTATTCATTTAATCTGACTCCAACATCAGGTGTTAAGTACAATTACGCACTGATGCACATGCCATCAGCAAAACAGCTTTTTTAAAATTTTAATTTTAATGCCACATGTTCACATGAGCACAAGTGATTTTTTTTTTTTTTTTTTGCTGGTAGAGAAAAGCACTGGTGTTGCTCTGCTTTTACTATGAAATACTGAACCTGATGGCATTTTGATGCTCTGCAGCTCCTCCAATTACATAATAATGCAACGAGATTAAAAAAAAAAAAGATCATTCAAGTCTAATATTAGCTTGTCCCCTCCTGTTAGATATTCTTTTACTACAGTGAGGATTTTCCTCCCTAATTTTCTCTCCAGCAGCAACATTGCTGACCTCCCTATTGGCTGGGCCACGATGAAGTGACAGCTGGTGTGATGTAATATCACCCCCTCCACTGCACAAGTTATAAAGAGCAATATCTACTTCCATGGATTGAGATAAGCTTATGTAGATTAATGCTTGAGGACACTGACATGTTTGTTGTATAAAAGCTCTGTTTATAAAACAATGTGTTATTGCCGTGTATGAAAAAGTCTGATCTGGCAGATGGCCTGAGCTCCAAGAGTTCTTCCAGGTTAAAGGCACTGCTAGTCTGTGGTTTGCGCTCCTGTGGCTTAATGGGATTTTAGACTCAACATTGAAATGAGTTCTGTATAGAAAAACTGGGATTATTTTACAGACTGTTTAATCTCTCTCTCTCTCTTTTTTTTTAAAAAACTGAGCCTGTCCCATGGTTTTAGCATTCGTGGAAAAGTGGAGTGACTGTGAGCGCTACAGTCAATGAACGCTAGAGTGCAGGCGGCCTATCAGCTCAGAGAGCCAGAGAGAGATGCCCCGTGAGGCTGCTTCTCTAACGTGAAGCGTGCTCAGTCGATTTGACTTACTTCAGCCCGGTCGCCGTGCCCGCCTTTCCAAAAGCATCCTGCTCAACAAGGACAGACAAGTGGCGTCACCCAGAGCTGCTCCACCACCGCCAGACACTGATCTAGCGCCCTGTTTCACCCAGGAACAGCTTCATCCCTCCAAGCTTTCACTGCCACTCAGTGGGAGAAGCTCGGGCACCGGTCTGCCTCTACATCTCGGATCATCAAGCTACTTACAGACAGAAACAACTCTGTCTGAAAGACTTTCTGGAAGGGCTGGAGAGGTCGCATCAGTTCCTGAGTTGGACTTCTGGCCGAAGATTCAGCACTTCCACCTGAGCCCAACCAGATCCCATCATGCCTCACTCCTTCCAGCACAAAAAAGGTAAGACTTCTGTATTTTGTTTGTTTGCATGACTTACACAGAGCAAAATCCATGCTCTGATGGAAGATGAATACATGGGGAGTGTGGGAAAAAGCCTTTAGTAAACAAATGTGCATTTTAAATTTCTGACATATGCAGCTTTAAAGTACTGTGCCAGTGTTTGTACTATGTCAAGGCCTTGCAAATTGAACTAATAATGAATTTTAGGGTAATAATGCATTTAATTACTGTGGTATTATAAATGTCATCCTTTTGTCTCATAGTTTAGGAAATCTGTGAAATAACACATACAAAACCACATATTCCTGTGCCGCTTCTTATAACTATTCTCATATAAAGCAGGAACATCACAGCTCATAAAGATGGCTAACTGCCAAACATTTCATGCAAAGGCCAGAAACATGGGCTTGCTCACACCTGCATCGATAAATCCATGTATTTCCATACAACTTTAGTGTTGTCAGCTAATCGAGATGTGATCAACACACCACTGAATCCCTTGTTCAGTCTGAACAAGCATGCAAAACAAGAGTAAAGGACAAACAGTAGGCACATTTGTGATGAAAAAAAAACTGTCATCTGATAAGCAAATAGGAGTACTGAACCCTTCAAACAATGTCTTCACACTTTTTTATCTACTGTATGTAAAAACATGTAAAGAAGACTTTAAAGATGAGCCAGGACGCGATATGAGCAATTTGAGAGAACTTTCTGATTCACTTTTGATTTTTGCGGCAGCTTTACATGACAAGAATTTTATCTCATGTGCACAAAGGACACCACAAACAACGGTGAGTGCTTTAGATAAAAGTCTTTTTTACAATCAGAAACCTCTGTAAAAGCCAAAGCTTTTGTATGTTTTAATATTAGAATTTGCAGCCAGCAGCTCGTTAATGCAGAATGTGATTCAGGCTTTGGATGGAAGATTTTCTCGACTGATTTTCTGCTAAATTCAGAGTTTCAGATGAAAGATTGCTTGTGGGGGTTTTTGAAAGCAGAACACAGTATTTTTCAAAGTGGCATCACAAGTGATTGTCTGCAACGTGTAGCGCAGATAATAGCGATACGAAGGTGTAGGAGCTGGCTTGGTCTGAACTTTCCACCTGTCATTTCCTGGGCTGCAGAGATGCTTTTAATGAAAGCGCAGAAGGATGCAGCCACTGTTAGTGAGACTGGTGTACAATTAAAATGCATTTCACAGCAAAACTGCAGGTTAATGAGGCCTGGTGCTTCTTCAAGTTCATTTGTTTCCAGCAAATACAAACTAAGCAAGATTTTCTGGATCTAGCAGGAAAAAAAGAAAGCTTTATAATTGTGCATGGCCCTATGTATGAAATGAAATAAGGGTTTAGGCATCAATGAAAGAAAAGATTAAACTAAAATAGATGCATTTTAGGTAAATCTGGGATAAAAACAAGGAAAAAAGGTTATGATCTTTGCAAATCTATGTGCAGTTAATACATTATGCAGGTATTTTCCATGATATATTATTTAAATAAGCTGTAATGTTCTTTTCTTGATTGCATGGTAGCACAGAGAGGTCGAGGTTGTTGTTGCTGTTGTTTTATTTTATTTAATTCTAATTTATTTTTTAACTTCTGGGGCATGTTCATATTGCTTTCATCCTCACCACTCCCATGTTTTCATGTTGTATTTAAATCCATTTACTTCTTTGGCTGGAGGACACCTCCAAAGAGCTGACATGAAAATACACCTAAAAACCAGTGGAGTTTGGGAACGTTTGATGCACAGGAATCTTGATGGAAATATAAAGGGTTGAACCAGATCTGTCTTGTGGAAAGCTCATCTACAGTTTCTATATTTTGTATGCTTAAAAATAGCCTATGGATCTGACCCCTCATGCCGAAACCTGAGGTGTGTTTGGTTGTAATTTCACCAGGATTACATTCATATTTGAAGATTTTTTTTTTTTTTTTTCCCTACTCGGAAGCACCCGAGACAGAGTGCTGAACTGGTGGATGTGCCGACTGGCCTGGAGCTAGGTGTGTGTAGTTCCTGTTTAACCAGTATCAGCAGTTGGCATTAAATTCAGGAAGCTACTTTCACCTGACAGAAAATGCAGTGCAACATGGTAGGATTTGATATAGTTGAGATCAAAACTGGGACACAGTAGAACAGAGCACGAGGCTGAGAGAGAGAAAACGTATCAAGTGAGGAGCTGCGTTAACTGTTAACTGGAGGGGATTTACATGCAACCCCAGAACCACTATGACGACTTTGTCTGTGTGGAGTGCAAACTCTCTGCAAACTCTGATAATGTGCGCGTATTAGCAGCCTCCTCAGCATTTCCCTTCAGTTTTAGATGGTAAACATTGTCACTGTGCAGTGTGACCAACAAAACAATGAATTTAAACCGGTTTTGTGGCTACAAGTTGACCGTTTGCATTGCGGCAAACTTGCTGACAGTGGAAGTTTCCACAGTTTCTGTGGAAATACACAAGAATTGTTACCTCTGTTGCCTAAACAGAGGTAACAATATGTGAGATAGAAGTTATGTTGCACATTCAGACAGGTTACCATTTGCACACAACGTATTTTTTTAATCTGAAAAACAAAAATCTTTCAGTCGGATTTTCTAATAGAGCATGCTTGTGTTTTCTTGCTTTGATAGTGACTCAGTTGTACTCAGACAGTGTAAGAAAAAATAACTAAATTAAAATTTCTCTTGGGCTAATTATTTAAAAGAAGAACCTCAGTGGGGCATTCCCCTTTTGCACTGTGGGCACATTTGTAAATAGGACTATGGATGTGGCTAAGTTCAAAGACAAAAACAAAGTTGCTGTCATGCAAGAGTTCCTCCATCTCCACCACACTATCAAGATCGACTGCTTTACGGTGGCTGGTAGATGTTTTGACAGCAATGCAAAAAGAGGGAGGTTGATTCAAGCAGATGCTTCTTATTGGACGGCTGTCGAAGGTGGTGCGCGAGAAATAAGAGCCACCCGTTTAATGTTTGAAATCTGCACTAACGAAGCCTGTCAACAAGAGGACTGAGGGGTTAAAAGACACCAAACACAACCCACGTGTAGGCACATTAACAACGCTTTCAACCCCATCTGCACAGAAGTCGTCCCAAATTTGACAACGCCTCCTTGCGTGCGCTTGGAGCTCCTGTGTTTTTTCAGGCCTTGAGCATTAGAAAGAAAAAAAAGGAGGGCAGAGACAACACCAGGGCTGTGAAGATTTGCAGAGATAGCAATGACTGCTGCACACTTTCGATCTTCTTCTCCAATGCTGTTGTGGTTGTAACTGACCCATCATCCTGCAGATGGCACACTGGCAAGGGACAGCTTGGGGAATGTGGAAAATTCCACCACACTGGAGTCAACCAGCTGCATTCCTGGCCTTGAGAAATCTCCATGCTCTGATTTAACTCAGCTGCTATGACTGCCCACTATTGCACCTCTGCTTAGACCATAACCTGTGCGTGTAGGTTGTACAAGCACCCTGGTAAACTCTAGAGTTTTCCAAAAACTCACTCCACTGTATTTTTTTTGGGTGTGTTTTTAAGCACCTGATAAAGCCGAATAAAACCCTGTTCAACAAAGCTTACACATGTCCAGAGAGTCTAGTTAACAATCACCTGAGCTACTAAAATTCATGTACAGCTTATGAATACAAGCTGAAGGAGTAGACCCTGAAACTGTGTGAATGAGGTGTCAAAATGAGCATTTGTAATCATGAAAACCCTCTCAGACAAGTGGGAACCTCAGCGAGCTCTTTACCTCTATCATTCAGAGCTGCTGGTAATCTTTGTGTACGTGTTTAACCTTCTCAAGTGGGATAAGAGACCTTGTTCAACCCGGAGCGTGTACGAGTGCAGAGACACAGCAGCTTTGCTGCAAACAGACACGATTTTGTGTCAGATTATGACTTGTCAGTCCGTAAATTAAAAACCCAAGAGGCGTTCTTCTAAAGAAAGTACCCTCCTGTGCAGAAAATCTTTTGAAGTGTTTTTTTTTCCCCCCGCTGCATTTATTAAACACACCTCGTGTTCTTTAACAGTCATTATAAATGATGCATGTTGTTAGTTTAGATGATCAAGGAAAATTTACAAATGCAAAAGGAAAAATGTGGAAACAAATCATTTTATTGACATGCTCCAGCTGCTGCAGAAATAACACCTGCAGTGGCGATGGTACTCGACAAAGAGAAACATAACTGTGGATAAATGCAGCAAGAAAAAAAAAAAGTGGAAAAAAAGGCTTCTGGGATGCGTGGAGTTAAAAAAGTGAAACTTAACAATATAAAAAGAAATTCTTTTAAAGAAAGGAACTAAAAAGACCTCTGTAGCTAACAGCATTATCTGTTTGGTGTTACAGCGTGGTTGCATCATGCCTCTCAGAACAAAAACTCCACACTCACATCTTTGCTGACAATGAACACTGAAGTTGGCAGAAATTTGCTGTGAAACGAGACAAAAGTGTGCAGTTTCTGAAGAAAAAAAAAAAGAAAAAAGTGAGGCAACCTCCGGGCCTCGGGCTTTTGTCAGTGGGCATTTCTATTCAATGACCTATCATGCACCAAGTATAGGCAGTGACACAGCTAAGAGGTGCTTCACAGCATGTCACAAGTGTACTAGATACTTTTTTTAAAATATGCAGCTGTTAGCAGCCAGCGAGACTCGAATCGTAGCGCCAACCTGCTTTGGCTGCGATTGTTTCTGGATGGCGTGCCGCTCTGACAAAGAGAGCAAGACCCTCTTGTCATGACCGCTTGTTTGATTATGCAGCCTGAATGGAGATCAGGGGATTAGCCGATACACTGCTCATAGTGTGATAATGTTCCCCCAGTCAGTTCAGACGGGGGAATATTGATCAGCTGCTCGGCACTCTTTCCCTGCCCTCTGTAAGTGGGTCATTTATTTTTGCAAGAAATTGGTTGAGTAAAAGTTTGCCAAGGATTTGCAGTAATTATCTCACCCTCTATAGCTGGGCACAGCATGAGGCCTTGGTAAATTACACTTCTCTCTCCTAACTCCTGGATGGTTTATGGCCGTGCATTATGCATAACTGTGCTGGAGCGTCTTAAACATCCCCCAAGTGGATTGAAATAAAGTTGACGCTGCTCTTTGTTTGGAGCTCAACACAGTCTTTATTTGGCAGTGCTGAATCGGAGATTGCTGTAAAAGCGTTCGTCTTAATTATTTTAGAGACTTCTTTTCTTTTTTTCCTTCGTCCCCCCAATGGTTTGTGAACACCTGAAGTGTTTTTAGTGGGATGTGGGATCCAGATGGGCGGATGCTTGGGCAATCCACAGGGAAATGTCACTTACATTAAACCAGAGTGTGCTGCCATACAATGGGCTGGAAAGGGAAAGAAAAAAGGAAAAAGAAACGGAGCCCGTTGTTCACAACACGACGAAGGATCCAGACGCCTCGAATGCCACAGACGTCAGCGACTGCAATGATGATGGGATTCGGATGTTGAAAACTTACTAAAGCTACTTTCTTGTTCAAAAATGTGACTTGTAAAATTAGAAAAATCATCAATGTGGTATTTAAATTTTTATGTGAAAGAATCAGATTATGTGAATTTTCTAAGACACACTGCAATGACAGAGAGAAAGGCATTTAAAGGTTATCAAAATAAAATGCTCCACCACACTAGGCTGTATGCTTCAGTAAGAGATGTGCAAGTTATTAACAGTACCAACACTGATTACAAAGGAGGGTTTCAGTTAGTTTACACACTATTTGTTCTTCTCTTTTTACAGCTACACGCGTTTGAGCTTCATTTTTTAATACTGAACTGAAACTCTGCACCTACTCGACACATACTAAAGCGAACCTAAACATTCTGGGAGGAAATGTTCCTTTTTACTGTTAAACTGCTGAAGATTGGTCTGTTTTGGATGGAGAGTTTTAAAGCTCAGCCGAAGCTTCCTCCATCAAACACAATCTTACAAACAACTCTCTTGTTCTGTGTTCTCCAGCCCAGCAAATTCTCCTTCTGTGCCAGGGAGCGAACGGGATGAGAAAAGACGGGGAACCTGTGGTTTGGAATCACCCCAAACAAGGTTTCCAGGGTGAGTCACTGACAGTAAATGCATGCCCACATCTCAAGAAATAAAAATAACTTGTTGTCACTTGCATCTTACAAAAGAATAAGAAGCCCCTTATTAGTGAGTAAACAATATGAAAATTCCCACCAGTTTTCTCCTTTATCCAGGGATGAAACAAAACTAAAAAAAAAAATTAGTTTATTCTCTCTGGACTTTGAGAAATCATGTCACAAGTAGTATGCATACCTGAAATTAAGTGGTATGTGAGAGGAAAATACAGCAACACATTGAGTTCATTTTCCAGAAAAATTTCACGTTGTGCTCCTCAATTTACACAGACAATTCCCTACCATCCTCAAACTCCTGGGAAGACACGCTTAGCAATAAAACAGGAGGCAGAAGTCAGCTCAAACTGAGAAACAAAACTAAGCAGACCTGACCTTGGTATTAAATTTTACAATGTTTAGCTGCAACCGATCTCGCGGCATTTTAAATATTAACTGATTTACAACTAGGAGCTCAGTGCATTCACATAAACTCACTTTTTCACTCTCATGTTATACAGCTGTAACGCAACAAGTCTCATAAACGACACTTAGCTCAAGATAATTCAAATCACAACTACAGATGTTAAACTAAAAAACCTTTCCTCTCTAACAGCTGGAACACATCTGTACAAAACCGCTGCAAGGGCAGATGAGAACCTAATAAAAAATAACAAAACAAAACCGAGTGGCAGTTAGAACTGTGCGCTGCAATAAAACATTCCCATTCAAACGCAGATAATAATATATATACATATAACCTTTCCTTTTTCGGCCAAAAAACGCGCTCGATGGTATTTCGCAAGTTCGCAGCAGTGTCCGTCTATGAAATTGGCATACCTGCAGGAAAATCTGTCTACAGAGTGATAAGTCTGTCACATCGACCTGTTCGCACGGACCTAATTTAGATGTCGGTCTTTGTGCAGTTCATGTACGCAGCGTGTGTTAAGTGTGACGGGAGGCAACTACACGATACATTTCTTAAGTCACGGAATATAAATTAGTTCTGAGAATTTCGGGGGCCGGGTTTAAGGAACCGGTGACGTAGCCAGCTCGACGTCCTGTGACTATGGATTCAACCAAAAGCGGGGTGATTTCGACCCTGGCGAAGAGAAAGATTGTGCCGTTTTTGACGATTACGGCCACTTTTGCGCTGATTTAAACGCTGAAATTTTGCTTTGATAAATGTAAAAATTGATCAGCGTAGTATGTGTTAAAACAGTCGCTTTTAAAACGGTTTGTTTTCATCACCTGAGAAAAAAGCGTCTCTCCCCTGCTCTGGGCAAGTGGTACGGTCCCGGGCTCAAATTCCGAGAATTGTGCTCGTCTGATTCTTAGAACTGGGGTTCTTAGAAGTGGTGATGCAAGAAGTTTCTAGGAAAGCGCTACCAGGTGATTTTTTTAAATTCCATTTTTCCTCTTATTTCGCGCCAAACTGTTATCTACTGTGTATTGTTGATGTTTTAGACATTTATTCGCGTGTGCTGGTGAAATGTTCGGGGCTGTGTCAGGGTGAACGGTGCTGAGTTGGAAACTCTGGAGGGGGCTGCCTTGGTGACTGACAGCGCGAGCGGAGCGGCTGCCTCGGTGCCCGCGCCGCTCGCCTTGAACCGGCGGGCGGTGCTGGTGGACCGGCGGGGCCAGACGGCAGCCTCCCTCCGCTGGAGCTTCTCTTTCATGGCTCCGGCGCTAAACGGCGCTGTAAAAGCGACTTAACGCTCGGGTCGGGGTGTCTGCTCCGACTAAAAAAAAATGGGGCTTTTTCGAGCGCCGGGCGCGCTGTCCGGAGTCCGGGTCCGACTGTCACTTTTGCTGTTCGAGTGTTGGCAAACAGTGAAGCGGAGACACGCGCGCGCTGTCAGCATGGCATCCCCACGTTCACGTCGTCGCTCCGCGCTCGCCGCGACGCCAATTTGCTCTAATGGAGCGCAGAAACCAGCGCAGAACAAATCCTCTTGTTACCGTAACATTGTAGCGGAAATATTACTGCTGAGCGCTGTGTGTGTGTGAGTGTCTGTGTTTTTTTTTCTTTTCTTTTCTTTTTTTTTTTTTTTTTCCGCGGTTGAGGTTGCAGGTTGTCTCTGAATTTTCCGCTATGACAGTCGACAAAAGTAGCAGCAACAACTCTTTCACGGACACAGTTTCGATTAGGTGGTTGTTAATGTAAAATGATCGAAAACGGTTTCTATGTAGAGCGCATGAAAGGAAGCCAACGACACCAGATCTTCAGAAACAGAATAAATAGTGAATTGACATTTAAACGTGGGCTCCAGACTCTCGTGAATAAGGACGACATAAGTTACATGGCTGCGATGCTCATAAAAATACTTTCCAAAAAGTGTTTCAAAAGAAAAAAAAATCCGCTTGTTTTTCAGCGGCGGGGGGGTTATTATTATTATTATTATTATTTATCATCAGTCAGTTTGAGGTGTCTCGCTTCTATTTGCGGACGTGTCCGGTTGCAGAGCTCCCTCGGACACCGTCATAAATCCGTCTGGATGTTGTAACGCCAGTTTTGCCTCGGGTTAATTCACTATTAGTTTTCGCTTCCATAAAGCATTTGACCCAGAAATGCTCTGCAGGAAAACCCGAGGAGCGCTGCTGGACTTCACAACAGTGCCCCCCCCCCCCTCTCTCTTCTTTTCTTCTTCTTTTTTTATCACAGCAAACTGTTACTTCTAACCTTGCCACCTGCAGTGGCTTGTTTGGGAGATTTCTGTCGGGGCAATGACATCTTGCGGTTCAAGTGAAAATGAAGGTTTTAGTCGTCTGCACAGAAGACGTGGGGGGAAAGTTATAAAGCTTGCGGAAATGATTTCCCTTCACTCTCAACTGAGAGAAGACACCTAACTTTCCTCTGCTGCAGTTCGATCACGGACGTGGACAGACTGTTTATTTTGCTGATATGCAACTTCTAAATCATGCCGAGAAAATGTCACTTAAAAGTGCTGTGTTGTTGTTTTATAAGAAAAAAAATATTTTCTAGACTATAGTGCTGCGTTTAAAGTTATTGCATATTTATATTCAGGGAAACTGTCGGTTTATATTAAAAGTGTTGTTTTGTTTTTTTATTATTGCTTTAAATAATGTAATATTAACCTCATTGGTTGCATAAAGCTGTCAGCCACTTTCAGAAAGACAAAGTGAGGGAGAGAAATGATTCTGAATGGAGAAATTTAAATGTCTAGACGTTGTTTGTTTAATAAATGGCGCCTCCTTCTGGTGATTTATACCTGTTTTTTTTTTAAATCACCACCTTACTGGAATTTACATAACTTAAATCCATTTGATTCATCTAAGATCTGCAGTCTGCTGTTAAAACTAATAGATGATTTGTGGTGCAGCAGCAAATAGAAATCAATGTGCTGTTCCTAGTAATAAAAAATAATTTGAGGGTTTTTGTTTTCCGTTTGCAGAACTTGACAAAATGGCTTGCGCAGCAGACAGCTGCATACAGTTCACACGCCATGCCAGTGATGTTCTGCTCAACCTGAATCGGCTGCGCAGCAGAGACATCCTCACAGATGTGACCATCTTGGTTAACAGGCAGCAGTTTCGTGCACACAAGACTGTTCTCATGGCTTGCAGGTGTGCGATACGTAATCCAAGTTCATAGCCTTTTCTTTTCTGCTTTTTGAAGATGAATAGACTGATCTTTGTGTGCTCATCTGTCTGTTTTATATTTTCATGGTTGCAGTGGGCTCTTTTACACCATCTTTACTGACTCCCACAAGTGCAACCTTAATGCCATCAGTCTAGACCCAAAGGTGGACCCAGAAGGCTTTGCTATTCTGCTGGAGTTCATGTACACCTCCCGACTCACACTAAAGGAAAGCCTGATCATGGCTATCATGAATACAGCCATCTACTTGCAGATGGACCATGTTGTGGACACCTGCCACAGATTCATCAAATCTAGGTTGGTAGAGCCCGGTTCCGGTTCAGACTTCGGTACAGATCTGTGATTATCAGTACACGTGTGTTTATAACCCTCTCATTCCCTTCACAGTGATCCAGCTGCTAAGCTACCGAGAGATGAATTTCTGATCAGTCCCTTGGTTTTACCTCAGGATGTTCACGCTTACCGGCCCCATGATGTTGTTGACAGTTTGCACAGCCGCATGGCTCCGTTCAGGGATGGGAGGCCCTATGGCACAAACTTGTTCAGTGGGGTCAATACCCCCAGTAACTACCATCTCTATGGACAGTTTCCCATGCCAGGATTCCCCTTCCCTCTCTGCAAGCTGACTGACACCAAAAATGCTTTTGCTGACCTCTCAAAGAGTGGCATCCACCACAAGAACTGTTCTCCTCACGACAGCACCAATAGCATCAGGGCAGAATACACCAGGGCATTTGGCACCAGCTCCTCCAGCATTATTCACTCCACCACTTACGCTTCCAGGGAAGTAGGGAGAGACGATGACATAAGGAAGGAGAGCCATGAGAGTGTCAGCCAGTCTGTCGGTCTCAGTTCCAGGAAGCGTGCGTTTCCCGTGTTGACCCTCGAGCAACAGAAAGATTCTGGCAAAGACCACGCTCCTCAGGCAGAAGAAGATCTCATCCATCAGCACTATCCCCTGGGAATCTCCTCCACTGGACGCAAGAGCCTTGTGAGTAGCCCACAGAGCCCCCTCAAATCTGACTGCCAGCCCAACTCCCCGACAGAGTCCAGCAGCAGCAAGAACGCTGGCCTCTCACAAGCCAGTGGAGTTCAAGCCCAGCAGGGCACACCGGACCCCAAAGCTCGCAACTGGAAGAAGTACAAGTTCATTGTGCTGAACCAGAGTGCGAAGGAAGACGACGTAGGGTTGAGGGACCCTGGGCTTCGCTCACCTCAGCGCCTCGGCCTGCAGCCCTACCTTCACCCCAGCGATTCGGAAAACCTCGACCCTCAAACCACGAGCAAGAGCAGCAATCACAGCGAGGATCTACACGTGCCGCAGGCTAGTCGTCTCAACAACATCATTAACAGGTCAGCCGGATATTTAATTTAAAAACAGTTTTTAAAAAACAAGCGAATTAGCATGTTGTTCAGTTTGTGGGATGAGTGGATGTTACAGCCATTTCATTAATGCATTTATAACTGCAACAAACTGAAATTGGAACTTTCATCAGGTTAATGTTGGGAGTGTTTCATTTAAAATGACGTCTAATATCAAGTATGTGTTCAGATTTACATGAAGTAGTTGTTTAAATTGCCTTGAATTTATCCACAGTACACTTGAGGGGTCACTGAGGAACGGCGATGCCCACCCCCCACACTACCTGAACCGCCTGAACTGCTCGACATGCGGCTCTCGCTCCCCACACCACTCTGAGGTCTGTCCCAACTCCTCCCGGTCCCGTCTGTCAGAAGACATGGCAGAGTTGCATTCAGAGTATTCAGACTCCAGTTGTGGTACGTTTGGTTCATTTCATTGTTTTTTTTTTCCCCTTTCCTGTCAGAAATGCCTCAGTGTCACACAGGATCAGTCTTTAACATTTACACCCCGATTTTTCTCCTGAGCAGAAAACGGTACATTCTTCTGCAACGAGTGCGACTCCAAGTTCGCCGAGGACGAAGCTCTGAAACAACACATGCTTCAAGTTCACAGTGACAAGCCATACAAGTGTGACCGCTGTCAGGCTGCGTTTCGGTACAAGGGCAACCTCGCCAGCCACAAGACTGTCCACACAGGTAAGTAAAACACCCACTGGCTCGTTTATTGGCTTTCAGGCTTGCTTGTCGTTGATGCTGAATCATAACGGAGATTTCTTATTTTTATTTTCAGGAGAGAAGCCGTATCGCTGTAATATCTGTGGTGCTCAGTTTAACAGACCTGCTAACCTCAAGACTCACACTCGTATCCACTCAGGAGAGAAGCCATACAAATGTGAGACATGTGGAGCACGTTTTGTGCAGGTAATAACTCTTGTGTGCGAACAGGAAGCCTAAATGTCAGGTGTTCCGCATTTACTATCGTGGCTGAAGTAAATTTTGACTTGAAGTATTTTTGTATAATAGTTTTGGGAGTCTGCCTGTGTAAAAGTCATTTCCCAGTTGAAGCTGGTTTTAGTTTAAATAGTGTTAACATTGGTCAGAACATTTAATCTCACCAGTTTTTTTTTTTTTTTTTTTGTTTGTTTGTTTGTTTTTCTTGTGTGTGGTCATTTTAGGTTGCTCACCTTCGTGCGCATGTGTTGATCCACACGGGGGAGAAGCCATACCCATGTGAGATCTGTGGGACACGCTTCCGTCATCTCCAGACGTTGAAGAGCCACCTGCGCATACACACGGGAGAGAAGCCCTACCATGTACGTCGGACAGTCGAATGTCAATTCTTGAGGATGTAGCCTCTCACTCTCGGGTACTCCGTCATGTTGACTAACACTGCTCCTCTCTTCCTTTTCAGTGTGAAAAATGCAACTTGCATTTCCGTCACAAAAGTCAGCTCCGACTGCACCTCCGACAGAAGCACGGCGCCATCACAAACACCAAGATCCAGTACCGCATGTCTACAGCAGACATGCCAACTGACTTAACGAAAGCGTGCTGAGCTAAACGATGGAAGCAGTCTTGACCTTGGCATTTATGGACCCCAACTTGTACAATCATCCAAAATTGTAGTGCCACACTGTGTTCATTCGATAATTAAATTGGCTGATACGCCATTCTAAACGGGTTTCCACTACATGTGAACGTAGAGCCACTTATGGCATCTTAGTCACTTTATTGTTTCTAAATATATATATAAATATATATATATAAATATACACACATGTATGTTGGGGTGTTTTTAAGCTTTGAAGGTACGTATATAAAGCTTTATTTTGTTGAGAAGGTTGGAATGTAAATGTGTTTTTTTGAAAACAAAGTATTTTATATCAGAGAACTTACTTTTCTGGAAGTATTGAAAATTTTGATTGACGGGTGGTACATATATTTTAAGATAACAGGCTTTGCCGCTGTATAAAGTTGTCAACAGGTTTTTATGTAGATGTACAGACATGTTGCTTCTTGTTAAGTTGCCATATTCACATGAAGGAGGGGGGGAAAAAAAAAAGTGGCATTGTAATTGGATTGAGTCTAAAACATATCCATGAACTGTTGCTGTCTGATGAAGATGTGCATGAGGAACTCTTACTGTTGCCAGCATACATTTAAGTGGGCAACAACATAAATATTGTGACATATCGTGTTCTATCTGTGGGACTGCTCTCTGCAGGCAGAGCCAGTCCAAGTGTTGAGTTGCATTTCAAGGTACTGCTTTGTTAATGACCAAGAAAACATTTGACTTCGGATACATTTGTATACATGTGACTTTTTGTTTTTTGTCAGTTTGTTTTTAATAAGTGAACGTTTACAGTTTTTTGCTCTTTGTTCTAGATCCTACAGTAAAGTTGTGTCAATGTTGAGGTTTTCGTTTGTAGATACACTGTGTATTCAATGTGCCTTTCTCTGTGGAGACTGAATTCCTCTCATTCAGCCCACGTTTATTAAGGTACAACTCAAGGACATCATTCGTTTTAGATCCCTGTGTGTGTGTGCGTGCGTGCGCGTGAATATATATTTCTAAATGCTTGTCGGTAACCTTAGAAAATGCAACTTTATCCTTGTACATTTTCAGGACTTGATTTTTGGATTGGGCTTTTTTAAAGCTGCATTCAAACTATTGTACAATGTTATAAATGTATGAATGTAAAATAAAGGTACTGGATTTCTATGTATTAAAACCAGACTTTGTCACATTTGTGAGGGATAGTTTCAAAAATATGTGAATATTTATCCTGTTTTTGAAACATTGTGCTGAGACTAGATGGCCAAAATTAAATATTTATGTGAAAGTATGC
Source organism: Zenarchopterus dispar (assembly GCA_028564865.1). Taxonomy (NCBI): domain Eukaryota; kingdom Metazoa; phylum Chordata; class Actinopteri; order Beloniformes; family Zenarchopteridae; genus Zenarchopterus; species Zenarchopterus dispar. The sequence goes on along the minus strand of JAOWBL010000019.1, from coordinate 13,544,595 downwards.
AACTTCTAAATCAAGTTACATTCAGGACAAAACCTCCCTGCAGACACTCCACTGAAACCAGGAGGATCACGAGTCGGACAAAACAAACTGGCAAAAGTACGACTGACTGTACTTCCATTATAAATTACAACGTGAAGGGAATATGTTATTTAAAGAAGAGATATTTAAAATTTCATTTAGTGTCAACAAGAATGATGAATGAAATCATTTTAAAGGTAGCAGACTGTTTCATCTTCCTCAGATTTGACGTTTTGGTCGGTATTTCCCAACAAATTTGACAATTTAAGAAAAGTAACTGAATTATGAACAGCCAGTTATTGAATGTTCATGTGAACATGCCATTTCATGTAACCAACATCCCAAATGACAGGACTGCTGGAAAGATCTAACACTGTATTTCCTTCATACTTGATAACCCAGGGAATAAATTTAGGATTAAATAGCTGTTAATTTGATATGTCAGTTAAAACCATGAAAAGGAATTAATCATTTTATTTTCTCATGATTAAGAATCAAAGTTCAATTAAACATTTGGATAAAGCTACGGTCTTTTCCCGGCCAGCTTTTCGCAAAGATCTCACATTTTGCTCTCGAATAAAAGAAAACATTGCAGAGATCTGAAGATATTTTCGATCTTTTAAGATCAACAAATGTTCACCAGATACCTTTAAAATTCACATCAGTCATAAGCTCAGTTTCAGGTTAAGTAAATTCAACAATCACTACTGTAGAGTTAATGCTTTGTGAAAACTTGATTTTTAAACCTATCAGCACATTGAAACACGGTTGCCTGCTGATAAAATCATTCACAACCCGGGTCGTCATGTGACCGAAGAAAATGTGATCTTATGTAACACTGGAAAGAAAAGCGACATGAGACCTTGGTCACACTGAACCTTTAAGGCCTTTACATCCCAACACTGGTGTGCTCAGAGCTTTGCACAAGTTTACAATCACTTATAAATTCAACTTTTATGTGCACGATGTAGGAAATGCACCACTTCGTCTTCCAGAAGTGACATGGTCCCGATTTCAGTCATCCTGTAGGTGACGGTAGAAAACGGGGAAAACACTGACGCAGCACGGCCGCGGTTATAATTTCAGAAAACTTGTAAACTCTGCATTTGTTTAAGCAAGTGGCTCTGTGCTATTAAAATCAATAAATAAATCTTCAAAGTGCACAGCAAGAGGAGAAACACTTCACTGAGCATCGAGACCGTGTCCTCAAGTCTCACAGATTTTAGACACTCACACCGTAATGAAAATATAGTCTTTATTTCCAAATGACATGAAAACAAAAGTTAGAATCGTTTACAAGACAAATGGTCAACACAAACATCACAAATGAGCTTTGTCCACCTTCTCTGGACATTAATTTGCATGTCTCAGTTTCTCTGCAACAAAACAAAAACAGGATCATATCAATAAATCCTAAACTGCTTCTAAGATAAAGAAAACATCCGATCATTACTGCTCTATGAATCACCGATCAATACTATTGGGAATGTACTTAAATTCTCAGTGATAAAGCAGGTTATTGACAAGAGCTGCGTGGGCTGTTGACGTTTGTCGTCTCTAACTGAAGTTAGCTGAAAACGAATCATCAGCGCGCCCCGACCTGCAGCCCATCACTGCTTCTGCTGCATGGCTTCCTTCCTCGCTGCATCTTGCAGCAGCTGAGTGTCCACTTCATCTGCTGGCAGCTGAACGTAACGCACCACCGATCCACGGATGAAACAGTTTTTCACAGACAACTGGAGAGGATTTAAAAACAAACAAACAAACAAACAAAAGACAAGGCAGAGAAGATGATGATGCACCGATGAAGCAACTCATCATCAACAACTAGAGTTTCAAATGTGATTTTGACAGCTGACGGTCGAGTTGCAGCCTCACTTCATACATCAATAACAGCAGTATCAGACGGGCCACGGGTGCGTCGACACTGTTGGGGGGAAAAATACGGAACTTTGTCCCAAATCGTATTCTACCTAAGCCTAAATAAAACTAAAAATGCATAAAAAGGATGTGGTACTCTTCTCTGTGCCGCAATCCGAGCTCACACTTCTGATGTGTGAACGCTCTTGAATAAAGTCTCTCTTAGTTAAAGGGTTTTGGATCAATGATTTAAAAACAATCTGGTGCTTACCAAGTCTTTTAGAGATTTCTTTTTGGCTCCTTTTGAATTGGAGTTGTGTGAAGTGTGTATGAGTACTCACTGTTTTACCTGCAGTTGTCCACGGTCACAGTGGAGCATCGGGGAGGAACTTTGATGCTTTGTCAAACTAACAGCAAATTCTCAACATCTAAATGCCACCTTCCATTTACTAACAGCTTAAGTAAACCTTGTCCTAAGTACACTTAGACTGCATCACTTTTGTTAAACAGACAGGTAATAGATTGTTTTATGGGCTGTGGACACAGACATGCTGCTGTAAAGGAAATGTAGTGACAGTAAAAACGTCCCTGGTGCACAAGTGTCGGTGTTTAATATAAGGTTTGAAAGTGCTGTCAAATTTATGATCAATTAATTATGACATGCAAACAATAACATATTACATTCCAGCAGTTTTATTCCTGGTAGAAGACTAGGAATAAAACTGCACCACTTTGTGGGTAGAGAAAAGAAAAACACCAACTGTATGGTGTCGCCACCTCTGTTTTATAGTCTGGAGATTCAATGATGCGTGCTGGACTCAAGCTGAGATACCCAAGAAAACTAGATATGCCAAAAATTCTGTAATACCTTAATATTGGGAAGAAAGAAACAAAAAGAAAAAGAAAAAGTAAAAATAAAGTACATATATATATCAAAATTTGCCAAGAAAATTTCAGTCGGTGTATTTAATATTTTCAGAAATGCTCTGTGTAATAAACAAATCTTTACTGATATTTGGGGCAAAGCGTTGATGTTTGTTGTACAAAAACATGAAAGTTGCTGTTCTCTTCTCTAGAAAACAGCATCTGAGGTTTCCAAAAAGAATTTCAAGTTTCGATTTTTCTCAGCACTTTCCCTCAGTCCATTTTAAGATTTGTTGAAAAAACAAAAAACCCAGCAAACCTACAGAAATTGAAAATATCACAACTTTTCATGAAGTGGATCTTCAGACACAACTGGTGGGCAACATTAACCTGGGACCTCAGTCTATTACAAACAAGCTAATAGCCACTGTCGGTATGGATTTGTTGTGCTCTATTCATTCAGTCAACAGCCCAATTTTCTTAAACAAGAATGCACAGTCAGTGACATATTTACAGACATGCCAGTTAAATTTCTTTATCTTACAAAATAAAAGCACATTGGCAACTAAAACCCTCCCCGGTTACAGAGGGAATTGCTTCTGCCCATCAAACCTCACTGCTGATGTCTTTCCTTCTTCACATTGTGTTAACACCAAAACTGCTGACCAGCAAACTGAAAAAAAAAATTGTTTCTATAGAGATGCTAACATCTTCCAATTATCAACTATTTAAGCATATTTGATCACTTTGTTACTTCTCATGGACACAGTAAAACCTGATTTATGGTTCTACATTGCAACCAGGCAGGTAGCCTGCGTACAGGACCTATGTCATAGCTGCTGTTTATGCTCATTTGTTCTCCTTTGCTTCGCTCTGTACTTACACCACCACCCACTAGGTGGTGCTGCTGCATCTCTTTTCTGCAGCTTCCTTTTGTTGACCTCCATGAGCCTCAGACATGAGAAGAGCAAATGAAACACAGCTCATGGATTTTTAAGATAATACATGTTGCTGCACTTTGGTGGGCGTTTATTTCAGTATTCTACGACCAAGTTTTACAGTCTGAGTATTTAAAAACGATATATGAGCAGTGATTTACGGTAAGCAGAAGATGTCAGACATCATCAGCTTAAAATGTTTTTAGGAAGTAAGTGTCTTACGATCGGACGAGAATTTATATGAATTAAAATGTCAGAATTTAGAACCAAATAAAACCTTAGAAAATACTGTTTCTCCTGTGGTTAATACACTCTCTCTCTCTAACCCACGGTCGAGATGACAGCTTTGATTACTTACCAGTGCAGTAAAAATAACAACACTTTCTGCTTGTATGAATAAGCCCCTGTCTTCACCTATCAGACAGCCTTAGACTGTTATTCCATGGTATGTTTTCTAATTTTGGGAATAATGTTGACAAAACTGGAAAGAACAGGGCCAAGGATTATCAGAGAGCCCTAAAACAGCGTTAAGATTAGTAAACCAAGGGAATACGGAATAAGGAGGTAAAACTCACCATATGTGGATATTTCTCTGGATCTGTGACACTAATGTCAGTCAACTTGATATTCAGGTACTAAAACACAAAATAGTGACATCAAAAAAAACCAAACGTATCAATCAACTAAATATTAGAAAATCAGAAAACTTTGTTTTAAACTATGAACAAATTTAAATTTCTAACCTGATCAACAGAATGAAGCGTCCCACAGATGCTGAAAATAGATGTGAGAATACGAATGACTACAGGGATTCATGGACAAACAGGCATAACATTTTTAAAAACAACCTCAATAAGAGGCTGTAACACTAGGTCAAATGTAATTAAAGCAGAATGCAAATACTCGTAAAACTCAAAACACTGCGTTTTATTCACAACAGAACATTCCTTGTGTATCTCATGTTCCAAGTCAGATATTTCAGCTTTTGATGAACAATCTTATTTTGAAAGCGATGGCAGCTACACGCCTCAAAAACATTAAGAGGGGTTAAAGTTTGCCAGCCTGTACCGCCCTCTAACTTTCTAATAAATTCTCTAATAAACTTTGGCCCAGAGACGAGACGAGATGGTGGCTTCCTCTCTGCGTGACAGAACTTTAACCTTCTTTTGTGAAAGGCACAACAAACTGTGTTTAGTCATTTCCATGAGCCCATGCAGTGGTTTGCTTTACAGAACTGTGCCTGAATGTTAGTGCAGCACTCCTTGAGGAGCCAGAGATCATACCCAGCACTGACTTTTAGTCTCATCCCTTGAGCACTGAGGTTTCTCCACATTCGCAATTTGTAGATGCCGTTGTTTACAAATTGGTGAACCTTTGCCCACCTTTACTTCTGAAAGAAATTGGCCATGTCCTGTTCATTCACTATGTACTGCACAAGGGTCCAGCAGTCATTGTTAGTATGCTAAAGTAAAAACACCAGACTCTACACACTGCAGATTGTGTAATTTCCCACATTCTGCATAGCGTGTTCCACATTTTGGCAAAAATCATTATGAACTACTGGTGAAAAGACTCCAGAAAACAATACTGACAGCTTTAGTGTAGGAGCATGCTTTAAAAATGGCCTGTTTGTCTAAGATGACTTTTTACACTAAAATCAAGTCACTAACCTGCAGCCAATTTACCCAATTAGTAACATCTCCTACAAGAAGTTTTGTTTTAGTACCACTTGGTATTTATGTCCCAAAACAACAAAAAACTTATTTTCCTTTTAGCTGCTCCCTTCAGGGGTCACCACAGCAGGTCATCCGTCCCCATCTAACCTTGTCCTCTGCATCCTGCATCTCTCTCACACCAACCACCCTCATGTCCTCCTCCATTACATTCATATCTCTCCTCTTTGGTCTTCCTCTAGACCTCCTGCCTGGCCTGTTCCCACCTTCACATCCTTTCCCCAATAAATTCACCATCCCTCCTCTGCACATGTCCAAACCATCTCAGCCTGGCCTCTCTGACTTTATCTCCAAAACATCTAACCTGTCATCCCTCTGATGTACTTGTTCCTGATCCTATCCATCCTTGTCACTCAACATTTTCACTTCTGCTGCCTCCAGCTTTGCCCTCGTCAAATTCACAATGAGCTCATTTTTTTAAGTGTTTTATTTTCAGGATTTCTGAGTTTTATATATTGGCTCCAGCAGATTCCCGTGACTCAGTAATGGAACAACGGGTCAAGAAAATGGATGGATGGGTGGATGAGTTTAATATGTTGTATTGTGAATAAAACATAGGTTCGTGATATTCAGTATATATCGGTACATTTATTTTAATTGAACTTTTACACAGTTTTCATTTGTTGTTGTTTTATGTTTATTTTTAGAAACTGGGTTAGACACTCCAATAAATGAAGCCACTGCATTTCTGAGTCTGAATCATGACCCAATGAATCCCATAACTGGCATAATAAACTGAGTATTTTCACTTTAGTTGGTTATTTAGATATAAAAAGGTTCATTTATGGCTTATTTTTCCCATGAATGGTTTATTACGGCCATGCACAGCTCTGATCCAACGCTTTCTAACAGTCATACCGCTTTATTTGCCCATAAACAGTGGTCTTCACATCAAACAAAGCGATGTTGTCGCGTGTCTGAGCGGTGGGAACTCACCTGAGGTCGTTTTTGAGCTCCACCACCACATCTTTTCCCACCAGGGATTTGAAAAACGAGTAGAAAAGCTGAAAAAGCGTCAGGTTTGTGTTAGCAGTACATGTGCACATCGAGACCTCACGATGCAATACAATGGGTTCTGAGTAAGCTAATAACTGGTTGAACTGCAATATATTTCTTGAAAAATGCGAAACAAATTCATATATTCGAGCTAATTTTAAGAATTTCTTACCATTATTGCTGTTGCTTTCTTGTGCTTGTGCGTCTGTCCTTGATGACGTACCAGCCTATGCGACGCTCAGGGGTGTATTATCAAAACCACCACAAGAGGGGGCTGTTCTTTTTTAACGTTTACGTTGTTTGGGAAAATAAATAAATACATGAATTAATAAACATCGCTTCCTCAGCGATGTTCAGCAGGATCGATTAAGCTCCATTTATTGAAATGCTGACTTATCTGCACCTACTTAGTATGTTAAAAGCGACTTTATTGTATTTTTCTGTTGTAGGTCGCTTTGAATAAAAGCATCTGCTAAATGTAATGTACTGAATAAAGCCTTTGAATTTTGTAGATTGTTTACAATTCACCACAAGTTACTATATGGATCATCATAAGAGTGAATTATATTTTATAGGGGTAAATAGATAATAATTAACTTAAGAACTGGAAACCAAGACTTTGATTTGGAAAGGCTTGTGAAGTGATCAAGATTATTGATAATAGATGATCAAGAAGAAGGTGCCTGACTACAGGGAAACTGTACACTATGAAAAATCATGTACAATGGTACAATAAATATAAACTTATAAAATTGGTGTGTGGCTATGTATGTAAACAACAATTATGACCTTGTCTTCAAGTTGTTCTTGTCATACATTTTTTATGTATATTTATATATAAGAAAATACAGAGAATGCATTTTCAAGTAAAATGATTTCTTTAAGCAGGGTTGCCCAGTTCTGGTCCTCAACGGGCACTATCTTGCATGTCTTAGACGTTTCTCTACTTCAGCAGACCCTGATAGGACTGACTGTGTCATTAACAGCGTTGTCCAGACCTTGATGAAATGCGAATGATATCTCTTATTAAGAATCAAGTGTGTAGGTGCAAGGAAAAAAATCTAAAACATGCGAGACACCGGCCCTCAAGAATCAACTTTGGATGTGCTTGATTTAGATGTTTCTCTGCTTCAATACACCTGATTCAAATAAAGGGATCATTATCAGCTTCTTATCAGGATCTCCACAAGTCTGTTAATGACTACTTCATTTGAATCAGGTGTGTTGAAGCAGGGAAAAATCTAAAACATGCTTGAAGACCAGGATAAGGGAGCATGAAATTCCTTCCAACAACAGTAGATGGTGGCATCTTACTAGTATGTTGTAGTACTAGTCTGGACTCCACAAAGAAGACATGGCACGCTTTTTCATGTGTTTGGACTGATCTAAACTGTTGCATTGATAAATTCTTACCTTAGATGCCATTGAAAGCTCAAAAAAAAAAAAAAAAAAGAAGAGATGTAGAAGGTGTTGTATTTCTGTCTGTTCAGCAGCACATCCAAGGAGTGATCAGCTCCTGCTTTGCACGCATTGTTTTGATTTTGTTTTACATAATGTGTACTTGTGTGAAAACAACAACGAACCATCTTTCACCGCTGACTCAAACAGAGATGTCAGTCCTGTCTGTAGTTGCGGTTCCCCTGTTTGATGCTTTGTTTCCACTTGTTTCTGTGGACTCATGATTCATCTGGAAGTATTTTCACTCGTAAGGGAACCTATGTAATCTTCAATATAGTTTAGTTGGTGATAACTCTGTTAGCATCAGACCTGCCCAGTCATAGGGATCTGTTCTTCTTAGTGTTGAACGGCAGGAGACATGGTCCATATGTCCTGCAACTTAACAGAAGGCATCCATCCATCCATTTTCTAGGCCCGCTGAATCCATTTTTGGGTCACGGGGGTCTGCTGGAGCCTATCCCAGCCTATCACAGGCGAGAGGCAGGGGTACACCTGGACAGGTCACCAGTCCATCGCAGGGCCACACTCAAAGACAAACAACCATTCACACACACACTCACACCGATGGGCAATTTAGAGTTGTCAATCAACCTCACATACATGTTTTTGGACTGTGGGAGGAAACCGGAGTACCCGGAGAAAACCCACGCAAGCACAAGGAGAACATGTAAACTCCACACAGAAAGACTCCTGGCTGGGAGTCGAACCAAGAACCTTCTTGCTGTGAGGCAACAGTGCTAACCACTGAGCCCAACAGAAGGAAAATGGCAGGAATCCTATGTTGTCCTGTCCTAGTTTGAATCCTATGCAGATATAAGATTTGTTGCATATCCTTGACTGGCCACTAGAGTTTCCTGGCAAAAGTGAGTCGATCTCTGCTGACTTCCAGGTTAAAATGTCCGACTTTACTGCAGAAATAAATACATTTACAGCCTGGTTCAAAAAAAGTGATTTGGTCTCTATTGTTTGATTTCACGTTCATAACAATTCTGAGGGGGGTGTCAGCTCAGCCAGAAGCTTCCCAATATCCCTTCCTCATCAGTCATCATCATACTATGAGGCTACGCAGAGCAATCAGCAGTTTATACTGGGGTCAGCCCTTTGTTCCCCAGGTCCTATGTTCCCCGGGTCCTATGTTCCCCGGGTCCTATATTGACATTTAAGGTTAAAGAGAAAAAAAATTCAGAAAATATTTTTGCATAAAATGTAAGAAAATTTTATATTATAGCCTTTTTAGTAGGTAAAATGTAATGTTGACTAGGCCTAGGCCCCGGGGAATATAGGCCCCGGGGAATATAGGCCCCGGGGAACATATGCCCCGGGGAACATAGGCCCCGGGGAATATAGGGGTGCTCTCGTTTATACTAACCCTGCTTCGGCTAAGGACAGGTGTCATTTCTGATGTAGCTACAGAAACATCTGAAATGGGATATTCTACAGCTCTGCAGCTATTTTGGCAGGGAAACAGCTGGTAGTCACAGCTAACATAGATCGACATACTGTGGGTGTGTTCTCATCGGCTACAGGGCAACTCAAAGGTATGAAGAAAAAGAGGCTTCAAAATGGCTCCTTGGAAACCTAAAAGTCATGTGACTAATGCTTCATCCATTGTATTTGCGGTCTATAGTGGAAACAAAGTGATGACTTTCAAAATCTTGATCTGGCACAAACATGTATGGCTAGATGTCTGGACTTACCATTTTTGAAAATGTAAGAGATCTTTCAAAGTTTTGTTGATCACACTTTGGTCTGAAGATCTGTGTTCTGTTGTTTACCACCAGCAGCAGAAGCTGCATGCATTTATGAGGTATACTCTGCCCTTCAAGCAAACTTGCAGGATTTTGAACCATCAGAAGACACTTAAGGAAACAATTTCTACTTTTTTTTCTTTATCATTCTAAAATAATTAAAAATTGCTTGGAGCTATGAAGAGTGCAAAGGTAATGTAGAAGTACAGAGAATAAGACAAAAAATACCCAGAAACACCCTTCTGATGTCTATGTTAAAAAGGTTAGTTTCACAGGTCAACACAACTAGTTAACTAACTAAATAAAAATTCATTTAAGAGCTGAGATTTGAACATATTTGGGCCTTTATTGTATGTTTTAAAGGCAAACATAACAATAACTGTGCAAAATGATACTATGCACTAAACATTCGTTTGCCATATTATAGTGTAAAATTTCATGAGAAGTCAAAATCCTTTGCAAGCAGAAATCACTTTCAAATCTAAGTTGAAAAGCCAGCTAAGCAGAAGTCCGAGGTCTGAAAGTTTCTCTTGTTTTTAAGCAATGAAAAAAGTAAGAAAAAACCAGTCTAGTGACATCTAGTGGCACATTTGCAAATTGCAACGCCTCAAATGGCTCCTGCTGAACCCTCCTCTTCAAACTTCCAGTGATGTAACAGGATATTGTTACCTCTTCACCAGTGCTAAGGGAACTAAAACATGGCTTTGATAACATGAGACATCTCACTATAAACAAAATAAAAGTATTTCCCATGAGCTGGAAATCATCAGTGATGCAAAATAATATTTCTGTCTGTTCAAAGTCTTGACTTTGTACGTGTTATTTTTCCAATAATGCGTGGCTGGAAGCTGTTCTGTTAGTGCTGACCATCGCTGGAGCCTAGTCTCAGTTCACAGGACGACCAGTCTTGGGAACATCTGGATGGACTGAAGAAAAAAGAAATCACATCATGTGTTGAATTTATCTGGAAACCTAAAAGTGCTTCTTCCTGTCCTTACTGTGAGGTTGTGACTGACCAGGTCTTGCTGGCAGTCTGTGTTTGCCCGGGAGCTCAGAGCTGTCTCTGTAGTCTCTGGGTTTGGTCATCGGTGTCTCTGGCCGAGACTTGGCGGGCAAGGGAGGCCGGGTGTGTCCCATCGCACCCTCTGATCGAGAGGGAACCACTGGTTTCTTGTGAGCTGAAGGGTGCAGGTTGATAGGGGGCTGTGGTTTGCTTTCAGAACATGTGAAAGAGCGGTTGCGTGGAGTGGGCACCGGGGGACGATCAGATTCTCCTTCTGCTGCTTTGGAGGATGAAAATGCTGGATCTACAGGTGTAAGATGGTCTGGCGGTTGATAGTCTTGATCCTTCGTCCGACTGTGGGATTTTGACATCGAACCATACAGCGGATTGTCAAACATCTCTGACGACTTTTCGTCCTCACCCCTTCAAATCAAAGAATCACTCGGTAAATATTTTATTTCAGCTGTAATGAAAACTGCATCATAGCAATCAGCCACTTACGGGGTGCCCACTTTTCCTGTGGGACTGCGTGCACTGTAATCATAAGAGGGTTTCTTTGAATCTTTACCCACTTGCACAGGACCAGGAAGAGTTCGTGGCGGCATGCTGTAACTCCATCCCTTGTCTGTTATATTCCCCATTTTGAATGAAAGTCCCATGTAATTAGGGTTAGAAATATCATGTGCTTGGGTGGCAGAAGACCTGGTAATGAGAAGACAGAAGCTATGGTTACGCTTGGGCGTTACGTTTCACAAACTTGTGGTTTGGTAGTTTTGGTCTGGAACAAAGTAGAAAATGATTTAGTTCGGTTTGCTAATAGCGAGTCCTTGTTTGTTTGATGGTCAGGGTTTTCTGATTCTGGTCCACGAGGACAGCTGTCTTGCATGTTTTCGATGTTTCTCTGCATAAGCACCTGATTCAAATGTCAGTCATTATCAGAGCTGTGTAGACCTTGATGACAAGCTGATGATGAATCAAACAACAGATGTGAATCAGGTATCTTGAAGCAGGAAAACAGACGTTGAATGAGGTCTGGTATTAGGCAACCCTCACATAGACCTTTCTCCATCAGGTGGAGCAAAAGACAGAAATCTGGAAAAGGTCACAAACTGATTGGACTAATGGTGTCTGAAAGGGTTTGGTCCCCTTGTTGGATGCACACCAAGGACACACCAAGGTTTGGTTGGCAGTGTTCACACATGCTCAAGTGAGCTGCACCAACTAAACAGACCTACCAGGGTTTGCTTTAATGAAGCAAAACATGTTGACTGTGAAGCACTGTGAAGTTAGAAATTTAAAAAAAAAAAAAAAACAACAACAACAAAATCTTACTTTTTGAGGTCTCCACCTTTGCCTGTGGAGGGGATGGGATCATCCTTTTCAATTTTGATGAAATCTGAATGTGGTATAAAATAAGAAAAGATGTTTAAAGAACCCGAGAAGAAAAGTCTTGAAGGCGTTCAACAAGTCATTTTGGAGCTGATTTTAGGTCTCACCATACAACTTCTCAGTGGGCTTGCCCTCAGAGGTGCGTAGCTGGATGCCACCTGTCAATGTGCCCGTCTTTTCTCCATGATGAGTCAGTGTGATCTGAAACTCTCTGTAGCAAAACTGAGCTGCTCGGAGTGCTACGCAGCCCTCTCCTTCAAGAAAAACAGCCGACTGTAAGCATCACTGAGCTCAGCGCATAAGCTCACAGAGTGCACGACAGCTCCTTACCGTACGACTCATCACAATCTGTTGATTTCACACAGATGAGGATGTGCTGGTCTAAGAGGTACTCGGGGTCAGAGATGATTGGGGTGAGCTTGGAAGATGAAAGAGAACAAGGTGAAGGGTCGCTTGACGCAAGAACAAAATCATCTTCCTCGCTGAAAGCTCAAACTTTTTCTCACCTCAACTTGGTTGCCAAACCAAACTTTTATGGAGCCATCTGATTGTTCTGTGTTTTCCCCTTCTGAAGTCTTCATGGTTTCTGTCGGAAATATTTACTTTGGTAATTGTTGCCCATTTAAACTCTTATCCCATGAGACAGAGTCAACCAAAAAGACAAAACATACTTTCCAAGCAGCTGGAATGGAACTCGATGAAGAACTTGGTCTTCGATTTTGTCGACAGAATGGCCACGCAGTTCATGATTTGTATTCCACCTTGTGGCGCGCTGTTTGGGTCTGAAAAATGGAAAGAACCAAACATCGTAGTGAAGTTCTGAAGTGCCTTCTGTGTGCTCGGTGCTGACTGATGATCTTACCTTGCTTCGAGACAAACTGAGAGGCAACTCCAACTTCAAAGGATGCAAAAACTGGCGAGTGGTCGCTTGTCATGATGTCATTAGTGCACCCTACGAGGGAAAAACATAAACTCAAATCCATTAAATCAGGAACATAATCTTTGGTATGTAAAGGAGAAACCAATTTTAAACTGAAGTAAAATCACAGTCCAAAGCATGAGCAGGACTGTTGATTTGAAGTTTTATCTTTACTTTTACTGTGTACAAAATACTGTATACTGAATTTCAAAACTATGAAATTCCATATATTGTACACATATGAAAACAGTATGCAAACCAACCAGGACATATTTCACTCTTTACATCACATTAAGTGTCTGCTATTTGTCTGGATGACAGCTTTGTGCTGGACACATAAGCAGTTTTATGATGCCATCACCGGTTTCAGTTATTGTAAAGGAGGTGTTTTGGTGGAATTTTTAGCCACTTTAACATGTTTAAGTCCATCACTTGTGTCGTGGCAGTGACTGTGAAGAGTACAGAGACCTATCAGTGCTGGTATATCTTGATCTATCCTAGACCTAAATGTACAAACCATTATATTTTTGTAACCCTACTCTCATGTTTTCTGCCCATAACCACAATGATTTGTGAGTCAAAGCGTGGTAGGGAACTTTGTCTCGGATGGCTCCTGATTGATCCCATGGTCTCTGGGATGGAAGTCGTTCCTCACCGCTTCCAGTCCTTATAAGTATCTAAATCAGCAGTGTCAAACATGTAGCTAGTTTCACAAGATACTTTTTGTGTGCACTCATGCTTGGTTGGATTTGTGAAACACCATCAGTACACCCCACCACTCTTGATGGTGGGTGTTTCTGACGGGCCTTCATCACACCAATGAACACGAAACAACCAATACAATTTCTTGCTAAGTGTACAAACTTTCACTACAGGATTACGTTGGCTACCACTAGCTACATAGCTGCAGTTTCATTGGTCGAGACAGACAACAAGTGTTGCCGAGTCCTGTTAGCAGATGTGGAAGCATCGCTCCCCTCAGAAGTTGAGAAACGTTAAGCTTTTTGGGCGTCGACGGATGCGTCAAACCCAATCGGCGCCAGCCAAGGAAATCATAAATGTCGAGGTGGGACTGTGTCAAAGCGTCTGGCTTGTGTAGCTAGTGGGGAAAAATTGGTTTTTGATTAGTTTGGAGCTGGTCATGTGACCATTCCAACTGGCTTTTTATTTTCTGGCAAAATCCCGAGGCAGCGGTTTGGAAAATGACCCGTTTCCACTTGATCATCCAGAAGTGATTTTGCATGAGTGAACAAAAGTAAAGGCAGAGAAAACTCTGAAATAACTCTACTGTTGTATAGCAGGATGTAATATTAAAATATTTTCCTGTGAGACTGTAAACATTTTAACTTTAGATGTACACTGTAGTTTAAGCTTATTTTTTAAAATTCCTCTGAAGTTATCAGGCATGTTGGGCTGCTATCAGGAAAGCAAACAGCCTCCTGATGCAAACTTGAACTACAAATTAGTTCAAACTTAAGAAAGTTTGAACTAGTTCCTGAGAAATGGACAGCTGCCACTCATGAACAACAATGTACAGGACGAAAACAGCCAGAGGTTGAAAATACACATCATCAAACTGGGACATGAGTGAAAGTGTAGCTAGACACAAAGTTAGGTCTGGAAGTTTTAAAATGAACATGAACATATATTTTCATTTGAAAATAAACTAGCATCAAAAGTTACGAGGGAGGTGCTCACCATAGGCCTGACAGACAACATGAACCAGTGGGTAGGACTTCCGCAGGACACGGTCACACCATGACGGCAAGTTGTATTTTGTCTGGAGATTCAGTTTGGGATAATTATATTAAAATCTAGCAGTTTTCACAGCCAAAGCTGTAAATATGAGAAACCACATCAGATATCGTACATGTGAGTGAACATGGGCTTACCCCGGTGGCTTTAGCCTTTGTGTAGGCATACTTCTCCCGTGTGTCTCTCTCAAAACGATATGTGGGTGCAAATGTGATTTCCTCTTCCTCTACAATCAAGACAGAAAACAGCCAAATGGAGAAAGCGTTGGTTAAAAAACTAAATACACTTTAACTCAGTCCATAAGACTTAATAGGGGACTAGTGGAGCACTCAGGTGTGTATTAACTCAGTGCTAAAGAGGAAAGACATCAGCTATGATCTTGGAGAAATTACTGTTGCTGCCCATCAGTCTGCAATGTTACAAAAACACTTCCAAACGACAAAATCAAGCATTCAAGAGGGAGACGTATTAATGAGAAGGAATTCAGGACAGTCTGTCTTTGAGGGAATGAATGTCCCAGCTAGTTCATGCTAAAGTCAGAAAAACCAGGAACTACATCTTTGCCTCAACAATTCCCATGTTAATGACAGTGCAGTTAGAAAAGGACTGTATAGATATGACTTTTTTTGTAAGAGTTGTCAAGCCTGGCTCAAACAACAAAACATCGACGAAACAAACAATTGATGTTTATTTGGGGAAAGAAGACCGAAGGTGGGGTTAGTTGTCTGTAATTGAAATCTCCAGGTTTGGTTAAAAAAACAAAGACGACAGGACAACCCCTCAAAGTCATTTCACAGCAGGTTCAAAACAGTCCTCGAAAGAGCGATCCAATTCTGTTCAGTGATGTTCCAGTTTAGGTTATAATCCACTTCAATTCATACCATTATAGTGCAAATTCAAAATTCATTAAAAAATGTGCACGGAGCCATGACACCTCCATGTTCAAGAGCTTCATCTGAGCTGTTAAGTACGTGGAGAGGTGCTGACTTGGACTTGTTTTGCAGCCACAGGACTGAAACTCTGTAACTGCAGTCGTCGAGTCAACCATGAACTTCTCTGTCTACGGAAGTCAAGTTCGATGGAAATCTGTCTGAGAGCCAAAGGCTGACGGAGATTTGGTCAAAAACAAATAAACAAATACGTTTGAAGCTGACCAGCAAATCTACAAAAGCCTGAAAAAAAAAGTTGTGATGGTCCAGTCAAAATCCACAGCTCTGTCCAGTTGTGATAGTGTTGTTTATAAACAGATAAAAAAAAAATCATCATTGTAAACAATGGTGGGAATTTTTTTAATAACAGTTTGAAAGACTGATACTGAATGGCATAAAAGTATTGTTCATATCTCAAGATGGTTCCACAAGTTTTTGAGGCATGTGGTGTTCTTAGTTTTCATCCAGTGTGTCAAGTTTTTACTAAATAATGCAAATAATGACATACTTTATTTTTGAATCTTAGGTGGTGTTATTTGACCTGGTAAGGACCAGATATATTTCTTAAATTAAGTTGAAACAAGTTGAAGTTTCTTTTTCATGTGTGGGTATTGATTTATAGTCAACAGCACTCACCAAAATGCAAAAACACCTTTCCCTCCTTCCTCTCCATGTTGAGTTGGTCTTTACCGAGGAGTTCCTGGTACTGCTGCTGTTTGATCTTTGCAACTATGTTCTCGGCTTCCTGTAAAAGATCACAGCTCAGTGATTCTTCATGACTAAAAGTGTCAGCAGAGGAGAACCACAAAACACCAGCGCTCGTTTCGGCAGCGGTGACTGAGCGGCAGCATGGCTGGAGTTCAGTGACTGTGGAAAGTGGATGGAGGGGCATTCACGACAACTTACTGCAGACGGTAATTCAATGCGGTAGTTCAAATCTCCGAGCCAGAAGAGGTGCGTGAATTGATGGGTGATGTCAAACGGGTTGAGCTTTTTGTCTCCCAGATTCAGAAATCGCAGGATGTTGGTGTAGTTTTGATTCCGTCTGCAAAGTTAAGGAAAACTCATTCCAGAGAGAAAGTAAACCTGTTCTCCTGACTGACTACTCGCTGCCTTGCTCGTGTGCATCTCATTTTTTCAAATCGTAAGTCGTGGGTGTCGTAGCTATGAATATCACAGATGCAAAAACCGATTCAACATCTGTCACTGGTGCAGAAACATGATGTATGGCAGTTAGAGTGAAGTGAGGTGAACTACAGCGTCTCTCATCAGGGCATGAGTGGAGAGGTGAACCAAGAGCTTGGACACGGTCACTGAGTACAATGACAGTGTCCAAGTGAGTGCAGTGGAGATTTCAGTGACCCATACGAACTTACACTCTTATCCATGTGTAATCATCTTACCTCAGCTTCTTCTCACTTCCAGAGGTCAAGTGACTGTTGACAAAGCCAAAAGATGTGCCATTGAACATGAACGACACTCCCACTGCCCCCTTGTTTCCTGCAAACAACTCACATGCATCACAGCGTGCTCTGACGTTGGCGCTAGCCTTTAGGACAGGTCGTCCAGCAGAACTGCTTACCCAAGGTGTTGGCAATCCCCGTCTTCACGCTGTCGGAAAAAATGTGGGAGATCCTGTTTTCGTGCTCGGGCTTGGCCAGGACCACAATCCGAATGCTCCACAGTGTGTGAATCGCCACCTGGACGTTTGGAGAGACGCGTGTCTGATGTGCTCCCGCTCTGCACCAGAGTTGACCTTTAACTTTGTGACTGTGTTACTCACTTGCTTGAAGCTGATGTTTGTGATGTTCCTCAGGACACTTTTCAAAGTGTCAGTCCACTCTCTGTCGCCCAAAGGATCCTCCTGAGTCCCGATGACATAGAGATCATGTGGAATATGATCTGCTGTGTCGTCTTGCGTCTTCCCTTGGCCCTTACACTGAAACCAGGAGTCGATGTTGTGAGGAGGACCGGCATTTCCTGAGGGTTTGGACATCAGCTGTTAGGCCGTTTGTCGTCTGTCCAAATGCACTGGAGAGCCAAACATGATGTTTATGTTACCCATGTTCCACGTGCCAACAAACACCGTGATCATATCTGGTTCAGGCTTCTCTGAGTGTTTGTTCTTCATCTGTTGAAGCAGCTGACAGAAGCCTTCTCTTTTCTGGAGGGACAGAAGAAGAGCATCAGAGCTTCTACATGACTGAGGGTAAAGTAAGATCACGGATAGACAGATTTCTGTTAGACGAATCCACCAGCAGCAGACAGAAGGGGATAATTACCTTTGTATCATCGAACACAAACTCCTTACGCAAAATCTTCTCTTTCTCCGTCTCTACCGCAACCACAAGCTTGGCTTGCACTTTGTGGGATTTCACCAGCTGAAGGACTGAGGAGTAATCACAAAACTTTTAAGTATTTGCAGCATTACCATCATCTCTGTAAGATCCCCGAGGAGAGGCAGGACTTCTGATAAATGCTGAATAGTGCATCCTTACATGCTTCAAGTGACATTAACATGCATGGTTTTGGCATTTATGTTATTTTGACGCTCTTTTAGCGTATCAGGTAATTACTCAGTTATTAGACAAGCTGATATACCGATCTAATGATGTTAATGTTATTGTGGAAAAATAGCTTTTGCATGCATCTCTTCATCACCATTATTACCAGACAACCCAAACAGAAAAGCACCTGCTGAACAATTTAATAATACAGAATTATAGTGATTTTATTTAAATATATTTTCATTTGCTGATAACATGAACCTGAAATATTTCATATTTTGACTTGAAATGTTTATTTCACTTCTTAATATACATCTATTCCCTTATTTCATAAAACTTATTCATGCAAAACAACAAAAAAAGGGGGCGGTGCGTGTGTGTGTGTGTGTGTGAGACACTAACAGTGAAACAAATAATCCCACTAAGAAATAAAAACTAAAGATTTGTATAAACTAAAACTAAATAAAAACTAAAATTAACAATGCAAAACTAAAATGCAATAGAATGGCAAGTAAATCAAACTTTTTCCCTTTCATTTTGTGCCTTTTTTTAACGTTTGCAGCTTTATTTTACTTATTCTAGTTACTGAAAGGAAAGTATAAAGAATTTTTCTACTCTACGACGTTGTTGATATGATTCTTTCATCCTAGACTTTTTTTGTTGTTGATATCTGCAGTCAGTACCTCAAAAACTAAAACTAAGACTAGAACAAAAATAAAAATAAAACCAAGTGCTTGTTAAACTAACTAAAACTGAACAGAAATAATCAAACAAACTAAAATAAAAACTATTATAATATTCAAAACTACAATAACTCTGCTTCCAAACACGCTTCGGTCTTCAAAGAGTATAACTGAGCAGAAAATATTCAGTTTGAAATAAAAAAGCTTCTGAAAAATCATTGAAAAGTTGAAATGAAATGCAAAATATTTCTTCCACAGTCCCCGTTCTAGTAAAAACACACGTTATTCCCTCGACTGTCCCTGATGTCTTTAAACAATTTCAGAAATCTAGAAGAATTTCGCTACATAAAGAACAAAGGTGCAAACATTAGTTACAACATCATGATCTCTGACAACGTTCAAGAAATGTCAGTTATGTATCAATAGCTAATATAACCGCATGATGAGCGGGAAATCATGATAGGAGGACAACAGACAGCCACATTCAGCATGTTGTCAGTCGCGTGTTTCCATATTTCAATAAGACAAAGCAAAACCACATTCTGCACTCATCAAGTCACAGTTGAAGAAAACAAGAGTCTAACTACTGCACTGGCCTATCTCGAACCTTCACATGTCTACACTTGTACCAGGACATGTCTACACCTGTACCAGGACATGTCTACACCTGTCACAGGACATGTCTACACCTGTACCAGGACATGTCTGCACCTGTACCAGGACATGTCTGCACCTGTACCAGGACATGTCTGTACCTGTACCAGGACATGTCTACACCTGTACCAGGACATGTCTACACCTGTACCAG
>JAOWBL010000019.1:13513127-13524887 GCA_028564865.1 Zenarchopterus dispar | reverse complement strand
CTACACCTGTACCAGGACATGTCTGTACCTGTACCAGGACATGTCTGTACCTGTACCAGGACATGTCTGTACCTGTAAATATGTTCTGAATTAAAGAGTAAAAAATGCTGCGATGGAGATCCTGTATTTTTGTGGATTTTAAAAAGAGATTTAAAGGACAAACGGGACAAAACAGCAACTGAAATGCTTCATCTCTTGGTGCCAGGACATCTTTTAAAGTAAATGTTATGGGAAGCAATAAAAAATAACAACATGAGAATGAGTTTTTTTCTTCAGGCCTGAAAATGCAGGAATGGATGTATTTTAAGAAATGAAATAAAACTGATGAGGCAAAAAATGTGATAGCTGGTCATGCTGGTAATGCAATCAAAATCCAATACATTATTAAAGGCTTTACATTGCTCTTTTTTTTCTCCTATATTTTAAGTTTCTGTTTTGGGGCAGTATGGAGTTCTCTTTTGTTTGGTGTCAAAACCTCTCTAAAGTGACAGGATATTTATGCATGACATTGATACATGCAGATTACTTCCTTTCTCCTGTATCAGGCAGTTTGGTCTCAAGGAACTGCATAAAAACAAGCACATTGTTTTTAGGACCAAAGGGAAAAAAACAGAAATCTAAACAATTTCTAACTAAAAGCAAAAATAATAACAGCCATACTTTCCTCTCAGTCTTTCGATAAGATAATTAAACATGGGGAATTGGGTATCTACCACCACTAACTGACCTGCTGGCAGTAGCTTTATGGTTCAGCAGAGATTTCATTACGTCATTTGTCATTAAAGAGTAATGTGGGTAATCAATACACTGCAACAATTTCATACATTTCTATCACAGCAGGTCACAGTAAAGATACAAAACACAAACATCCTAGAAAATGTGGAGACCTTTGAAACAGTATGTTAGGATGTAGCAGAAGCATGAAAACCCTTCTGGTCAGCTGCTTTCATGAGTGTGTGATGCCTCAGTTTTAACTTCTCCTTAATGCTTCAAAACACGTCTCTCGGCCTTTTGTGACACAAATCTATTGATCTGTTTCCATTGACAAACAGAAGAATTTGGCTATAAAAGGTAAATAAGTCCACATTTGGAGGCTGGAGAGTTTGGAGGGATGTTCACACACGAGCTTCCAGGAGGCCCCAGTCTGACTCTTGATCTCAGATTTTATGTCATTTTAAATTTTATATTTAATTTCCCTTCTTGATTTGTAAGCCACTTAACTTTGATAGTTTAATAAAACTTTTTTTTTTCTGTCATATTCTGGTTTAAGCCGGCCGTATCTGCCAACAACACAAAGTGCTGTGTTTGATTTAACGAGAAGATTACACAATTTGTCGCTCCCAAAAGAAAAAAAAAAGAGTAAAAACTGTGTTAAATGTCAATTAAAACACAATTCACTGATTTGTAAACCTCATACACACAGAATATAGAAAAGACATCAAATGGTTATTCTAAGGAAATGGATCATGCGAAGAAAAATAAATAATTAAAATTTGAACTTGATGGCAGCAACAACAGTCTTTGAGGGCCGGTGTCCTGCATGTTTCAGATGTCTTCCTGCTTCATCACATCCTGATGCAAGTCATTAATAGACTTGTGCAGACCTTGATGACATGTCCATGAGGCCCTTTAATTAGAATCAGATTTGCTGATACAAGGAAACATCTAAAACCAACGGGACACCGGCCCTCCAGGACCAGCTTTGGAGATACCTCCATTAACTGGTCCATTTACATCTGAGAACAGAGTTTCTGGAGTTGTGGGAGAAGAGTTTGGTCCCATTCTTGTCTGATGTAAGGTTTTAAGTATTTCAAGAGTCCTCTGTCTTCTTTGTTGTATTTTTCATTTAATCTAACATCAAATATTTTCACTTGAGAGCTCTGTTCTGAGCATGCAGACTCTTCTAGCAGGAAGCTATGCTTCTGTAGTGTAGGTGGTTTAACATTGTCTTGCTGAATGCTGCAAGGCTTTCCTTGACATTGTCTGGATGGGAGCACATGCTGCTCTGAAACCTGTTCCTGCTTTTCAGAATTGTTGCTTCCTTTCCAGGTGTTTATTTTTTTTCCAGCTGTTCCAGATGTTTGTTTTATTTTTTTTTTGGTCCGATTTACTTTTCCTACCTTTGGTTGCCTGTGTATCAACAGTTTTGAGATGCATTGCTAGCATAAAACTAAAAATGAGCTCATATTTTTTGATGAAATAGCAAAATGTTTTACTTTAAACATTTAATGTGTTTTTTTATGTTTTAATGTAATAAGAACATGGGTCTACATGATTTGCAAATCATAGCATTCTGTTTTTAGCTCCATTATCCATTTTGGATTTTTAGTTGTATGACATTATCTTTCTTGAGCCAATTCTGGAGATACAGCTAATACTATAGGACAGCTTTTGCCACTAACTAGCTCATCTTACTAGATAAATAACTAGAATCACATTCAAGAGAGAGATTATACATTTCTTACTTTTATTATGCACAAAGTACTTGTCCTCTGGGCCATCTTTTGACTTCTTGAAATACAGCTTTCCACCTTCGACATCAACTTTCAGGAAAATCTTGGGGGAAATACCCAGAGATTCTTGCTTGGCCTTCAAAGTGAAAGACAGATCTGGTCACATAAACTGCAAACCCGAGGATTTCTCGTAACTTGCAGTAAAATCACAAATGAAGCACCTCAAACGTGACAACTGGAATAAGAGACTTCCTGTGACCACCGTCATATCCAACTACTTCAAAAACAGAACTTTTAGCCTGAAAACAGAAACACAGAATAGCTTTGTCATCTGAGGCTGACCACGACTGCTGGTATCTCATATAATGATGTTTTCAGTAAAAAAAAAAAAAAGCTTTATACTTTACCTTGTCCTCTATCAAGTAAAGCAGTTTTGTAAGCTCCTCAAGTCTGTAGGATATAGACTGACCTGAATTGGCTAAAATCTGAAAATAAAGGAAGTAATATATGATGACAAGAGTTTTCTTTTGCTTTTTTTTTTCTTCTGTGCATGT
Source organism: Zenarchopterus dispar (assembly GCA_028564865.1). Taxonomy (NCBI): domain Eukaryota; kingdom Metazoa; phylum Chordata; class Actinopteri; order Beloniformes; family Zenarchopteridae; genus Zenarchopterus; species Zenarchopterus dispar. The sequence continues at coordinate 13,521,880 of JAOWBL010000019.1, read as the reverse complement.
GTTTCTAATGTTATAAAGGATGAGGGCTGCCACTGACTTGTTTTGAAAGTGGTCCGAGCCCCGGGGACAGCTGCTGATCCATCGCTCTGTGAAGGATGTCCAGAGCTGGCATGATCCGGGAAATTTCACTGCCTCGCAACAAAGATCAGCGGATGGTTAAGTGCACCATAGCCGGAAAATCATCAAAGGGTCGATTCTGTCAGAACGAAGTGTACCTGTTTAGATTTTTGCAGATTGAAATGATCAGCTTCTTTAGACCAGGGAGGTTAGGGTTGCCGTTCTGAGCTTGTTCAGCATCTAAACAGATTGATGTCCTGAAATATTCCTGGATGGCCATTTGATGCTCCTCCGATAATCTGGAAATATGACATAAGGGAAAGTAAGCAGATGCCAGAGTTTTGCCAAGGTGCTAATTGTACTGTAGGTGCTGGACTGTAACAGCTGGACTGGCTGCCAAAGACCTCCTACTGGGACAGCCATAGTTGGAACTCGGTAGCTGATTTGATTTGATTTCTTTCTTTAGTTTTCAGAAACGACCGTACACAGACAAATCCATGTGCTGCAGTCTCATCAGGTAGGTGTCGGATAAAGACTTGCCGCTCTGCTCACAAGTCTTGGATTCACTTTCTTTTGCATCAGCTATGAAGTTCCTGGGTGGGAGCTGCGGTGGATGACTGCTGGATTCTGCAACACGACGACACATAGGAGGTTCAACATTATTTATCTTTTTATTTTTTTACGATATGGTGTTCTGTTACAGCCCCTGAACCGACTGAGAGGAGGTTATGACCTGGATCTTCATCTGCATCCTCCTCCCTCTGGATGGGGTACTGCAGGTGTGTGACCAGACCCAGGTTGGGGCTGTAATACGCCTCCACCAGCTCAGGCAGCATTGGGAAAAATTTAATCGGGACTCCCTCAGATGCCTGTAGAGCAGATCATAGAAGAAATTCACTTTTTCTCACATCTTTGCAGAAAAGAAAATAAAACATATGTTCCTCTTGTTTTGAAAGGCCTGCTGCGGTCTTTTCTTACTTAACTAGTAACTTATCTTTTAAGTGTTACTTCCCACTGTGACTATGGCCACATTCTTGTCTTTATGCCTCTCCCATCTCTGAACGCTTCCCTTGCATCATTGTTGGTTGAGTTCATAAGAGTTTAGAACTATTCTGAGAGGACCTTTGTCTCTTCATTACACATATTCAGCTACTGAATCTGATTATCTTTATATGAGACATTTAACAAAAGGAGACAGGAGACAGCTATGCATATGCATGATAAAGTTTGCACATGAATTATTAACTGTGAAAGCAGATAATGTGCACATGCAGTTCTTGGATTTGCTACAGATATCTTCTGGGGGGGGTTTTTGTCAACATTTTTACTGAACAGATCTTCTGTGCCTATTGACACTGTTGTTATGGAGCTCAGCATCCTGGTTCTTGATGCTGTTGGACCCATCCAAGCTCGATTTAGCCACACGCTTTGATGCGTTGCTTTAAACAGTAGGCTTCATATCTGAAAGAGATTACACCAATTCTCCTCCTATATAGGAACGCAAGCCCATAACTTCTCAGTTAATTACATTTTTTTAAAAACTTAAATGTGTACCCAAGGTAGGTTTTATAATGTGATGCCTGTTAGGTTTATCAGCAGACTGTGGTCACCCTTTACTTACGCGAAGGCCAAGAAATTTATTGAAACCTTGCAAGTTCCTGTTTTAGCAAAAAGTCTGCCTTGTGCAGCCAGATCATCCAATAAAGGGTCACATTGATATTTAACGTCAGGAGCCTCTCTGGATATTCAGCAAAGACTGACTACACGAGATAAGAAGGCATTTCCCCACTGCATCTCATTATACCTCATATAACAAGGGTTTATGTTTCATAAAAATAAGGACATCAATAACCACAGCAACTTTGTTATAATACAAGTATTTGAAACATTTATTCTTTTTTGAAACTGTAAATTAGAATACACAATATTTAAGGCATCTTTAATGGATTTATAATGTGTAACGGTCACTCTTCTCTGCTGGCCTTTCCTGGTCCCCTTTCCTTGTCTCTGGGACATTTCTGGGCAGCAGCCAGAGACAAAATGCATTCTTTGGCTTCTCATCCTATTCTTAAGCACCACAGGTTAACCTTTACCCTAATCTTAACCCAAAACCAAGCTTTAGCATTATTTAGAAACATGGTTTAGAACTGTGAGGACCAAATGAAGGTCTGTTGGAGTGCAGTCAGTCATAAAACATAAGCACCCACACATTTGTGCAAAGCTGAGAACAAAGCTTGAAGCTTGAATGCCTGCTCCACCGCTGCATCGAAAATTACAATTTTATTTAATCATTTAGATCACGCACCTATATTGCAGAAGTATTTCCTTTTTGCTACACACAAAAGAAGGAAATCCTAAATGAAAAGAATGTCTCACCGATGCCGTTGCTTCAGAGCCTCTGCTTCATCCATACATAGTCTAATTCATTTTTTAATCTTTCATTTTGATTTTTGAGTTGTGACCAACATTGTAGTCAACATGTTCAGATTCAAAACTCTCCGGTGTTCATCTGCTCATCCGTTTTAGCACAAAGCATCATTGCTCTCCCCTCGTCTCGTCTGCCGTCTGACTGCTTCAGCTTCAGCTGGGATTTTGTGATGTCACACAAAATCTGGTGACATGGCGCCTTCTCCACTACCTGAGTGGGTCTGTTTTATCTTTGAAGCTTTATCAGCTGTATCTCAGACAGTGCAAAAGTAAACTTCAAAATAACGGAAGCTAGAAAATTATTAGGCTGCAACTTCTCATTCATGACCGGAACGTTTTGAAAACAAAAAACAAACTGCTGCTTAGTAATTTTAGAAGACTGAATTCGGATCTAAATAGGGTACAGTCCTAAAAAAGGCTCACTTCAAGTCAAATAACACATTTTACTTTTAAACCAAAGTCCTGGTAGCTTGTGTCACACTGTCTACCCACCTGAACAGAGAGCTTTTTGTCCTCATTTGGCAGGATTCTGTATGTGTACACACAGGTCTGGTATCTGCGGTTAGGAATAAAATGCAAATGCCTGTCATTGGAATAGGAAACGTACAGCATGAGGACAAGGAAGCATGTTAGCAGGTGCATTTAGTGTCCCTACTAAACCATTAGAATGGCCTTTAGCATTTTTAAATGAAGTCTGCTCTATGAAAAATGTGCTAAAATGTGGTGCAGACTGCAAAGGGTGGTGCTTTGTGGTTGTACAGAATGAAAATAAAGGGGAACTAGTTTTGGGTTGCAGTGTGTGTGTGTGCAGAAAAATGTGATGTGAAACAGTGCGATACAGCAGGGGAATTTTAACTTTTAAGCTTGTTACTTTAATGATGCACGCCAAAAGACATCAATAAACAACCTTATTTTCTGTCATTAGTGAGAATCTACAGCTCATATACGCATGTTGTGAAAGTTTTCCGAACAAGGGAAATGAATCAGCTGCATGACATGTTAAAATGAACTGCAAGCTACGTCCGGAATAGTTGAATATAAGTCACTTACAAAACGCAGAGGGCATATGCTCCCTGTACGGACTCACTGTCCCGGATGAGAAAACTCCCATCTCTTGCTGCTTTGGAGAGTAGATCCTCAGCTTTGGATCGAGTTATATTACCATGGTACCAAGGTTGATAACTTGGCATCCTGTTTCTCACCCAAGAGCCCTCAAGGGTTTCGCATCTGCTCTCAAAAAAACATGTGCACCAATATGTATTTATATATTCCAGCAAAACAACGTAAACTCGACTAGTCTACACGGCTATTTCCATCTTCCTCCAGTGCGTACTTCAAGTTCTTGCTTTTACTTGATCATCCTCTGTCCCTTCAAGCTGTTAAAGGAAGCTGCTGCAGGTTCTGGTCTGAACTTCCTCATTTGAGCAGTCAGAGAGGAGGGCCTTGGTGCCTGCTGCATGACTGATCCCCAGAGCTGTAAAATGGAAATGCTGCTTTTTTTTTTTTTTTTTTTTTTGCACCAGGGCATTCTTCATCACCTTATTCAAATGATTAACCAACACATTTAGATACGTTACAAATTACTTGTTGGTGTGCACTGTTCTGTAAATAGAGATTTCATACCGCATGCAGCAAAAAGGACTGAAAAGGGGAACTTAGAGAAAAAGACAAATCTTAGTTTTAAAGTTAAAACTCACAGAATAAGAAGTTTAACTTGGTTTTCATTGGGTTGTTTTTCTTAAACTCTCAAGTCATCGCTGGCTTTTGACTGACAGTTAACCAAGCATGCACATTTACACAGAGGATTTGAGCCAACTTTAATTACGATGCTTTTAATCAAATGAATCAGGAGTGCTTGCTTAACATATTTACATACAGGAAATACATGCTTTGAGTGGCTTGCTGTGTTCATGTGATGGACAGGAAATTCTGCAGAAATAAGGGGAGGAAAAAAAGGCTGCTCTCAAACCACAACATGGGTCACATGATTTCAAAACAGAACTACACAGTGACAAGACACTGCACCCTTGGAGGTTTCTGCCCTTGCTCTTAAAATAGACCTTTCACTTTCATATAAAGCACGTCAACGCTGACGTGGAGGACATTAAATCAGACTTTTGCTTTCATCACACAATTCAAAGGCTGAATTCAAGTTCCTATATAACAGCACAAAAAAAAAAAAAGATAATATCAGTACAAAATACAAGAGCGAATAAATTATGAGTCTGATATTTACAAGGATAGTTTTCACGAGAGCAGGGTGTGTTTTACTGTAATTACATGCTGATGTAGGCTGTAAGCTGTCTTTTTTTTTTTTAACAAATAACACTGATTCACAGTAAAATAGGATTAATTCATACTTTTTCTCCTGCAGTTACTCAGCTGGAATGCTTAGTAGAAGAGAGTTAAAAAACTGGATACTGACACATATATGTACAAGATAGATTCACCTAGGACAAGAAAAGTAAATCGGTAAAAAGTCACAGCTGTGACTTAGTTCAGTCATCTGCTGCTCGCTTCATGTGGACAACTGATACTGAGATCTTTGACACTTAACAACCAGCATCATTCTGTGTAGTCATGAACAGAACTGACATCACTTACAGTACCTCATTTTGAACACAGTGTCTTTTCTTATGAACAGTTTCAAATCACTCATCACAAAACAAGGTACTGGACAAATGTTTTGACATGATAGTTTGACAGAAAAAAATTGAGTTCCCATACTTTCCATCAGCATCACATTTATGTACTGATTCATGGTAGCTCTGTGTTGAAGTCCTGCTGCCAACGCTGCTCAATACACCATAAATAAAAGCAGTAACACTCACAATAACTAATGAGTAATTGTCACATTTGCTTTACAGTGGAAACATGAACTGAAACATTTAAAACTAAGTATGCACACATTTGATGCACCCTGTCATTTTTCCAAAATCACAGACTCCCACATTGATCCCACCCCCACATTTTACAGAAGTAAGAAACTCGTGCTTGGTTCTGGTGAATTTGAAAAGTTGAGATGTTTACTTTTTCATAATGAGTTTGTTTTATGTCAGCTTGAGCTTGTAGACAAGAACTTGTAGCAAAAAAAAAAAAAAAAGAGAGAACAGTGAGACCCACAGCGACCTTAATGGGAGTTCGGGGTCATTCTACATTAAAATCCACTGATTTTTATTAATTAACCAGTTGACCCCTGGGTTCAGTTCTAATACTTTATTTTCCCTGAAAATGTGCAAACTTTGGTAATACTACTTGCTATATCATTGATTGATGTCAGCTTTAAAAAGTTTCTGGCTCCAAAAGACTCAGTTCAAAGGGCCCTGTTTCTTTTCATGATGTAGTAAATCCCAGCAGTTCCTCCGCAAGTTGTTGAAGATTTAGTAGCTAAATTCAAACCCCTTAATCCAGTGTACTGGTGGTCCTTTTGGAAAAAGAAAAGAAAAAAAAAAGATATAATTTACAGTATAATATAGGTTTTAAGATAAGCGGAATTTCCTCAGGTTTGCATGTTTTTCTTCACTGATACTTATAAAATAAATTCATACTGAATATTTATACATAACTCTAACATCTAGTCATGGACCCTTTAAGCTGCTTCTTAAGTAACTTTTACTCCTTCAACTAGATCCCAGTTGAAACCCAAATACACCATTTGTGTTGTCTTTTATTGCCTTTCGGTTTTAATTCTCATATTAATTTGACTGTAAATCCCTTTGGTAAACATTGTTTTTGTACAAGTACACTAAAAATAAATTTGACATTGACTTGACCTTTAGGTTTATGATTATAGAAATGGGTTTCCATCTGAAATTGGCAGAGTTAACATCAAATAGATGCGTCTCCAAGTTGGCCAGCTAAAAGTGACAAACTGTAGTTGATAAACTGGCTCTCCTCGCTTGTCCAAGTATGGTCACAGCCTAAAAAAAACAAACAGCTTCAGCTGGACACATTTTCTATCACTTCATCACAGAAGTCTGAAAAAACACACACACAAAAACAAGTGACATCATTATAACTAGGGCTACTTCTTTTCTATAGTCTATGATGTAAAGTTATTCATCCATCTTGTATATCACTACATTGTTTTCAGGATTGCGGGGGAGCTGGAGTCTGTCCAAACAGTTCTTGGGTCGAGGGAGGTGGGGTACACCATGGAGGTCCATCTCAGGACCACACAGAGGCTCACAATCATCCACTCACAATCTCAGCTATGAACCGTTTTGAATCTCAGAGAAAACCAACATAAACATGGGAAGACCCCAACTGAGACTGGAATTGCTGTGAGAAAACAATCCTAACCACAAAGCCATAAAATCCTGTGATATATAAATACTGTATCTAAGACAAATCCATATAAAGTCTGTAAGTTTTAATTGCTTCAAAGATAAAAGAGCTTATAGTGGACATTTGATCAGGTCATTTTCACTCAACCAAGTGGAACCAGTGAGGCCCAGTATACATACAAACTCAAAGGTTACAGAACCTTCATTACAGCGAACTAAACGATATCTTCAAGGTTATCACTGAATATGCTGATTTTGCTTTTAAATAGTATTCTCGGGTAGTCTATCCACTTCAGGCTGTTGTGTTTACTTGTCCCGACAGCTTCCATTAATGACTGAAGTGCTATATATATGTGTGGGTTTATTTATTAGAGTGCAGGGTGGATGCTGGAACTTGATTTCAACTTCCGCTTTCAGTTAGGAAAAATCAATAGTCCGCAACAGTCAGAACAAAACTGAATTTGTTGGAAATGTCTTTTGCAGACTCTTTTTTCTGAACCTTATTAAAAACCCTTTTCCTCAGAGCTCAGACTTGGCGCTCACTGAGCTCTCGTGTGTTCCCTTTAACTCTCCACTTGTGGCTCCGGACATTCCCATCTTGTCTTTACAAAACAACCTCCGAAGAGTGCTGCGGAATTTCTCTGCCCCAAATAGGTAGACCAGCGGGTCCATGGCGCCATTCAGGCAGCTGAGGGAGGAGGTGAGGCGGTTGGCCATGCTCAGGGCTTGACGTGTCTGGCAGGAGACGTCAGGGTGACTGTAGCCGAGGATGAAGGTGGCCCTGCTCATATGATAAGGCAGGAAACACACTACGTAGATGAGCATGACCGCACCGATGGTTCGCAGAGCCCTCAGCTTCAGAGCGGGTTCTAACCTGGAGCCCCGATGCAGACTGTGGATGATGAGTAGGTAACAGGACAGGGTGGCAAGGAATGGTGGTGTGAAGGCCACAGCCAGAGAGATCAGTGCACTGCGTGAGGCTTTTTCTCTGTACAGCTGCAAGCACACTGTTGTGTTGTCCACCTGTGCAGTCTGATGGGTAACTAACAGTGGCGCCATGGAGACAGTAACAAGAACCCATAAAGAGAAGCTGATCATGTGAGCATAGCGACCTTGGCGAATCTTCAGTGACCTCACTGCGTGAACCACAGCCAGGTAGCGATCTGCTGCTACACAGGCCAGGAAGTAGAGGCTGGCATACATGTTGACATAAAACAAGTAGCCCACCACCCTGCAGGGAACCTCGCCCAGGGGCCAGTGTCCTCCTGTGAAGTGGTAGGCAGCTCTGAGTGGGAGGATTATCACGTATGATAGGTCTGCCACAGCCAGATGAATCAAGAAGACGTTTGCAGGAGAGGAAACCCCACGCTGGCGAGAAAAGATCCAGAGAGCCAAACTGTTGCCGCTCAGTGCCAGAATGAACACCACAATGTAAAACCAACCAAAGAGCTGGTTCTCCATTGTTCTGTCTGTGGCCCCACAGCTCTCCGATGACTGATTCGAGTATAAAGGTGGCATGTCCACTGTAGCAGACTCCATTATTGTGGCTGAGGAGACAGAGAAAGAGATATATGTAGATTAATTTATCTCAAACACAAGTCTGAAACCTAACAAGTTTAGTTGTTGCTGCTGTTATTTTTAATTAGGCAACAAATGCACAATCGCAATACCTAAGAACACACATTTAAACTGCAGTGCACCTACAGTGCAGTTCTGACCTGCATTTGAGTCAAGGACATTTGATTTTTAAAAAATAAGTTCATTTTCAGTATTCTGAGAGCAAGCCACCCTAGTAACAGGAAATCATACTAACTCAACCCAGCCCACGCACACATGCGTCACGTGGTGGCATTGCATTGTGGGTACTTCTTCCTGTATCGCGTCTTTGTTTGGCTAACAATTCTCCGTAATACATCTTCACTTATCCTATTAATTCACCTGCAAACTGTAAGATTGTTCACTCTCTGGGCACTCCCGTTTTTG
>JAOWBL010000019.1:13467928-13513027 GCA_028564865.1 Zenarchopterus dispar | reverse complement strand
GGATCGTTGGATTGTTGGGATTTTCCTTGTAACACTGTTTTATCTTTACCCTACAGTGTGAAGCGCCTCGAGGCGACATTTGTTGTGAATTGGCGCTATATAAATAAAAGTGAAATTGAATTGAAACAGGCAGAAACAGCGTTTGATACCATGCCAGCCTCGAAAGGTAACAATGGATGTCAGTGTCCCTGGTTAACGTGCCAAAGCCCTCAGAGCACATAATGACTTCGTTCTGACCATTGGACTTCCTCTGTAAAGTTCAGGACGTCAGACCAAATCATTGGCTCTTCACTCTCGTCTTCACAGCTCGACCGACCCAGCTCTCCGACTTGCAACAACTGATTTATCTGAACTGAAAGGCAAACACTAATGAGCAGACAGCATCATGTTAATCCAAAATGTTTATGGGCCTTGGGAAGACCAGTTTAGACAAGCAGAACAGTTTAGAGTTTTTAAGTAATACATTATCTGATATTATCTGATTATATCCTTGTGGTTCATATCACTTTTTAGACTTGACGTTTCAAAAAAATGTTTTCTCTGTTGCAAAAAGCTGCAGAAATTTGATAGCATCCTCATTTCTGTATTTAAATATCCAGCCTGGCTTGTCATAAATACTCCTGAACACACAACACATCATCAGTAGTGCATGTCTCATTTGCCTATTTAACCAGTCTAGCTGGAGTTTTTCCTTCTACTTTTAGCTAACTATTTATTTGCCTTTTTTTTCTAAGATGTCTTCCAGTGATGTTGTTTTGAGTTTGATTTGGTCAGTCTCAGATCCTCAACAAAACTTTAGTTTGTTAAACATAATAAAGTTATAATGTGGTCAACAAAAGGGAGGAGTGTGTTGTAGATTTTCAGAGCAATAAAGAAACACCAGTAGAAACAGCTGGGTAAGAAAACAAATTTATGGTTGCTAGGAAGGAAGTCCTGTTCCCAATTTGTCCTAATTTGTGAATTTAAAGCATTCAAAATATCTACTTATCCAAAAACCAACAGAAATAAGGACCCTTATTATTTACATATTTACATTTTTTGTTCCAGTGTCAGAGACATTTGACCAGTAAGTGGTGATGATCACTTTAACAATAAAGGAGTGTTTGCAGTTTGAGCAAATTCAATATTAGATCAGATTAATTACTGCTATGCAGTTACAGTTACATTTTCATCATTGCAGGATGTCAGTTTTGCAACTCAGTCCAGGATCTGATGTAAAAGTGCAGCGATGTGAAAATCCAACGTCTGGCGTTTATTTAAATGGTTATGAATTTTATGAGGTTTGGGTTGTTTCAGATGCATAGATTTTCTGAACCCCACCAGATTCTCCAAACTAAGAGCTGTGTAGTTGATTTAGTGTTTAGGGTATTAACTATAACTCCTATTTTTACTTAAATAAAAAGGAAGATCCTTTAGAAATAATGCATTTTTACATGTTAATCATATGCTGATTTGCTTCAAAGCAAGCTCTGCATTAATCACAGTTCCTGCCAGGATTATTGTTTTCGAGAGAGGCTGATGGTTTAGATCAATATTCCTTAGACACACCTAGAAATGACAAACCACTGTGCTATCCAACTTTGGCCACCTCCAACTGTCTAATTCTCCTTTCCTCCATCTATTTGCTCTTTTTTTGAATGTAGCCTTAGCTGGACATCTAAACACCACTCAGGAGGGTGTGGTGACAAAGTCGTAAATAATCTAAGGGAAGGGTTCCCTTTAACTTTCTCTTTGGTATTTGTAAAGACTCCAACACTAATATTATAACATGTGTAACTCATGAACTTGTCATCACATATCAGATTTCTGCTGCTGAGGGGAGTTTCTCAATCATATCATGCAGATATCTCACAAAACAGGGAAATGTAATCAAGAAGCACTCCACAAAAGGATTGTCTGTTTTGAATTGGGCATAATCTCTCTTTCAGCAGCTCACGAGCCAGACTTGTGGTCCATTAGGAGCTAGCCAGATGTAGCGGTACGCCTTAGTAAGTAGTGTGAGACCCACAACCAAAGCTCCTTCTCAGCCAAGGTTCAGACTCTGAGCTTTCACTCCTCTTTAAAGAAAAAAAAAAAGAAAAGAAAAAAGGGGCTGCAGTCCCAGCAGGGATAACAAACCAGGAGCGCGGCAGCTGAATAGAAAAGCCTCCATAAATGCGGCTCTCTGAGGGATAATCCTCAAGAGCAAGAGACAATCGTGAAATTTGCCGTCATCGCAGCGATCTGATTTAACAAATGCGTGCAGGCGTTCTCACAACAAGAGGAGACTGAGCATCCTGGCATCCAGTCTCTTTCAAAACTGCAACAGCAGCATTATGCTCTCTCCACTATTCTTAACTGGGACAGTAGAAATAAGAAATTTGGTCACTGGATTAAATAAAAACTGCCCACATACCCTTGAAAGCTAATTATAGAGTTATAAATATTAACCTTTTAATGGATTTACAAGACTTAAAAAAAAATGAAAAAAATATTTGACAAATACTAACTGTAGATGTAAAACTGATCATTCGTTTTGCAATTCAGCAATTTATTTCAATTCTGCTGGTTCACATTGCATCAATACTCTGACAAAAGAAAAACAAAACAAGCAAACAAGAAACTTAGTGCAAAGAAAACTTACCAGAGCTCCCGTAAGGAAAACTAGGCTGCTTGTAGGAAAAGTGGACAACAATGAGTGCAGGATCGGGGAGCGTCTATCTGCTGCTCTTTGGAGGAACTGCTGCTCGGACACAAAGAGTGCTGTCCTATAACCCCTCTCCTCTCCCTAAAGATGTCCTCAGGAATGAGACTGTAGCTCTTTTTGTCTCTCAACAAATTTGATAACAGAAAGGGAGTCCCGAATGGAGCCTTTCGTTTGAACCCTGACCCCACCCTTTCTTCCTCCATCCCTTCTCCTCAGAGAGCCACTTGTGCGCTCTACAATAGCTTGAGTCAGAATAAGCTGCACATTTTAGCAGCAGGAAGAAGAATGGCATGCCTCAGTCGCAATGAGTTGTCGGGCATGACTCCATGGAAACCAGGCCAGACCAGTGGTGCACCAAGTGCCTTCACCATGAACTCCTTCCCCCCCACTGATAGAAGATGGACTGTGTTGTTGATTGTGAAGTTTATGACTGAAGTCTCAGAGATGATCTGTCGTAGATAGACTGTTAAATTCTAAAGAGGGCCCCATGCTCTATAGGACAGCCAGGAAAAAAAAAAAGAAAAAGAAAAACAAGCTCGAGAGGGGGGGGTGCTTGGAGGAAACAGAGGCCCTTGTTGCTCTCTTGCCTCCTGGGGGCATCTGGAATTGGAATACCCAAAATAATCAGTCACATAGCCCTTGGACAGATGTGGAGAAAGCACCCTCTGGCTGAGGGGATAATATTTCTTTCAAGCAGGGAGTTCACAGCTGTGCTTCAGACACATCGTCCCCTTTTCTCCTCTGTATCATCGATATGCAAATTGTATTCTGTAGACTTGAATGAAGCCACTATCTGTCTGGGACTGTGGAGAGGCTTTGACATCGCTACCCTGTTAATCTACTGCCAACTACTAATTGGGACGGCCACCCCTCCCTTCTGTTTACTTTGTCTCTGTCTGTTGTGCATGTGGTAAACCTTCAGCAAACACATGAGTTTACTATCAAAAACACATCCTTCTTACTGCTGCTGAAAGGGTTTGGTTCAAACAGGTGCTTCTGGTGTTTTAAAGGAAATGTGATACTTTGATTTTGAAAGAGTAACTTTGAACCGATGGAAGTGTAACTCAGCCACACATGGAAACAAACCAGCGTGCACAGATGCAGTACTAATAAGAGCCATATTTTTTGCTTACTTTGTCCAGCTCAAGAACAAATGTTTTAATAACCCACTTGAAGAATATTTTTTTCCTTTTTTTAAAAGGCTGGAATATTCAGCGCACATTAAAGACAAATACACCCGCCTGGAATAAAGCAGAATCTTTTATGAGACACTAAAACATTTAGCTGGAAAATGTTTTATTTGACAAGTTTAATGGAGGAAAAAAATTCAGTGAAACATTTATTGTTGAGATTTTTTTTTATGGGAACATTCTCTCTTCAGGAAACCCTACAGAGTTTTTTTTTTTTTTTGTGCTGTTAGCAGTGTGGAGCAGTGTTTTAGTGAGTGGGCCCCTGTTATGTGTTTAGGGCGAGTACAAAAAGAGTGACGCGGTGTAACACGGCCCACCCTGAGAAGCTGGTTTCATACACTCCCACTTTCACTAGTTTGAGGCAGTCGTGCCAAAGAGGACTAACAATGCTCCAATAAAGGCAGTGAAGGACCCTGAATACATGCAAGAGATAACCAATGTGTTGGTTAGAATATCCTCATTTTTTTTTTTCATATAAGGTAAATTTAACATCTGTGTCTTCTCATAGAATTTAACACTTGTACATTTTTAGATCAAATGACAAAGGAAATGGTCTCAATACCTGTGAAAACAAATGTAATAAAATCAGCATCTGTCCACAAGCAGAAATGCTCAAGAGAAATGCTCTTCAGTGACCTCTTCAGTATTGCTGCAGACATCGATTAAGCCATTGCAAACCAATTAATGATTATTACAGTTGCAAACTCAATTTTCTTTTAAATGACAGTCACTTTATGCCTAAATGTGGTCTCAATATAATTAACTGTAATGCAAATGAGGTCTTACTTCATGGTTTGATGACTGCACCTCTGCAGACTGGACATAGTTCTGTGTTTTTGGTCAGCTGCCCCTAAAATTCCCACGAGTGGCCATGTTATCAGTCTAGAGTGGGAAATTCTCCTGAAACTATTAATGTCTCCTTGTTCTTTCTCCTTGAATATGTTACATGGCAGCACGGTGGCTTAGTGGTTAGCACTGTTGCCTCACAGCAAGAAGGTTCCCGGTTTGACTCCTGACCTGCCAGGAGTCTTTCTGTGTGGAGTTTGCATGTTCTTCCCATGCTTGCGTGGGTTTTCTCCGGGTACTCCGGTTTCCTCCCACAGTCCAAAAACATGTATGTGAGGTTAATTGCTGATTCTAAATTGCCCGTAGGTGTGCATGGTTGTTCCTCTATGTATGTGGCCCTGCGATGGACTGGCGACCTGTCCAGGGTGTACCCCTGCCTCACGCCTGAAATGGGCTGGGATTGGCTCCAGCAGACCCCCGTGACCCAGAAATGGATTCAGCAGGTCTAGAAAATGGATGGATGGAAGGTTGTTACCTATAGAGGCAGGTGTCTGGAGTGCAAAGACACAGAAGGACCACAGAGTTGGGTTTAAACATATTTAATAAGGGAAAAAAAATGCTGAAAGTCGGGCCTGAGTATAGTAGCAGAGACATACACACAGGCGTGAAATTGTTAATAGAGCATCAAAACAACAGAAGAGACTGAGCTGAATGAAATGAGTATTCATATAGAAGTTTTAAGCCTTTGATTTTACCACATAAACACAAAGCTAATCTTTTTTCTTTTTTTTTTTTGTAAATACTAGCAATTAATAAACCTTGTTCCTGATTGTCAGCACTGAAGTTAGCCTCACCATGCAAAATAACAGGATTGTTTTACAGGTTTGTCATGAATAAAGCCCTGGTCAAGTCCATAATTGTTCAACTATTATTGACACAGTTCTGTCATGAAAATGCTCTGCACTGTCAACAGTTTTAGGAGATCATTAGCATTATTAGAGCTTACGTAAATGTGTGAATGAGAATGAGTCCTTTACTTGTGGCCATGTTCCTTGGACATGTATGAAAACCTTGCTTTTTATAAAAATGAAACTCTAGGAATCAGTCGGTATCTTATTTCCACGCGGCGCGTTGACTTCTCCTTGAGAGAAGGAACAACTTCTGCAGCTGGAATCAGACATTTGCTGGACTTCACATGTTGAAGTGCTGGTTCCTGCTCTGCGCCGGCCTCCTCTCTCTCAGGTACATGTTTACATAGGAGGTTAGAAGATCATCCATTTTGTAGCCCTTTATAAAAAAAAAAAAAACAGACAAAGAAGTCAAGAAAAGAGAATGGAAAGCTTACTCTTTGGCTTTGAGAATTCGCCTCACCTGTGAAGTTTCACACAGGAATTTGGTCCCCTTGACCAAACTGCCGATAGTCATGTGAAAGTAAGTGCTTCCACTGCACCAGTTAGCAATGTGGTTGAATGGGTGATTTGCCAGAACATCCTTGCAAAAGAAAAGAAGAATAATGGTTAAAACAAAGAGCGAAATGTGGACATCAGTACTGTTCATGAGAATGTCTTTTTATTTTTTAAACCTTTGTTTTTGGATTGATGATTGTGAATCCTTGCTTGCTGATGGCTATTCGCACGATATCTGGAAAACTTGGCTCTGAAGTTTGCTGAAAAGAAAATTAGAGGCAAATGACTCAAAAGCTCTTTACAGTAGCTGTGACTATGTGCTTTGTCCCAAAAGTGCCGCCCCCCTCCCCCGGGCGACAGAGGTCGCACGGGGCTGGGAAAAGGCGAGCGCATCAGATAAACAAGCCACTCGCCCAGGCGGATCACTGATGGTGAGATAAAGCACCATTTGTGCTGCATTCACTGAAGAAATTACCTTCACTTCAAAGAAAGCACAGCCGAACGTTGGCCAGCGGTAGACCGCCTTCAAGAAGGCGATCTTGGCCTCTTCGACGGTCATGTCAGCTTGTTTGTTGTAAGAGCTGACAATATTCTGAAAAATCAAAAACATACACATCACTGTTGCCTTGTAATAACAAAACAAAACAGTATTTGTAGTATATTTAATGACGTCAGTCCTTTTCTTTCAGCCTCCACAGCCTTCAGGGTGTCTGTCCTGCATGCTGAGAGAGGGATTATGGGAAGTTTATAATAGCAATATTGTTCATAGGGTTTGGGTGATTAAAAGGACGTGTCTTATGACATTCTGGATTTTTTTTCATCGTAAAGAAATGTCATAAAAAGACCAAAACCTACACTAAATGTAATAAGTGCCACTGAGCTCCGTTGTGGTCTGCTGCTTACTACACATACGAGCGTCAGCATTGCAGGAGGTCACATGTTCCTTAGCCAAATAAGCACCCACACACAGCAGTTAAAATGATATGAGTCATGCATTCACTGATACGAAGCTTTAAATATTCACCACTGACCCCGGTGATTAAATCATCTGTGGCCAGTCTTAGTAAACAGTAAAGTTGTTACTACCAATAATCTGTTTAAAACAACTGCACAGCTCCTTCGAGCAAAATGCTCCGGATCTTTTTAAAGTAATGGTTGATCACATGCACGCAGGTCGTGCACGCTTTGAGACAGAGCGCTGGCACCGCTGGGCTCATTTCCTTTTTTAACACCAGAAAATGAGGATTTGTGGATGCGCTGAGTGAAGTGCACATGGGGTGAATACCTTGATGAACTTGTGGTAGCTGGGTTTTGTTTTTGTTTTTTTTATTCATGTTCAGGAAGGATTAGGTTGTTGAAAATAATCTTAATATACAATCCAGATCTTGACATTTCTATCAAATGTCATAAAGAAACACAACAAAGTTATTCCAACGTTCGTACCTTCTTCCACTCGTTCTCGGACATGGCCTTCACCTGGTCGGCGGGCACCAGCTCTTTTAGCATCTTGGGAATCGTGACTAGCTGGTTCTTGTCACTGCCGAACTTCACCCTGAAAAGCAGACCTGCTATGTTGACCATTTCCTCCTTAGCACAAACATGCCAGCCTCTCAAGTACTTGGGTAACTCCTGGAAGATAGAAAGGTCAATCTTTATTTCAGAACTTTTTGACAGATCTGGATTTAAGATTAGACATTAAACCATATTAAATCAACTATTAAATAAATACCTGTAGATAAAAACTGGTCTGAATCAATAACTTTTCCCTTTGCTCTATTTGACTGAGCACAATGAATACTATTGATTTAGTTTGGGCCTGGTGCGACTATGTTTATGAGGATATTTGGTTTTTGTATCATGTTCAAAAGAAGAAAAAAGCACTTTTCAAAGCTGCCTTCAAAACTTGTGAACTGTTTTATTCAAATGTACCTGAGGGAAATGAAAGATAAGATCAGCCTCCGTGTCTCTGCCAGGGACCACGTTGAACCACAACTTCCTCATAAAGAACACAAGGTAGGACACATTGACTGGTCCACCTGCAAAAACACACAAAAGAGGATTTTACAGGTTAAATATAAACTACTGTTAAATGTCTAAATGTGTCCATAACCACATGGCATGCTGTTACCATCTTTGATCTGCTTGGATCTCTTTGTCCAGTCCATGATCTGTCTCAGACTGTCAAAGAAGTAGTCGGTGTCATTCAAACTGAGAACCTGACCAAAAAAGTAAAATAAAATTCGATCTTTGTTCTTGGTTCACCAGTGACTGTTTATGACAGAGTAAGTACTGTAAAATCCTGGAATGGAAAATGATGAATGAACCTTGTCTTGGATTATGACAAACAGGCTGAAGCCGTCTGCTGAAATCAGGCCGAGTTTTTTGGAAATGTTCTGGATCAGATCCTTGATCCGGGTGCTGGTTGCTACTTCAAATACCTGGAGGAAGATGAGAGCAGGTGTTACTGGCCACTGGTGTTACTGGAAGAATATGCTGCCATTGGCGTTTCTCTTTTTATTGTTGATTATTGTTTGTGTGTTTTTTTCTTTCCTGTAAATGTGCAAATGATTTTAAAAACCCTGTGAATACCTCATCTGTGTCATTGGGGAAGTGGATTTTGTGGAAGATCTGGATGCTGTTCTGCTGGATGGCGTTCACTTCCACTTGGTGTGGTGGGAGCTTCCTGGGCTCCATCCTAGAGCAGATCCACAAACACTTTACACACTTTACCTTCTGCTGTGGCCTGTTCGAACTGAAGCTTTAGACGTTCGTTTCTGTCGTCAGAAACTTTGAATTATATTAGTCTCTCATTTAGAGCCAATCCACAAATGCCTTCTGGATTTAAACATAAAACAGATGGAAAATCAGCCAAAGGTAAAATTCAAGAGCAACTTTGTAGGAGTACTCAAAACCCAAGTTAGCAGATACTCCACACACACTTGGCTCTTTGTACTCCAGGCTGTAAACGTGTTGGGGCTGTGGTGTACTGTGGATGATTAAAACAGAAAGATTTGACAAAAAATGACGCAGTGTGAAGTCTGGCCTCATGATTTGTTCCTCTCGATCACCACTTACCATTCCCCGATTCACTAAGCCTTCGTCATTGTTACAAGAAGAAAACAACGACGATATAAACAATCAAAAGATCACACTTTGTCATCTTTGGTATCCGCTGTAACGCAGCCAAACTCTGTTTTTAACAGTACTTAAAACTGCAAAAGCTTGTCCACAAATGTATGAAAAATATATATGTTTTAGTCTTCATAAGCCACTCTAAAGTTTAAAAAATACTGCTCCTCTGTGAAATGATGAACAAAGATTTGAGCAGCTCTACTTATGATGAGCTGACTTTGTCACAATTTGTTGTTCATGTCTATGTACTTTTTGAGTAAAAGTTATGATGTCTGGACTTGTTCCAGAAATAGAAATGAACCTACCAAGAGGTTTTGGACATCTGTCACCATTATTCTTATGACATGAGAGGAAAACCCAACTCGGTCACATAATGAAAACGTTAATAGAAACACAGTCATTTTGCTGTTGGGCTTCATCTGTATTTCAAAGTATTAGTCTTGTTATAGAAACACACCTACTGAAACTGCCTTCAGACAGAAGGACAGCTACCACAAAAGCTGTAAACTGTTTCCACCTGTGTCTTTCAGCCTATTGTCATTTGTGGGAGGATGTCCAGAACAGAGGGGAAATCTGGCTTAGTTTTATTTGAAAACAAAGGGAAACTAATGTGGACGTTGTTTCAGATCCGGTCAAGCTCAACAATCTCAACCTTTACTGACTCACACATTCTGTAAAATGGGCTTTTGAGACACTGATGCATAAAATATTGCCAAACATTATTCTATCATTGTAAACTACAAAGTTCAGCAATCGACCTGAGAGTCAGCAGCTAGTTTTTAATTTGCCTCCATTTCTCCACTACTACTCTGTTTGCTTTTGGTAAATTAGAGTAACATTTTATTGTTTATGATCCTTGCTTTTTACTGACATACTTCAACAAAAACAATCAGTCTTCAAGGACCTGTTGTCATTAATTATAAAGTATGTAAAACAAACATATTCCTTGAAGACGCCATAAAAATGCTGAGTATGGCTGGTAACCCTACAGATTAACAGCAAAAGTTTTGCTGTTAATGTATTCAGTGCTGCAAGCAAGCTTAACTGAACACAGCCAAACGTGACCGCAGCAAACATAGAAGAAGAAGATGAAACAGATTAAACACAAGGTATGTCACCACTGCAGAGTCATGTTATCTGATAGTCATGTCTAACCCAACGAGGTGCAACTGAAAGTGCTTTTCTAACAGCTTCATGAGCTGCTCTATAAATGGACTGGCTCTGCAAGCTTCTGGACGCACGCTCCCATTCATGTTCGGCCTCCAGCTCTCTGTGTGTGTTGGCGGCGTGTCGGGGTCAAACCTCAGAGAGCTCTGCAGCCGCTGCAGACAGTCGGGGGCCAGAGACTCTCTGCGACGTGACTCAAGAAATCGCTGAGCGTGCCTGAGGAGAGCCTGGCTGGGAGGGAACAGGCCGCAGCAGAGCCACAGCAGCTGCCAGCCCTGCTCCATGCTGAACCTGGAGGCAGACGAGGCGGGTTTCAGAACGCGTGAGGAAATGAACACCCTTCATTTGCATCCCGTTTACTCCCGCCCCTTTTGGAAACAAGTTCAATGTTTGTTTTTAATTGCTTATAGGAAGTTAACGGTATAATTCCTTCTACTGAAGAGGCTTAAGTTACCAATGTGTTGAAAAAATATCAAAATGGTCAATAGCATAAAAGTGCAATGATAAATCAGAGAAAATGAGTTAGTAGTCTCACAAGAGGCGTCTACCTGTTGTTGTTGCTGGTCATTTGCTTCATGATCTGGCAGTAGATCTCATCCCTGAGGGCCTCGTTTTCAGTGGCAGGACCAAAGATCTGGTCAGTGAGTTCAAGAGGACTCTGCATCTGTCTGGTGGGATAATCTCCCATATACTTCAGGACTGGTATATAACAGTCAAGGAGGACTAAAGATAAGCATTCTGAGCTCAAAACAGTACTTTTTTTTTAATGATATCACCACTAAGGTGATGTACGCACTGATTGTCCACAACATAAAAACTAGTGAGAAACAAAGAGAGTAAAATGGCTCATCTAGTTACAATGCAACGCTCTGTATTCTGGCACGGATGTGCATGTTAGCCTACACTTACTTTGACAAGTCTACAGCGGCAGCCCTGCAAAAACAACTTAAGAACTGTTCAAAGTTTTCAAACAGCCACCAAAACTCCCAGATACCAATCTGATAGGATCTGAGAGTTGTCTTTGGGAAAAAAATCCAATCCACAAAGAGCCCACAACCCACAGGACCTACTGCCATGTCAAAACACCAGATACCTCAGGACATTCTTGGTTTGTTTGGTTTTTTTCTTCATGCACTGACTGGTAAGTGTTTGTTTGGCACCATGAGGTGAATCTGTTCAATATTAGGCTGGAGCTCATAACGTAATGACGGATCATACGTGATAAAGAAAAGGCTGCTGCAGGGCTGCGCTGAGTTTGTGTGCTGTGACCCGGCTGGTGGGGTGGAGAGGGGTGGGGAACTGGACTGGAGCTTACAGATGAACTCTCGGTGGGTTGTGGGCTGTCTGTTAGGCCACTCTTTCACTCTGTAGACACGTCTGCACTCTATCATCTTAAAAGTGTGCAAACTTTCAACAACCCATCAGTAGTCCTGCAAGCACATAATGTCACTGTTACTTTTGAATATAAAACAGAAAATACTGGAATGATTAACTTGAACTTGCAGACCTTTTAATTTTCTATATTTATTTTAGACTTTATAACACCTTTAATCAGGACAGCTGATAGTATTGGGTTTTGTATTCAGACCGATATTATGAAGAGCTGGTTAAGTTCCTGCTGTTGTAGGACAAGTTAATGTCAGGCTCTCTCACTTTGGACACACGCATATAGACGAGAGAGTTCATGACAGCTCAGAATGAACCCTGCCTCTGGTTACAGTGAACTAGTTTGGTGAAAAAAATGAACTTCAGTGAGGAACTGCCCCGTTAGAAATGAAACATGTGAAAATGAGAACAAGTGACGTTCACTGTGGGAAAGTTGACCTCAGATACTTTCAGCACCTGAGGTCCTTCGGAAGTCACTACTAATGGCATAAATCTTGTTGGCGAAGCTCTGAAACGCAGAGGGATTGTAAAACAGATGAATCAACAGTCCATAGCATCCAGGGGAACCTGCCTGTCAAGCATGTGAGCAGGTCAATGTATACTCTTTGCCTAGAAAATGGTTAAAATGCCATTTAAAGCACTCAAGAACACATATTTTGGTGTCTGGAGTGATCACAAATTTATAAAATCCAACATAACACATCTCTTTAGTTTGTTTGCATTAAAGACCCAACTCAGAGTTGAAATATCCCACCTCCACCTCCCCATCCTCATCTCTAACCAAAACCTCGTTTCATGCTGGATTTGCTGAACCACAGGCTTTAGGAAATTGAAAATTGTTGGATCTTGTTTTTAACTTTACTGACTAAATTCTCATCAGCATTTATATAGTTTACTTCACTGAAGAATGGTTTTAGATAACGGTGCCCACCTAGTATTTTATTTAAAGTCTTGCCTGATTAATAACAGTAATAAAATCTTTTAGATTCTACTTAGTTTATGGGAATTATCTGATGTCTGAATGCAAGGACTGGTAAACCTCACCTGACTTTACCTTTTATAAATTTTTTCCTGTTAAAAGTTTGAAATTACAAGATGTCATTTATTTTTAAATGCTGTATCAGTAATCATTTACAGTTTGATCTGGGAGTAGTTGGGGGGTCTTTTCAGCCTAATGAAGGTCATCTTCATTTGCATCTCCTCAGACCTCCACTCAAACTCCAGACCTGTTATCTGTTTCAGTGTTTTATGTATTTTATTTATATTAAATCCATTGTGATGGTGAATAAAAGACAAATTCATAAAAAACTGGTTTCGTCCAAATAATCATGGAGCACAACACAGTGACTAACCATCACCACTCCCCCCTCAATTTACTGACTGCTGAAGCCCTTTACTTGGCTGCCATGAATCCAACCACATCTCCTCTCTGCACCTACACGTGCGCTCAAACACCAGCCAGCGTGCTGGACTTTTGCTGTAGCTCCTGTTACAATCCATCTGGAACACGTCTGCTCAGCCGAGCAGCTCCAGGGTCTCTCTGAAGGTCAGGAGGACTGAGGAGCTCATCAAAAGAAAGCATACCTCCTCAGGCTTTTTCTCTAGTTGTATTCCCACCACAGACTGGTGTGAAAACTAAAATTAAAGCAGGTTGCTATAAGAAACCCAAAATATATTAAACTTTAAAAAACATGCAGATATAAAAAGAAGTGTATGTTGTAGAGTAAAGAGGATATCAGTGAAGGCCAGACAGGCTTTGTGGCCGAGATCTGAGTTGCCCATCAGCGTCTTGAGGAGCGGCTGTCTGATTGGCTCTCTGGAATGGGCCCACAGTCTTTCAGGAGCAGCATTCCTAGAAATCACCTGTCTGTTCACATCCTTAGTGGGCTGCCTGCAGGACCAAAAAAAAACAGCACGAGAGATGCTGCTGTTACAGATGTTCCCCTGACCACTGCCCTGCAGACCAGACATTGAGGAAAAAAGCAAGCAGACGGGGGTGAAACGGAGAAAATATCTGACCTGAAATACTGAAAAGAGAAATCTTTCAGTGTGGCAGGAGCCACCCTTGTAATGGTGCCTGTTTCTCTCTGGGTTTCCTGGATGAGGTTCTTTCTCTGGTTTGGTGACAGGCTGAAGAGCGTCTGAAACAAAAGACTATCATTTAATACTCAACGTCACTGAGGCACCATAACTCATTTGAACAAGACGAGTGACTGAGAACGCCGTACCATGACCTCGTTGGTGGGTTTGCTGAGGGTTGGCAGTATCAAGATGGCTTCGCTGGGAACGGCTCCTATCTTTTTGGTGCTGCTATTTTGACCCTTAAACCAGCCGTGTCTTAGAGAGAACTCGTCGTCTTTGATAAGAACAATGAGCTCTCCTTTTTTGAAGCTGAGGAGTGTGGGGTCATCTGGGGCGGAGTAGAAGAAAACTCAGAGATGAGTCATCTGCCAGTCAGCAGAAATGGATCTAAAGTCGATAACTGAGCTGGGACAGTGGATGAAAGTGGGATCGGGGCTCTGACCTTGACTGCTGACGTCCGTTAGTGCCACAGCGTACTGAGAGCGCTCTGTCATTCCACTCAGAAACATGGTGACCAGCTCAACCATGTCCTCAGCTGTGGATCTACTCAGGGTGAAGTCTCCTTTCAGTGTCAGCAGACACACAGCCTGACCAGACGCCGTACCCTCCCTAAGAAACAAAACAGACCCAGGGAAGACTTTAAATATTTTCCAGTAAACTTGCTTCTCTCTCCGATTCTCCTGGACCAGGAAGAAGCATCTTTGACCTGATGGTGTTGACTCCAGTGACTTCTGGGAAGGAGAGCACCAGCAGCCTCTTCTCCCTCTCGTCCAGGAATGTGATGCCGGTCCAGTTTATCGCCACTATGAACCGGCTCTTTGGCAGCGGGGGACCTAGAAACATCCATGGCAGCAGAAGGCACAATTATATTTTTGCTGCTCTGCAGAGGCAAACAAGGGAGTTTGAGGACTTTTTAAGCCTACAGAGAAAGAAGTGCCCTACCTATTTTATCCTGGCCAAAATAAAGAAAATATCAATAATAAGATGAATAACACCTGAAATTATTA
Organism: Zenarchopterus dispar; assembly: GCA_028564865.1. Taxonomy (NCBI): domain Eukaryota; kingdom Metazoa; phylum Chordata; class Actinopteri; order Beloniformes; family Zenarchopteridae; genus Zenarchopterus; species Zenarchopterus dispar. The sequence continues at coordinate 13,498,185 of JAOWBL010000019.1, read as the reverse complement.
ACCAAATTAAATCTTCATTTTCCAGTAGCCTCGATTCAAGCCTTTGAGGATTACCGTGACCTGGATGACTAATAGTCAACACCAGCATGTGGTGTGTTTGGGTTCACTGGCTACAGGAGGAATTTGGCCTCCTCAAAGATGCTAATGTTTTTATCCCATCTTTGAAAATCGGAGGGCCAGTGGTTGCCTAAATTTAAAGTAGCATCACAACACAAACCTGAATCCGTTTCCTCCAAGTGTACCATTCGCTAGTCCCACGCATACCTTCTGTTGAGTCATAAAATATTTAAAATTCTGACACTTTCACTTTGAGCTGATGCCCCATTTTCCACTGAAAAGCTGAGACTCAGTAAAAGTAGCAATGGCCGAAAGGTTACATGTACAAGCCTCTCACGAGGAGCTCAAACCCATCTGAAAGTTGCTCCGAAGGAATTCTGACGCTTCCCACAAAAGCAGTGGACGAGACCAGTGACACTGACTTTAAATGTTTTGTATATTCTCAAACACTCTGATCATTTCCAGTTGTTTATATATTTAAAAGAAAAAGAAATAGATGTTCAGTGTGGATTCAACAAGACGTCAGGTATTTTATTTTGCTGGTCGAGTTGTGTGAATGTGAATGTAGAAATTCTTTCCACCGCCGTCAAACCACCTTTGAATATTTTGAACACATTTTATTCCATCAATTCATCTTCCTAAGTTGTAAATATTTTTGCTTCTGACTTTAAATAAAGGAACTTAGCACATAAGCTGTACATTTACAACACAACAGAACAGAAAGTCTCTCTGCAACCAGACACCAACCTGACAACTTGGTGACTTCAAAGAACCTGGAGAAGAACATGGGCCACTTCTCCCTGGCGTAGTCCACAATCTCTGCCTTCACAGTGTCTGCTTTTTGTCTCGAGCTCACAAACGAACTCTTGGGTGGTTTACGAAAGATACAGATAAAATGCATTTAATGAACTCGAAGTTGGATTAGAGTGTTTTTTTTTTTTTTCTAACGATTTCTGTTAAATCCATGCAGTTACTGACCTGAGCGTGAGCAGTGCTGACCATCTGAACCCATTTGGCTTCTGACTTGGCTTCCAGCAGAGAGCTGTTGATGCAGTCCTGCACAACTTCCTTCACGATGTCTGGATTGCTGTCTGACCCATGCTGGATGTACAAATGCTTTGCAGCGAGATCCACGAGGTCATCCTCCTGGGAAAGGGAAATGTGCAGCGAACAGCTGTGACTCTGGACTTTTCGGGGAGCGTTTCTTCTGATCAACGTCAGCCCACCTTTTCAGTCTGGTACTCTCCAAACTTCAGGCCATGGATGATCTGCTTGTAGATGAGGTCTGTGCTGACCTTATCCTCTTTGCAGTCGTGCCAGGGGGTGAAGACCTCCTTGCGGAAGAAGAGCCGCCATGGGGCGTGCTGCTCCTGGCCTCCCCTCCTCTTCACCTCCTGCTCACACTGGGAGATGGCATCCATCACATGCTCTCGGCTGCTGCCCAGAGCCCACACCTTCAGCAACGATCAAAAGAACCGATCAGCCTCTGTTATTCCTTGCTTTTCTGACTTAAATGGGATGTTCAAGCATTGGAAACAACTGATCAACTTTCACCTGCTGAAAATGAGGCATAATTAGAAACCTTCTGGAAAATGGGATGGTCATTTTTCTCTGTCAAATTTTCTTATTTCAGTGGGAAATAATCTGAATCTGAGTATTTCAAAATTGAGCAGCAAAAATCTGTGAATTCTTTTTTTTTTTATGGCAAATTAACTCACCATCTATTATAGACAGATGTGCATTTGACTGTTTTTACCTTCTCATACATAGCCACATATATAGAAAAGCCAAAAGTGTCTTTGAGTTTGATTTTGTTGGAGACGAGCTGGCAGATCTCTTTGGACGTAGATGCTGAGTCGACGGGAAGGTTAATGGAGCGGCCATCCATCAGTGACACGGACACAATCATGGGCTTTTTCGTCTTCGTTGCCTGTCACGGTGCAGAAGAATGATTGATGAAAAATCACTCGTTCTGAATGAGAAAGTTGCTTAAAATGCACTTCAATCAAAAAAAAAAAACAGTAATTCTTTAACTTAAAGTATAAAAAAGCCTGTATTTAGTTTAGGATCAGGTAATCCAGATTCTGATGCTTCTTCCAGGTTTATTCTGCTACCTAGATGTAACTCAAGTTAGACAAACTTTGTGGTGTTTACAGAGGAAAGTTGCTTTTTCAAAATTCAACAAGGACAGTTTTCCAAAAACAATTCCCTGCGGTCAGAATAAATCAATAAACTCGGTGTAGTTTCACCAAAAATGTAGTTGCAATGAAAACTTTTGAGATGGATTATAATCCACTGATTGTTCTAAATGTAAACTTGCAGCTTTCTCAAGAAAACATGAGCACATAAAAGGAAATCCAACCTCCACTTTTTGGCATCAAAAGCTTTCAAAGTAGGAATAAACAGCACAGATTAAACTGAGGTGGTAAAAATAGTTAAAGAAGTGTTGCACATTGTGGTTTTAATTTATTGATTCTCGAGATGAGTTTTAATCTCAAAACGTAAATCTCACAGTCTGAATATCACTTTATTGAAAAAATACTGTGGCCCTTCTGCAGTGACTTGTTGACGAAATGCTGTAAGCCAAGAAAAATATGCACAAACTCCTGTAATATTTCTCACCTCCCTAAAGAGAAAAGGAATCATTGATCTATATAGCTAAATGAAAATAAACTTTAGGTGAAGCCACTAAAGATACAGAGGATTCATGAATTATTCAGATCCTTTCTAAGTTATCACACGTTTTATTTTGGATGGATAAAGCAACCTAGATCCAATAGCTTGCATAAAATAACACCTTTTAAGAAAGTTATGTAATTCTATTACTAAAAAAAAAAAATAGAAGTGCCAGAAAATGCTTCTGCTTCTAGAGCTTTTGAGCTTCAAGCTTTCATTAAATTAATGACCAGAGAAATGTTTTTGCAGAGCATTATGGGTCACAGTAAAGTTGGCTTTTTGGTCTGATACTTAATCATTTTGATCTCAGCAGACATATATGTGAACTGTTGACATAGTTAACAAATACACGTCTGAGTTATCCCCAGCGCCTGTGCATCAATGCCAGAGTCAGCACCTGTAACTCCAGCCAGGCGGGAGGCTCGCCCCTCACTCCGTTCATCACTGTGCGGCGTAGCCGGTCTGCACAGTAGGGAGCGTAGCCCCCCGGAGCAAAACGGATGAAGCTTTGGAGGTACTGGCAAGACAAGAGACGGCAGGGTATGTGAGAAACATCACAACGTGCAGCGCCTCATTGATGGTAGGGACGCAGCAGGTTTTACGCACCCTCATAAAACGCTCACTTGGAGGAAAAACACCCAAACAGAGCGACAGCAGGATCCAGCCACGGAAGTAGCTGTTGCGATTGTTGTTCTCCTGCAGCTGCTTGCAGATTTGACAGTAAATCTCATCCCTGAACAGACATTGCTGCATTGATAGAGGTTCAGACACTAACAACATGAATGTTGGATTTTAACGTAAAATTGCATCAACCTCAGGTCACGTCTGACGATGGCATATCCCACGATGATGTGGAGCTTTTCAAGAGATGTCAGGGGCCTGTCCAAGGTGGGCCCTTCATCGATCATGACGTCACTGTCCTCCTTCACCATCTGCAGAGTGGTGGGCTTTGACACTTCGGTTAGATCTTCTGACTGTACGAGGAAAACGTGAAGTGTTTATCACTTGGTGGCTGTCAACATTCTGCTGAAATGTTCAGACTTTCCCCTCACCTCCTCCATGATGATGGAGGGCTTCCTGAAGCTTGAAGAGAGCTTTTGGCTTCCATTGTCTTGAACAGTGGGTGTCTTTTTGTTCCTGGACAGAAGGTCGGTGAATGTGGATCCTTTTCGTGCTCGAGGGCTGCCTTCTGGTACAGTGTAAGCCCTCGGGTTTGTCTCGCTGGGCACAGCGGAAGGCTTCCTGGTTTTTGTCAGAAGGTCTGTGAAAACAGAGCTCTTCCTCTTCTGGGGTGGGTCCTCGGGTACCGTGGAAGGTTTATTCTCTTTTTTATTTCGAAGTACCCTCTAAAATAAAGCAAGAAAAAAACATTTAAACCTCCAGAATGAATTAATGTTAACCTAAATTAAATGCTGTAAATCTGTCAGCTTCCGGCGAGGACAGATACCTGATCCAGGCCCACCATGTGGCTCAGACGTCTGTCTTTTCTGGATATTAAGTCCTGGGGCATGAACCGCTCCTGCGGGGAAGTTGTCTGAGCTCTGGCCTGTTTCTTTGGCTCGGGGAGGTCTCCCATGAATCTCAGAATGATCCACCACACCGTGAGCGAAGCCTGGTGAAAACACAACACCAAGTCACTCCTGTAAACTGGGGAACTGGTAAAGCAACCACTATGAGAATCAGAAACCAAAGAGATCCGAGAAAAGCACCAGAACATCTCCTTCATCTTCATGGTGGAGAAGTGGCAGTCGAAGCCTCTGACGGATGTGGGTGGGGGTGGCGGCACCCTGGAAGTACATGGAGGCAAACTTGGAGAAGGAGTACTCATCCAGGTCATCGTAGTCCTCGTTGGGAAGATCTTCTTCGATGGGAATCTCATCAATGTCGATCTCCTCAATTATCTTCCGTTTCCCCTCAATATTCTGCAAACAGAAAAAATATATAACTTATTAACCTGCTTTTTTTATTTGTCAATGCTGCAACACTTGAACTCTTCCCGAACCTCAAATCCCACTGGCGCCTGTCCTTCCTGCCCTCCAACAATACTGGGCAGGAAGCCAAAGATGTCATCCACCAGCTCCTGCTCTGTTCTGGATTCAGCCTGAGCTCTGGCCTCCATCTCTCTCTTCTGCCTCAGCACTTCCTCCAAGTGTTTCTGTTTTTCCAAAATGGCTTGTCGTTCTGCTTCCCTCTCTTTAGCAGAGAGGTACATCTGGGAGACCACAAGACAAGGGATCGGTGAAAAGAAAACACGCTTACTCCTGAGTAACAGTGTATCTTCATCATATGTTATCACGCTCGGCCCTGAGAGTTAAACTCCTCCCGTATGACCACGCTGCAGCCAACGGTTTTATGCCATTGACTGCAACATGGTCAGATATGCATGGAGGAGTTTAAGATTCTTTGTCTTGATCAAAAACACCAGGACTGCAGTTACATGATGTCAGCTGTCATGGCAACGTCCACTCTGAGGTTGGCTCAAGGAGACTTTCAAACATAACGCCTGAAGTCCTTAAGAAAACGTTAAAACTGATCAGCAGTTTCGTGCTGATATTTGATCTCGAAAAGTAATGGATAAGCAATTTAAAAAAGATGATAAAAGAGAATAACACTTAGATCAGCAGTGATTAAATAGCTGAGATGAGTCAGACCACTATATGGATCAGGGGTGTCCAACCCTGGTCCTCGAGAGCTCCTGTCCTGCATGTTTTAGACGTTTCCCTGCTTCAACACACCATGAAACACATGACTGTCTCATTGACAGACTTGTTCAGACCTGGATGACAACCTGTTAACAACCATTAAGGAGAATCAGGTGTGTTGATGCAGGGAAACATCTAAAACCTGCAGGACAGCAGCTCTAGAGGACCAGGGTTGGTGACCCCAGGACTAGATTATTAAGATAACTGGGTAAAAGCAGGTACATTTATTATTATACCAGTTAAGGAGGAGGATAAATAGTTAAAATTTAAAGCTGAAATAAAGTGATTAACAACAAAAATTGTTGATTCAATTATATTTAAATAGTTGGCAAGAAGAAATCGTGGCTGAAAGCAACTGGTTGGAACTGATAAAACTAAGTTCACGAGTAGAATCAAAGTGGAGAATCAAACCATCTTACTGGTTAAAACTGTTGCGTGGACGGCAGGAATAATCAGGAGAAATCATTGATCTGTCAAAAGGGCTCAAACAAGAGACATGTGGGACATGTGGACATGTCTTGGTGCTTGAGTTACTCTAACAGGAGCCACATGTGAGGCAGAGTTATAATAGTTTAGAATTGTTTAATAGTTTTTATTTTTATTTTGCTTTTCAGTTTGATTGTTTCGATGTACCCAATGTATCGGTAGCTTTAGTTTGGTTTTACTTTTTACATTTTTTTAGTTTCAGGCTTAGTTTGAGGTTTTGAGGTATTGACTTAAAGATGAACAAAAAAATCTGGGATTACAGAATCCTACCAAGAGTGCTATACGGAACAAAAAAACTTTATTCTTTCTTTTAAGTATTAAGAATTTTAAAAAAGAATGAGTAATTTAGTAACGAGAACGATGAAGCTGTAAACATAAAAACCAAGGCGTGAGTTTCAGTTAGTTCTGCATCGTAAATACCAATTCTAGTTTAGTTTTATAAAAATCTTTAGTCCTTATTTTTCTTTTGGTTAACTGGATTATTTTTTTCACTGTTCTTTTCAGTTTTAGTCTTAGTTTTGGTTAACTAGAATAACTCTAGTTGAGACCCTAGTCTTTAACTGTTGTGATATCGACAGAAAACAGCTTCTCTGCGCTCCTTACATCTCTCTTCTTCTGTTTGAGGGCTTTTCTTGCCAGCATCCCTCTGGTCTGTGTCTGCAGCAGGATCACGGCATCTCTCTTGCGTTTCCAGTCCTTCCTGGCCAGGTAGCCCCTGATCTGAGTCTGAAGGACGAGAGCAGCCTCCCGTTTCTTCCTGTACTGAAGGTGGAGGTGACGAGAGCGAGCCTGTGCCTGCAGCCTGGCAAAGCCCAGCTGCACCTGTCGTTGGAGTACACAGTATATGAAGGTTTAACACAGCCCATTTAAAGGAGACATAACCTTTTTAAGCACCAATTGACACAGCTACATCCCTTGTGTGCACTTTTTTTAAAAAAAATCAATGTTATAATTTTACACTGGCTACTTCCAAAGAGCAAATGCCACATGATATGAAGTTAGTGGAGATAAAAGCTGGATAATTCTGTGATGATCTGGGTCTGTGACATCACAGGACCCTTTCATAGAATCTTTACAAACTTAAGTGACCACAGAAAAAGAGATAGGATCGTTTAATGTTTTCGATTTGGCAGTCACTTCAGACAATCAAGTAGAAGCTCTCTAGCTAAGAGAGCATATATTTCTACATATATATGTTTTTTTCAACATATATCCCTCTTCAATGAACAAACAAGTTAAATTAAAAAGAAGAAAACAGATGAAATCCCTCACCACTCGGTACAGTTTCCTGCCTTTGTAGCCTCTCCAGGTTTTTTGAATAACAAGAGCGCCTGCCCTTTTCTTCAGAAATTCTCTCCTTCAGAAGAGAACACACAGGCATTAAACTGTGATCCATCTGAAAACACAAAAGCTACTTTTGAAGTCTTTTGTCCTGCACCTGAATTTATAGCCCCTCATGACCTTCTGGATTAAAAGGGCTTTCGTGTTTAGCTCTTTCATTCGCTGCAGTTCCAGCATTGTGTCATGAAAGTCCTGAAGGAGAATAGAAACGGTGAACACTTGATTATTTTACTTGACAAAATCATTAGTTTAAATACCTTGGGATTTAGAGTGTTTCAAACCACATAAATTTAAATAACTGGTGCCTGTTGTCTGTGTTGACTGCCACTAAATGAAGACAGACTTTACACAGAAACGGGAGGCTGCACCTTGAGGAATATCTTTGTCTTGCCCGTCTTCCAGTCGCCTTCCCCAGTGAGCACGCTTTCACAGATGCTCTCGCAGCATTTCTGCTTGCTTTCCTGTTAAAACAAAATAACTATCAACCACAGATGCAAAAACAGGCGAGGAAAGGTGGAAATGAGCATTTCCTAACGCTCAACGCACCGTTTTTGGATCACAGAGGGAAGTCCTCAGGAGAACGCGGTAGCGGCCTAGAAACTCGCTGAAAGTGTAACGTACAGGATACCCGGCTTTCCGGATCTTGATGGTCTCCATCATGCCGGAGTAACGGAGCTGGCGCAGGCACAGCTCTCTGTCAAACAGCTGAAGCAAAGAGCCAGAATGTGGGATTTACTGTTTCAGTTGTGTTTTTCTTTTCTTTTTTTATTGTGGTTGAGTGAAGGGAGCTTCTCTGCTCACCATGGGCTTCTTAAAGTCATTAGGCTTGATGCAGCGGATGAAATAAGGCTGACAGGCCGTCAGCGTTTTCATCAGGGAGTCCAGAGACTGACGGAACTGACCGCTCAAAGTCGGCACAAGCTTCTTGCTGTCAGCTGTTTGCTGCCGGACAAAAACAGAAGTCATTTGTGCGAGCTGCAGTCTGCAGGGATGGAGATCAGGTCTCCTGAGGCCACACTTACACGGACGGTATTCTTGGTTGTGGTGATGATCATCTTGGGGTTGCCGGTCCTCTTGATTGATTTGGAGCTGGGGCCCAGCTCCTTGTGAAAGGTCTTTCTGAGGAGTTTGTTGGTGGAGGTCTCCACCAGCTGAATCAGGTCCAGGCTGAGCGCGTCACGGTTTTTTTCAAGGAAACCTGGAATGAAACAGACGTACTGAAACACTGCAGACAGTTTTAAAAAAAGCAAAGATTTGCCTTTGTTTAAATCCTTGACGGAACCTTTTGAGTCATAGTGGACCACTCCTGCAAAGTGCCGGATCCCAAACTGTGTGTCGTGGTTGTTCTTCGGGGGAATGTAGATGTCCCCTTTGCCGTGAACCGTGTTCATCTTTTGGAGCATGGTGGTGTCTGTACCCTGAAGATGAATCAAACGACACAATCAAAACCAGCTTTTCTGTGTCGTAACAAAGCGTCATGAGGCACAGGGAGGACCCAGACCTTGGGAAAGTGGCTCTCCTCGTCAATAAGCGCCAGTATGTTCAGAGGTTTGCATGCCAGAACGTCCAGAGTGTGGTGGTTGTCTTGATAGTCGATGTGTTTCCAAACAATGTTCTCGCGGGTGTATTCCTCCTGCTCAAGCTTGAAGACGTGCTTGACGAAGAACTGCTGCAGCTGCTCGTTGGCAAAGTTGATGCACAGCTGCTCAAAGCTGCGGAGATGGATGGGAGGATGTTACCCTGGAAACGGCAGTGGAACAGCTCTAAAGTCATGAACACCTGTTTACCTGTTTTTGTCAAAGTTCTCAAAGCCAAAGATGTCAAGAAGGCCTATTGACTGTGGGATCTCTTTGTCCTCTTCCTGCGGCTTGTGAATGGCGCTGTTGATTTTATCCACCACCCAAATGAAAAGTCTTCCATATATTGCCTGGACAAATATGAAAGATAACAGCGGTGTCAGGCAATCAAACAACAGGGTTCAATTTGACACTAAGGAAGAGTACACCGACGCCAGCGAAGGGCAGCATGCAAGAGCGAAGACAAAGAGAGCGAGCAAACATATTTCCCATAAAAGAGGTCTCCACCCCACTCTTCCATCCGCTCCTCATTTTGTCGACCTTCCCCTTTATCTGGGTTTATCTTTTCAAAACAGCTCCTTGTTTGTGAAATTTGCATGGATTACTTTGACAAAGGCGTCCTTGCCATCCACAGCTTGAACCGAGTTCAGAGGTTTGGACACGGACTCTTTGGCGGTCGTGACGCTGCGCTGAGTCAGGCTGTTCTGCAGTGCTTTGGGATCCACCTGAAAGCGCAGAGGCATGCGGTCAGATCAGGTGATCTCCGCAGATCCCGTCTTTTTGCAGGCACGGACGACCCCTACCTCCAGAAGCTTGCTGGCCATGTTGAAGTGTGTCGACGTGAGGACCTCGCAGCCTTCAAGATTATTTACGGTGGTGTCTGAAATAAGGCAGACGATGACAGCAGGTTGCTACAAAGATGCGCTGATTTGTGGCACTTGAGAAAGCGTTAACATTATCGCCGTTACCCTTAAAGTCCACGTTGCCCAGGTGAAGGATTGCAGCGAGAAGTTTAAAAATCTCCCAGGAATCCGTCTCTGAGAACATGAGGATCTTCAGAGCTGTTCGGAAGTGAGTGTACTCCATCATGTCATCACGGCCTTCACAGCTGATGCATTTACCCTGATGAAACGGTACATCTGTCATTCACAATCCATGGAATCCTCCTCAGATAGAAACGACATGAGCTTTTTAACTGGAGCATAAAAGTACCATGATCAGATACTTGTAATCAGCGGCCGTCCCGAGGGACAGAGTCTTCTTCTGCTCCGCGGACATGCCCACCAGCATGTAGTAGAAGATGTGATAGTTTCTTTCCTCCGGTGCCTGTTCATAAAGCAAATTCCCTTTACCACAAAGATGTGAGCTGTAGCCCACTTCATCACTACATCAATCAGATGAGTCATTTCTTCACCTGACGAATAACTCTGGACTTCTCCAGCAGGTACTGCTCAACTCGGGCCCCTTCAATGGCCCCACCTTTGGTGAAGCTGATGTCAATGTACTTCCCGAAGCGGCTGGAGTTATCATTACGGATGGTTTTGGCATTACCAAAGGCTGAAATGAGAACACGAAACAGAATGACAGTGAGATGGCGTGGATTTGATGAGGAGCGCTCCGTGTGGACGGTCCACTCTGACCTTCTAAGATGGGGTTTGCCTCGAGGATCTGCTGCTCGATCCAGGAGTGCTGGCCGCTCACAGCAGCCAGGAACTGCAGCATCAGCTTGGTGCTCTCGGTTTTCCCTGCTCCTGACTCTCCGCTGATGCAGAAAACAGGGATGTGAGGCGGTGCTGGTGAGATGTGTTCATGGATGTTCTTTGTGGTTTTGAGATGGTGCACTTGGACAATTGTTATGATCCCCTTTGTTTATTTTTTCATTTATTTATTTAGATCAACTTTTTTCAGAACTCTCTCCCCTCCGGTTCATCTTTGCCATATTTGTCCCTTTTTTAAACTTATTTTGTCTGATTGCTTTTGGAGTTTGCTCCACTGACTGACGTCTTATGTGTGACTTCTTATCAATAAGCCTTGGCTTTCAGCCTTTTATTTCAAGTTTGTTCTGATTTCTTGTGTCATTTCCTGGCCTCGGTCCATCACAGACATACACGCAAAAAATTAAATCATAATAATAATAATAATAATTGTGCTATACCACTTACTTTAATATTGTTAGTATTGTTGGTGTGGCTGAGTGGGTACAATCTAAGCTTTTCTAAGACAAAGGAGTTCCACAGAGATCAGTTTTAGGTCCTTTTATCTTTACACATTATTCTTCATATATAAATTTGTATCGACTGTTGTGTATGTGACTCCCTACGTAAGTAAATACGTTTAAAATGGGCTAAACTATACACACACACAGAACTATACACACTCTTGTTGCTAAATTAAGCCAAGTTGCTGCTGTCTACATCTTTTATTTTTGGGGAAGTATTAAATCTCCAGCAGATTTTTTTTTTTAAAAGCACACATCTCAAGCAAACAGACCACTTTCTTTTTTTTCCCTTTTACCATGTAAGTACTATTTATCTCATTTGCTCCTTGTAAAAAGGTCAAGCCACTCAAACAAAAAAGGCCTAAGTTTTCATGTGAAACAATCAAAAACACCCGAATAAACTTCAGCCTGGCGTTATGGGGTCCCACCTGATGACGCAACACTGGTTCTTTTTGTTGCGGCGCATGTTGAAATAGCAGGAGTCTGCGATGGCAAAGACATGCGGCGGCAGTTCACCCAGGCGTCGATCTGTGTACATCTGCACATGCTCAGTGGTGTAGATGGGCAGCACCTCGTAAGGGTTCACCGCCACCAGAATGGACCCTGTGTATGTCTGAAAACAGAGGCAAGTTAAGTGTGAGACACCAGTGCACTTGGTAAGGACGTGAACAAGTTATAACGGTTGAGGCATGAAATCCAGCAACATGAGCCACTTTAGTCACGGCTGCCGTGACACGTCACTGAAAGGGTTCAAACATTTCACTGATTAGTCTTAGTCACGCTTTATACCCACACTGCTCGATGACTGATAAGTGCAAGACAGAGGAGGGTTTGTCTCTGTAAATACAGCCTTCAGCGTTTAGCAGTCAAAAAATAGTGAAGTGATAGTTTTTTGTTAAAAATAGATGCTCATTTTAAATTTGATGCAAGCAACATGCTTGGAAACAGCCCTTTATTAAGAACGCTTAATGAGCAAAAATGTTCCCATTTCTGGAGCGCAGCTGTTAAATTTTTCATTTCATAATGCACCAAAGAAGTTTTAATGGTGACAGGTCTGAAGTGCAGTCATGCCAGTTCACCCTCTGATCCGTTACTGCTGAGACATGAAGCTGCTGTATAAATCACTCTGACAGCAGCTTGGCTTTGTCTTGTAGAAACTTCAAGGTGTTCCCTCAGAGAGAGGACTCGTGGATGGCAGCACATATTGTTCCAATACCCTGCTTTGGCAGGAGTGAAAGCCAGCTAAACTATGTCCACGAACACCATCTGAAATACTCCAGAATTCTTCTTCTCCTGTTTGGACCAGGTGATGCAGAATTCATGACTTTAAAAACAGTTTAAGATTCAAGTTTGTCAGATCACAGAAGAGTGCGCCACTTTGAAATAAAATAAATATTTTGAATTGTTAATAATTGTTTATCAAGTAAGTAGTCTGAGATTTGTGTGAAAATCATCGGCATCTGCGATGGACTGGCGACCATGGTCCATGGTGTACCCCTGCCTATCGCCTGTTATGGGCTGGGATTGGCTCCAGCAGACCCCCATGACCCAGACATGGATTCAGCGGGCACAGAAAATAGATGGGTGGATCATCGGCCCTCTGTAGAAACTGCACCTCTGTAAACTATACTCAGTTACTTTACTTGGATCAGAGAAATTACGAATTGAATCTCTTTTTCTCAGTCCACCGGACTTTCTGTGTCTCTGAGGTATTTGTTAGTATGTTCGGCATGGCTGCTGCTGTAGGCAAGCTGGGGAAGGTGGAGTTGCCATCAACTGGAGGTGCTGCTGTAGGGAAAGAACTCAGTGGCACCAAAATCCATTTTGGGTCAAAAATGAAGGTCTGTGTGTGAGACGGTGACAGCCCAACAAAATGATGATGCAGCATTTCTTTGATGGCAACGATTGAAGGAGCAGAAAACAGGAGTACTGTGCTCATAGTTCTTGTTTTGATTCTTTGACATGTTCCAGACTGTCCAGGTGGTATGAGTCCTGTCAGTCAGATAGTTGCAGGTAGTTGATGCTAACTGCAAGTTAGCGTTGTTATGGCACCTGCAGTGTCAGGTAGTTTGTTGGTAATGTGAGTTCATGTGGTCATATGTTCTGGAGGTGTGGGTTTTGATGGGGGTTAGAACACTGAGTAATAAGATCTGAACAAACCCTCCGTGATGTCCAGATCTTATTAGGATCTCTACAGAGTACCTTTGAAGCCTCTTTTTCTCGTACGGTGTGGCACCATGTTGTAAATGGGTGGAACAAACACACCTGAGAAGCCAGCTGGAACACGCCCACCTTATTTCAGTCACAGTTAGCCATTTTAGCTTGGATCCCTTAGCTTATTTTAAACTATAAATGCTAGTTAATATTACTTTACATTGATTCTTACATTGATCAAATATGTCCAAATATCCTCATTTCAAGCGTCACTACTGAAACGACATCTGAAACGAGGACCAGCAGAGCTCCATTGAGACCTGCGGTCGCTCGACCCGGGGCTTGCAGGGACTCTTGATGCTGATCTCAGCAGGCTTTCGTTTGGGAGAGTGGTAAAATGATCAGCTGTGGCCCACCGGCTTCCTCAGCCGATCCACTTCACAGTAGCTGCCTGTGATTATTTGCAACTGAAGCTTCAATGTTGTTTTAGTGTCATTTCGCTGACCGTTAGCACAAGTTGGCTGCTGCTCTGTTAAGCTCCGTTGTCTGATCTTTCCAGGTCAACACACAGCTAGAAGTCCCGACACTGGTTATTACTAAGTAGCAAAAGTGATGACAACTAACCATTGACTGCTCAGGCTGTCAATCAAAACACCACGCCACTAATTGTAGATAAATACATGGTCATTTTACATGATACCGTACAAAATAAATTCACCCCTCCTGCAGTTATTATTGTTAAAGCTGTGAAAATTAAAAAATATACCTTTATAACAAGGCTGTAAATATGTTTATTTCCTCTTCAAAGTTGGACATTTTAACACCAGAGTCATGTTAAAATGTGGGCTTGTTAACAGGAGACTGACTCGCTTTTCCACCCAGTGGTGAGTTGAGGAACTGCAACTTTTCTTACTTCTCTATTGGCTTCACCTTGGAGGTTGGCAGCTCCTTTAGAAGACAGAGGCTGAGCATGCGGGTTGTCTACTTTCAAAATCTCACATTACCTGCTCCAGCTTTAGCCTGGGGGTTGGTGGTTCATGGTGTGATAAAGTCTTAAGTTGACTTTTGCGGGTGCAGCAACAGCTGTGCTCAAAGACAACAGTTTAACTTGTTGCAGTCACAGGATTAAGTCTCATTTTGTTGCAAAGCAGCATCAATGACATTTATTATTTGTACTCTGCTTTGTTCTGTGAATCCAGAGATTTGCCCACATTTTCTGAATCTTTTTTTAACTACAATATGTACTAGGTATCAAACCCCAAACCATCCAACGACCACTACAAACTTGACCTCAAATCAGTTATATTATACATTTGTCATCAGTTACCTAATTTGTGGTGGTATTTTCCATCAGCTCCTTTGTTTCTTTCCCAGCATCTTTGAAACACGTCACCGACTCAAACAGAAAATTAGCTTTTTTTTACTCATTATTGACATCGGCTTCTGTTTACATTTTAAAACAGTGCTGCATTTAAATGTGACAAAATGGCCTGATTCATGCCCAACCACACACTGATGCAGTGACACAGAAACACTGGTGACGTTCTCCTTCCACAGAGGCTCATTCGTCTCTATGGTGACAAACAGTTCAGTGATAAACCACGGGGCAAAGTCTACGAATGAAGGCCGCCCACAGCAGGGGGAAAACAGGGACGAGTAAGCATTTCCAGCAGGTTATGGGCACCATAAAAGAAGGTGGATCCGGCGTGAATCACTGGAACAGAAACTTACGTAGATGATGCCCTCTCTGTGTCGCACCAGCAGGTTCCTGAGCAGCCCAGCCTCGTTGAGGTCACCGAGCCTGATCATGTCATCCACACCTTTCACGGAGGTGGGGTGCATGGGCCGGATGCTACCCTCAATCTTCTTGCTGATCTTGTGTTTCTATGTATAAAAATGAAAGAGCAGCCATTATACAGCAGGGTTAAATGTACATTTCTTGAGTATGACTGAGGTGAATGTTTCTAGGTGTCGTACCTTTCCTTCATCATCCAGCAGCTGAAGCTGGCCCGTGTCTGTAATCTGAACTTCTGCCCCCAGCGGCACCCCAGCGCCCACGTCCACCCACACAAAATCCCCCTGGTTCACAAAAGCAGACATTATTAAAGCCTCAAAGTCCTCAACAAGACTGTCTGAACGTTGTGACTTGAAGACTTATGTGCACGAGAAGCATGTTCATACCTTGCTCAGATGCAGCATGGCTGAAGTGTGGATTTAGTCTGAAGAGAAAAAGAAAGAGAAGCTTCTCATTTAGATTTATCAACATTACAATAGTTGAACTTATCACATAATCCCAGGTGAATAAAGACGATTATTAGACCAGCTGAGCATGTTACAATGTTTTAGCTCAACTGTAACACTCTCATTTTAAATAACCTTAAAAACACCACTGTACTAAAGTAACACAAGTTTATAATTCAATACGTTTGTCGTTGAAACAGATTTTTGCCACAAATACTAAATCAAACCATGAAAGAACAAAATGTTGAACATCAGAGGTATCCAGAGCATCCGATTGTTGGTAAACATTGAAAATAAGTCATTTTGGATCATTTGTGCGCTATGCCAGCTCTTACCTGAGAACAGGTGTCTCTTTGGTGGAAGCCCCCACTACTGCTGAGGGAACACTTCCTTGAACGACAGCGAAGCAGGAAGGTTTCCCAGCACTTTCTCAGTTTATGGCCCTTTGACTTTGCTCCCGCCACGGCAGAGCCACCCAGCACCTTACATCACCACCGAGCATTCGCATCTGTTGTTCTCAAACACGTAAGAGCTTCCTCTCCAACGACATGCTAAGCAGCTCCAAACACAGCTTTGCGGGATTCGGCACGCTGAATAAAGACAACACAGCTCCACTGTTGTTCATGGAAACTTTGAAAACTACTTTAACTGCCTTGTGTTTTGTATTTCCCAGTTATTAACGTTAAACATCAGAAAAAGGTATCCGTCTGCGAATGACACACCGTTACGGTGGTGAAAGGAAGCGTGCTACAAGTGGAAGGTCAATTACTGCAATGCCAGTAAATCACTTTTCCTGATTGATAAACAGTTGTCATGGGTCAAGAACGTGTTTCCAGGGAGGCAATTATGTCGTAAAGAGACGATAGTAAAGAATACTGGGTAGTCGAGATGGTAGGCTGTCATTTAGATGACTAGTAAAGGCAAGCAGAGGAAAACACTAATAGAGCACAAATCAGGAATAGAAGGTGGGTTTTACATGTGTAATCGATCTATACAGCAGGGTAGAATTAAAAAAAAAAAAAAGACTTGGCAATCAGAATGTTTTTGTGCTGAACTGTTAATTTCTAATATTTAATCAAGTTGAAATATTGAGCTTGATCAGAATGTTTCTTTTTAAAGTGGATCAATGATTTAACACTACCCATCTAGTGAGGTGTGCTTATCTATTTGAGAACAGACATCACTGAGATTAAAAAACAAAAACCAACAGGGACTAACAACAGTGAAAACAGAAGACGAACAGAACAACGTATCCTGTAATCTTTCAGTATCTTTACTATAATTACACAGACAAAAACAATATACAATAACTAGATGTTTCAGGCTCACTTCATCTTGCGAAGTTATAATCGTTACACTATGCAGCATGAAGCGGCACGGCACACGCAGCACAAGTCGTTACATCGAGTACAAAACTTGGAGAGAACCAGGTCGATGAAAACCAAAAACACACATTTACAGTGATTTACATGAATTCAGTCTGTCATTGTGATTATACAGATATAGTCTCTCCGTTTCTTCTGCCCGCTGTACCTTCTGTCAAAGTCAAAACAGTATCTCCGTCAAAACGTCCCTTTACGTGGATCAAAGATGGAAGTTCAACATCGACTTGGCATTCCCACTTTCACATATAAAGACACTAGTTTTCCTTTGAGAGCCTTTTTTTTCCTACAGTAAGTCAATTTAAAAATCACTGCTTTCAGCTTCTCTTGTTGACTTCAATCCATTGAAGTGATTATTGATTATTCCTAAACATGTGGCTGATAAAATGTAACAATGTGCCACAGGGCAGGAAAAAAATGGTTGGGATTTGAAATAAAAGAAAAGAAAAAAAAAACATTTTAATTTTAAACATGGAATATCTTGCCTTGTCCAATTTACGTGTTGACGTACTCACAAAATGAAGGCACAGACTGATGCAAAGAGCACAACTGAGATTAGTCTGTATACACACACAGTTTGACGAAGGACTAAGCTCTTGGGTCATTCGCTCACTCCGATTCTTCTCTCTTACCAGACGCGCCGAGTTTCAGATTCACATCACCTGCATTTAGTGCAAGAGTCCCTTTCAAATTGTCCTAAAAGAAGAGGCAGAATCTAAGTCGCTAAAAATGACCTCAGATTCCTCAAAAATAAAAGGGGGTGGGGTGGGGCGATCATCCAGTTGGCCACTTGAATGCAACCTAAAAATCCTCCACAGTCAAAATGTGCATTGTGTGTTTTTTTTTGAAAGAGCCTGTTCCCGATGGGCTTCTCAGCTTTTTGAAGTCTCCCCGTCACTTCTCTCAGGCAGTTGGGGAGGGTGCGTGCGATTGTATGCAGCAAATCATAGCACCAAAATAAGAGCAGCTGCTTCACCCCCCAGGGAAGGGGCCAGTGGTGGTTGTCTGATGAGAAAGTCACACTTATGCTCGTTCTTTACGCTTCAGCTTGGAGGACTTCTTGACGGTGCCGTTCTTGTTGAGGAGCTTCAACACCTTCTCCTTGTGGTCGAGCACTTTCATCATGGTGTCTCTGGCCTCGGTCACCTGGTCCATCACCAGCTTACAGCGCTGCATGTTACCCTGGAAACAAAATGACAGACTGTCGTCACTGGTGATGTCACAAATCAAAGTCCCAAGATGACTCAAATAATATGCTTTGGTTAGTTTCCATTATTTTACAAGTCAAAAGTAAAGATATTTGTTCAAAATGATTTGATAGATGTGATCAAATGTTTGAGCTCTGTTGTGCTATTTTTTACACTTATATTTACAACCTTATTCAAACAAGCAATTCATTAGAATTAAATGTGAATGTAACAAAATGTTTTGAATATGACAGTTTTATTATTGTGGCTTAAAAAACATTGTTCTTGCTTCACAGCCAAAGAAAATCTTAAAGTACTTTTATTTTTCCAGGAACTCAGATGCAGCTGATAAATCAGAAGGCTCAGACTGTGAAGGCACAAATAATACTTACATTAATCATAAAAGCAGACACGGCTTTGTTTGAAGTCAGACTAGTCTCACGGTTCATTCTGAAACTTTGACAATACTTTTAGGCTGCATGTTTTGGGAAATAGTGGGCAAGAATACAAAGTGTAACTTATTTCATGTTTGCCATTCAACTTCCTGAAGAGTTGCATGTACAAAATTAACCTAACAATTCCTGGAAAGATGGACATTTTGATGCGATTCTGGGTGGTCATACAACTCCCAGTTTTTGTTCTCTCTTATGTGGGGTTACATGTTTTAAAAGAAAAAAAAAAAGACAAAAAAAAGACAAAAAAACACTGAACTGCAGAAAAGAGTGTTCAAGGTCTGTCCCTATAAGCATCTCTACAACCCATTAAAGTAAAAAATACTACTAAAAGAAGGTTGGACTTTGTTATGTTTGTGTATGAAAGATGCACTTCTTGTGGCATTATTTTGACAGCTCAGAGATTCAAGTTTAGGGAGAAAACCACAGGACATGCACGTGTTAACCTCACAGATAGTTATTGCAATGACCGATATATCAGGCATAGTCCTAGTTTAAGCAGATAGTCATCAACTAATGCATGCAAGATTTTCTGCAAGAGCTTTTATCAAAAACAATCATTAACCACTTCCTCCTCCATTTCATTACAGCTGCCGTGGGAGACCAAGTGACTTTTACTCTGGTTTATTTGCAGCTATTTTGGCAGCCACCTGAGCCGACCTGTCACATCTCATTATGTGACGTCACACCGACTCTCAGATAACCAAGTAAAAACTTCATTTTCATGAACAGGAAGATGTCTGATCACTTGGTTATGCAGGATGTCAGTTAAGTTTCATAAACTCTTTTCAAATGTCTGAAACCTTCACCTGAAGTTTCCACTGGCAGTGTCAACAATACCTGTATGAGCTCGTTGATTCGATGAAGGTCATCATCTGCACCTGCCCTCTTCTTTGGGATCAGGCCCTCTTGGAGGGTAGAGAGGCGGCTGTACACGTCATGTTCCAAATTTGACTACAAAACAACAGACAAAAACAAGGTCAGGCAAAACAACGAAAGAACAGAATGATCCAAGTATCTTCATGTTTGTTCATTATCACTGGGAGTCAACACTGTTTATAAATGAAGCATATTGTTAAAGGCACCCTAACATATTTAGTTTAAAAGAGGATTTAAAAAAAAAAAAAAAGTCCCAAGTCAGTTTATATTTTTAAAACATTTACTCATAATATCATCCAATTTCATCCATATGACAATATTACAACAAAGCCTTTGTTAAATAGAGTAACAGTGCAAGGTGGTGGTGGTGGTGGGTATGTAAACAATGTCCTAATAACTTCTACAAAAACTACAAGTTTTCCAATTAAGAAGTAGAGTCTGGAAGTACTGCTGGAGAAGATTATGGAAATGCGAAAGGAAAAAACTCTAAAAAATGTAAGGTAATATCTGGGATTTTAATCCAGTCAAAATACAAAAGATGCATTTAAGGCAAATACAACCCAGGAACTCAACGGTTGAGGAAATCTTTCTAAAGACCTCAAATAACCGTTTTCAACCAACTTGAAACTGGTGCTAGAACCAGTTCAGAGCTGGTTTTACTATGGAACCATTCAAACCCTGGTTTCCACAGAGCTGCATCATTATGTCTCATTGAATCTTGGATCTCTCTTTACACTCTGTGAACTGGGGTTTTCCACAGAAATTCAACAACAGTGTTTTCCTTCAAAACCAGTGTCTTGAGATCGCCACTTTGGATTTACAAAACATTGTTTTAGTTGGTGTTTGAGAATGCTCATTGCCACCATTTCCAAGTATTGACCTTATTTATGTCTGCTCCTTTAAACACGATCCATAAACACCAGGATGTGATACTGAAACATCCAGCAGTGTAATGACAGCTCAAACACTGTTTTATTTATTTAATTCAGTTTGAATCTCCAGCAGCAGGAGATGCTTCTTGTGGTTTGGACAGTTCAATTACACTGCGCTTGACTGCCATTTATGAACATCGCTGCAAATATGATTTATCCCTGATGTTGAAGTGGCATCCATAAAAACAAGCTGGTGATGCTGAAACACCCAACAATGGCTATTAATGAAGAACACTGCTCCTGTGAATCTTATTTTCTGCTGCATACTGAGGAGTGTTCACAAATACCGAGTGCCAGTTTGAAAACATGAAAAGTTGGTCCTGTGCTGCTGCTACATAAAAGAGGGGGAAAGGGCTCCTCCATAGCCCACTGCTGCCTGGTTCTGGTGTCCATCTTTTATTCATTTCTTCTTTATTGGCTTGACACCGATGTGATTTTAATGATGGTAGTCAGTGTTTTGGTTGATAAGGTAGCCCTTCCTCTCCCCATGCTCTTGCATCTAACCCAGCTAGGTTTTGGTGAAGACATGACACCAGTTTTCCTGGCTCCAATCCAGCACGTTCTCTGGGATCAGCGGTTGAAAAGTAAAAACCTGGTTCTAAGTTTGGCACTAGATAGGTAGATAGGTAACTTTGGCCCCACAAGTCAATAAACAAAACATCTGACAGAAGCTACAAAATACAAAACTCAAACGTTTTCTTACTTTTCCCAACCTATGCTGTGACCAAACACCCAGTGTCTTAAATTAAGATATTAATAAAGTCATACAATATTCATTGTTCAGATGGATGCCAATATCATAGCTACATGGCATTTTGTGTTGTTCATTTTGTGTACACTGCAGCACTTTCATATAAATATTCTCTACCTCACTAATAAAACAAAGGGAGGATTATTAATAAATTCTCTTTTTGATCAAATATATGTTAGTTTTATCGGAGTGAAGGCCTGGACCCAGCACTCACCAGCTGTCTGAGTTGAGCAGCACACAGGTGAATTTTCCAGCCTTGTGCTCGACACGCCACTCCTCTTTGATTGGCCATGTCCTGTAAGGTGCCTTTCTTCTCCTCTGAAAAGACAAAACGAGCCGTTATTTAAAAATGCCAGTCATTTTATACATTACATGTATTTGCCTGTGATGATCCTCACCTTTGACCCGGATGTCGCTGTATCTCTGGAAGTGGTGGTAAGCAGCTTTCCAGGGGTTCCGGTAGTGCCGCAAAAGGGTAACAGGTGGGCGAGGCCTGACAGGCAAATATCGCACTCCGTCTTCATCTTCAAGAGGAAAAAAAAAAAAAAAAAAACAAGAATTAAACAGGTAATAGTGATGGGTGCTGTTGGATTTGTGATGTTTATGCTGCTTGTCAAAATATACCAATATATTCCTTTGGTGGAGATTCCCGCCGCTCTGCCCTGCCAGTGATGGGCCTGCCTGGGGCCTTCTCCTCATCTGTACTGTTGGTTTCAACCATCTCGCTCTCCTCAGTTGAGATGATATGCTGCTGTTTTCGGGGTTTCTTCCTCGGGGAGGCACCTGGAATCAGATCTCCCGTGGCAGGGGGGTTCAGTGTGGAGGCCGGGGTGGGGAGACTCTGTGCTGATGATATATTTGCATTGGGATCTGCAGGAATGCACACATTATTCATTTAGGATCCAGAAGCAGATTATTGATAACACGGGGAAGACAAACTCTCTACCTGGCTGAGAAGTGTCCATTGTCTCTGTCTCCTGCTTGACTTTCACATCGGAGCAGGTAGAGCTGGTGGCACATGCTGCAGTGCTACTGGCTGCAGGCTGAGTAGGGGAGGCCACGGTGTTGGCCATTGAAGCAGGAACAGGGGGCGTTACAGCCATGGCTGCAGGCAGGGATGAGAGAACAGTGGAAGCCTGAGAGGGAGGCACAGGCCCAGGAGTGGCGAGCACAGTTGGGATGCCCTGCGCCAGGTGTTGGGGGTTTGAGGCCACACTCTGCTGCTCTCCTCCCTGAGCAGGCAATGCTTCCACTGTAGCCATGACTGGAGGGGTCACTGCCATGTGAACTTCAGCTTTGGGTTTTACACTGACAAAAGGAATCAGCAGTGTCACCTCATTGTTTCACAGCAGAACAGTACAAGAACATGGATGGATTGATGGGACACACTTACCCTGCAGGTCGGGGAGATCCTGCTCCTCTCACACTACTCTCAATTCTGCCACTGCTGGACTCGCTGGGCTGGGCGGGGATCAGGTTCTTACGAACACACCTGAAGCACCAAGACAGGCAGTTTGTTTATTTAAACAAACTAAACATCTTTTTGGACTCTCTACTAGCGTTCCTCAGAGTAGGGCAGGGCGATCATATGACCGCACATCGTGATCGTGATAAATTTCATGTTGATTACAGTGATCAGCTGTGAGCTTATTTACTCGATCAAACATGGCGGAAACGGGTGCAACAACAGCCAATGAAATGGATATATATAATATATATAGATATATATAATATAGAACATGATCATGTTTTTGTATGTGGGGCACCTTTACAGGGACGAGGAAGAAGGAAAACCTTTGAACTGCATCATTATTATTCTTCACTCGATCTAAATAATTTAACGATGCTGAATTGGAGAGATGAAGGAATGCGAAAACTCCATAGTAGTTTGAACAGAAGATGAAGTCAGGCGCTAATTTTAAGATTGACTGAAGAAAGTGCTGAATGCTGGAAGAGCTGCAGTGTTTTTATTTCCTGTACTGATGTTAGACGCAGCTGAATCTGTGTAGTTATGCTGTTCAAACTCTCCCAGCCAACATCAGCACCCTGAACACACACTCTTGTCCACGCGCCTCTCATGCGCATGCACACTTCAACGCACAGAGCTCAGCCTGTTAAAAGGACCATGACACTGTTACAACAATATGAAGAAAGCTGAATGCAAAACCTCGTCAGTAGGATTTTTTCCCCCTTTCCTTTTACCATAAATGCAGTGAACATGCACACAACCGAGTCACACTTTGTTTCAGGAATGCTGGTTTTGTGTTCATAAGGACACACTTTTGTGGGATTTTTCTGTCTTGCCTGGGCCAGGATGTAAAGGCTCTTTTTTTGTTTTTAGTACAGATGCTTTAAAACTCTATTTAAAAAAATACTGAGATCGGACGATACAAAAAAATGTTTTGTTTTTTTTTAAACCATATCGCCCAGCCCGACCTCAGAGGTAATTTGGATATGTTAATCCTAACAGCCATCCTCGTCTCGAGGGCTCATTTAAAACAAACTGTTCAACAGGGAACTGTCCTTTCACTGTACAAACTACAGAGAGTAAATGAGGAACCAAGGAGACACACCCGAGTCAGTACTGGAAAGTCACAAAGTCAAAATGAAGAGGGGGTGCAAAAGAGCAGTGGCATAGCAATTTTCATTTAAATTTCAATTCAAAATCATGAGGACTCATTCCAAAAACATTTAAACAATTAAATCTAATAAAAAAAATTAAAAATAAATTTAAAAAATAAAAAGGAAGCATACCGCCCCACCTTTGCAATATCACACACAACTGAGCTTGAACAGCGGTAAAAATGTTGTGCCTTGAAGTGTGTAGGTTTATATCTTGAGATTTTAGAAGCCAATGTTAATAATTGTTCCTTAGATGAACACAGTGTTTTTAATTACTCATGTATTTATTTACCAATGGGCAACAGACTAATGGTGCTTTAAATAGGGAAACAGTACTGTCAAGTGGAAAAATCTGATTCTCTTGACAGAATCAACAAAGCACTGGTAAAACCTTACCAGCTCAATATTGTTCTTATGTTAATTGAACTACACGACTGCTGATGAGAAGCTGCTGCTGGTAACAAAGCAAAAAGCAAGAACAAAGCAGTCTCAGACATAACTTCCTACTTCAGAGCTACAGTGAATGCACATTTTGAAATTGTTGAAGTTACAGGTCTGTGTTTTCACCCAACAAAAACCTGCAGATGTATGACGCTCACTGACTGATATATTTTCAAAACTATAAGAACGTTGCTTTAAATGAAATAATGTTGAGTTCATGTTACATTTTTTGCATGTCAGTGTTACACGTACGTTTCATTAGCAGGCTTCTTGCGGAGGATGCTTGGTCGAGGAGAGGAAACCAGTGTGGGAGCTCCTCCTACTCCTCCCTGAGTGTGGGCCTGGACCATGGTAGCCACTGGTTGTGTTGTGCTGAAAGTGCTGCTAATGGGGCTTGCCACAAACCCATCGGCCAATACAACTCCTGAATAGAATAAAATATGCATCACCAACAGCTCACAATACAGTGAAATACTTAAGAAAACAGGGATTTCAATTAATAAAATATTAATTCAGTAACTACCTGGTTTTGCTTCAGGCTGTGGTTGTTGCTGCTGCTGCTGTGTAACCATTGGGGCCTGTTGTATTCCTTGTGTCGTGATCGGCGCAGAAGTGTGCAGGCCCTGGACTCCTATCTGTGCAGGCTGTATGCCCTGCGCAGCAATTGGTGCTGGTTGGATACCCTGGGTGCTGATCTGCGCAGATGGCAGACCAATCCGGTCCACTGCCATCAGCTGCATGTGGTTCAGGTGGACAGTGGTAGCCACGCCCACCCCAGCCTGAGTGGGCAGGGCTGAACTCGGAGCTTGAGGGGTTACTTAGGAAAGTTTAAAAAAAAAAAAAAAAATTAAACCTTTTTTAAAAAAACAAAAAAACAAAAAAAAACTGCTGCTTTCATTTTCTTTTCCCCTCCAAATTGTACATTTTCCCCCAACTCTAACCATGACAAATTAACATTATACTATAGCATCCCCTACAACAATTAACAGTGTTAGCCAGTAAAATAAAAAATGATTAGTGGTACTTACCTGGATACTGGCGGATAGTGGAGACTGAGCTACTGATGGGGGTGTAAGTGTGTGTCAGTGGGTATGATGAGGAGTACGCTGGTAAGAAATACTGGAACTGAACTGGTACAGAGGGCCTTCAAAAGATTGAAAATTGTTAGAAAGTCATCAACCGCAGGAAACGAATAATGCACAAACATAACTTTTGTGCTCACCTGTTATCACTTCTAGTTTCCATGGTGACAGGATTAGGAGAAGACCTGTGTCCTGGTATGGGGATGAGATTAGCTCTTTCTCCTGGGTAGTCAGGCTGAACGCGGGATGAAGAATGGGCAATAGGCTGAGGGACCACCTTAGCTGCAAACAACAACACAAACTGGTTACGCAAAACTGTAAACTGCACAGGATAAACAAGTTAAAAATCAAACACCTTACTTTGAAATAACCGAGACGAATGGAAAACTTACCAACAGGGATGGTGGAGGTGGTCACTGCTGTTGCATGAGAAGAGTGTGATGCCATCGTCATGGTGACTATAGTGCTACTAGTCATTTGAGTATGTGGCACAGTACCTTAGTATTAATGGGGAAAAAAAAAAAAAAAAGAATTAAAGTGTGAAACTTCCAAACTGCATTTAAATCAACTGGCATTGCTGTTACAAAGTTTGTGGCCCATTGGCTAAGAGTTAATATGCAAAAAGTTAATACCTATTGCAGTTGTTGATGGCACAGTGTTAGTGGCAACAATTGGTGCCACAGTTGCTGCAGCCACTGGTGTCACAGTGCTAAAAATGGGCTTCTATTTGGAACAAATATTAAAAAGAAAGAATGACAGTTGTACTATTTTCATCATTGCATGAAGGTATTTTTTCATGATTTTACATAAAGCAGTAACCTGTGTCATGGTGTGTGGAGGTTGGGGCTTTTGGGCTCCTATTGCAGGGTGTGATGGCAGAGTGATCCGTGTGGCAGTGTCGCGGGATGTCTGAGGCCTCTGAATGCTGACTGTAGCAGGAGGGGGGTGAATAGTCAGCGCCGGGCGCCTGAAATGGTCAAAATTACTCAGCTCATCACTCAAATAATTCACAGGATCAAGGTTCAGAGCTTAACCCTCATAACTCAAAGACTCTGAAGTCTCAGGTGCAAAAGTTGCCCAAATGACATGTCTAAATGCTGACATTTAAAAAATTCAAAAAAAAAAAAAAGAGACAATAGCATCGGTACTACTTCAACTTACCCATGTGCCACTTCAGAATGTGTTACTGTCGGACTGATAACTGGTGACTGAGTTCTAGTTGCCGAAATAGGAGCCACCACAGCTGGAAGCACAGCTGTGGAGGTTGTTACAGCAGGGCGGGACTGAAAGCAGTAAAGAATGACAGTGTTAGACAATATGTTTCTTTATATACAGCAAAATAACTACACTTTTATGACATTTAAGTATCTGAAAGCACCTGAATAGTCTGGTGGAGGATGTGCTGCACTGTGCCCTGGCCAGGGCCTGCACTTGCTCCAGTTGCTGGCCGCAACACAGTTTTGGAGCTGGACATAACAGCTGCTGCGGCAGCCCCTGCAGCGTATGGAACAATGTTTTAAAACTATTTTTGAAGCATGACATTTTTTTTTTTTTTAAATGGAGAAACAAATAAAATTTTTTTTAAAAAACCTGCCACCACTCAAAAATTCATGTTTTGCTACCACCTCTTGAACGCATTACTGTTGTCTTAAATCACTAAGATTATTGGAGTTACCTACTGCCACCCACTGACGTGTAGGAGTATTTAATTGCTCTGTTTGTCACTACAGGTTAGATGCCAGCATTCAACAAAAACAATTTATTTGCAGTAACTACATATATGTATACATACTCCTTTTATATGTTAAGTGAAACTGAAAAGCTTCCCCTGATACACTAGCTTGCCACAGTGGTGGTAGAAAAATCACTGGTATAGAATATATTGATCTAGAAAAATGCACTGCAACAAATCAGTGCAAGAAGAGCCAAAAACCAACACTAGCTCTTAATCCATTATTCATACCTCGAGGTAAATGAGATGTGAAGGTCTGGGAAGGGACTGGTGGGGTACTAATTTGCCCCCGAATGATCTGAATGTTAGCTTGCATCACATGATGCAAGTTGCTGGAGTGACCCTGAGACAATGAGAAAGCAGCACAAGTCTAATAATCAACGAAAAAAGAAAGGGTGAAAACATGGAAGTAAGGTAAAGTGCTCTTACCTGCTGACCACTGATGGTTGCCACAGGGATCGTTGGGGAGGGGGCAATACTACTCTCTATAGTGACAGTAATGTGACTAGGCACCTTGGGAGGTATGGGAATATGAGCCTGATTAGAAGCTGGTGCAGGAGCAATAAGACGACTTGGCATTGGGGACTTCAGGACAGCCTAAAAATGGGACAAAGAACAAAGTCAGTTGTGTTTCTGTAGACTTTATTTCTTTAATATAGGAATTAGACAAGTGTACACACATATGTTTAGCACTTATAAAATACTATTGCAGTTGTATAAACTGCTATAATGGTGCATTACTTAAATTGCTGAATTATTTGTATTGCAACCACAAGAAATGGAATTGAATAGCAGATTACCTAAAGATCCAAAGCTGCAGAATTACAAATTGCTCAGAGAGGACTTGTTGTAACAAGCAAAAGATGTTGTAAACCTCAGCTAATTATGAATACATTGTGGTTACTTTAATTTAGACAGCAACACAACCATAGAGTTTTACGTTGACATCATTCAGTTTCCAGGAAAACAGTGAGATTTTCACCTTCATTTGTCCCTCTGTTAGGACTGCAGGCTGGCCTTGTGGGAGGTGGACAGAGGGTGCAGGTACAGTCACAGATGTTCCAGGCTGTATGGACACGGTTTGGGGAGCAGCTTGTGGTTGCCCATGCGTCTGTACTTGTGGGTAAGGTCTGACCACCATGGTCTCCTGTTTGTCATCTCTAAATGCCAACGTCCCCCCGCCTCCTGTAGGTGGATGGTCTTGCTGACCATGATCAGCATCACGACTGCCTTCTCCATCTCCACCAGTTAATATAAAACATGTTAGATTTCACATCAACAGATATCGTTTTCACCTTATGTCAAACATCAAATGAGTATTTCGAGTAATAAATTACCAGGAGCGTTTGATGGCTGGTTGACAGGCACCAAGTTTGTGGCTGCAGGGATCTGAGGTGTCCCCCCGCTAGAAGCAGGCAGCCCGTGTCTGGGAAATTGCTGCGAGCTCATTTCAACTATTCCTGACCTAAGAAATAATGTTAAGAATGAATGACTTTAGTTTTTGTATTCAACATGTAGGAAGACAAAACAACTAAACCCCCGCGGTGTAACTCGGCGGGCAGCGCGGGTACACAGCTACTGACAAAACACCTTTACCACCTACCAAAAGAGCCAGGCGAAATACGATATCATTTCGCGATAACATGCTGTGTCTAAAACAAATACACATTTGTTAAACTGGCACGTGAAAAAAAAACCACACATTATGCCACTCATAGATGACATCGACTGTATCGGTTCTGACCAAATACTCAGTAAACTAATAATACCTTAAAGCCTTTATATATTCACAGACTAAAATTAAAAAACGCGAACTCAACCCAGTCGGATAAATTTTACTGTGGTCTCTTGTTTTGGATTTGAAAGCTTAAAACTGAAATGCTACCTTGTTAGCCAGCTAGCTGTGCTAATGGCTAACGTTAACCTGATGCCGCCGTTTCATTTTAAAGTTTTAACTTTCTAAAGAGCGCGACGTTGCAAACTTCGGAAGCTTAACCTAACAAACACCTTTCAGTATGTGTGCAAACATTACCGTATCACTAAATAACTAAGCGGCGGTCACTCCGTTGATTACAATTTTTTTTCCATTCGTGTCTTTTTTTTCCTCCAACACATAAACCGGAAGAACGCTCAGGAAGAATCGAGGTTCTTTGCTCCTTTTGACCAATCAGAGACGACGCAGCCAGAGTAGTGACTAATAAGAGACGACGCAGCCAAATTAGTGGCCAATCAGAGTTTTGGGAATGATACGTTCAACCTCCGAGCTCTTGGGTCCGAACGCTCCGAACCAGCAGAAACCAGCACCAGGGAGGGAAAAGTAGAGATGGAGAGACACCAGGAGGATTGTACGAGACGAACCGGGGCATCAAGACGAGCACTGAAACCCCGGAGCCATGAAAACACACGACACCAGTGACTTGTGTATTTGGAGCTGATCATCATATTTACCTTACGCTTCCGTCTCACACAGAACAGCAATAGTGAGGAAGTCATATCCTTTATGTAGTATTATCAAAAAGCGTTTTTTTCAGTGGTTATAAAATTAAATTTACAAGTCAGACTGAAACACCCCCTTATTAGTGTTGTGATCAAGCAGATCACAGAGCAAGATGTCAAGACAGATTCACTGGAAAGACATTTAATTGTTTTAAAGAAGTACAACTCACTCCATTACAAATCTGGAAAATATTGTGACATATTCCTGGATTATAATGCTTCAGTTCTACTATTTTTGTTCCCAAGTTACACATTCTAAAGGTATATCTCTGGAAATATACAACTTGTTTCTCTTGGCTCTCCAACATGCAGAAGAGAAAAAGGGGAACACCTACATATTTGAATGTGTGAAGCATTTACTTTGAAGTTTTAAAACGTTAAATGTGACTGAGCAAGTCACAGAGGAATGTAAAATAAAACTGTGCATTTAGTCCTCAATGTTAAGCTTGTTAAAAGGCATTGGCGGTGCATTGCAAACAATCAAAACACGACGACACAAAGAAGCCATATGTTACAAGGAACTTGTAAATATTACTCATTTTCATGTAAAAAAAAAAAAAATTAATAAAAAATGTAATGCACAGCATGTATTTTGGTTTACGGAAGTCGCAAGACTCCAAAGACGAAAACTAGGAGTCAGTATTCTGGTGGAGTATCTACGATAAAACACTAGAGGGCAGCAGCGAGTCATGATTACACTAGAACCTGATGAGCCTGGTGTTGCTCTGGTTTACAAAGTATTTATAATAATAATAATAATAATAATAATAATAAGGCAAGGCAAGGCAAGGCATCTTTATTTATATAGCGCATTTCATACCAATAGGCAACTCAATGTGCTTTACATAA